>JAFBMS010002860.1:0-23653 GCA_019788955.1 Albula glossodonta
ACTGTTGGTTGTGTGACCTTGTGTAGCACAGCAAAGCACAGCTTAGCATTAACACTTCACACATTTTTTACACAAATGGTGAGAGGACCGTATGGTTGCTACCAGCAAATTGGTTGTTGTACTCATCATCACATATGACCTCACATATTATGTGTATGGATGATTGCACCACAATACACACGCGATGACAATCCATGTATTATGAACCAAGCCAAGCTTTTTATGGCCCTTAAATGTGTTATTAAATTCATGTATAATGTGAAGCACACAAAAAAATCTATACAGATTAACGCATTAGGTTGTTTACTGTTGTACAGTAGTATTCAACCCCCCCCCCCCCCACAGCTCAAATGTAGGCATTTTACATCAGTAATGGCTCTTTGTGTCTCATCATTGTTTAGTTCTTTAGACCAAAATCTATAATGTTGCATATTTTATATTTAGATCTATTGTGTTTTTTAGAATTCATTATTGATTTGTTTTCCAGGTATTGCAGGAGGTAAATATTTTGCGATTTATCTGCACTATCCCTTAGACCGACGGAAAGTTCTGCTGCTACCTGATTTAGATTCTATTCATTTTACAGCACAGTTACTCTAAATATCTTTGTTCTTTAATGACGGTGCCAACTGGAGAGAGATGAATGGAGTGGTGTTTATGATGGTACAGTAGCTGTGATATTCCTAAATGGGTCTTTTGGCTGGTGTCCTGTTCCTCCTTTTATTTCCACAGAAATACGACGCTTTGCATGAAGGGAGAGGAAAAAAAGGGAAGTTTCTTGAGTTAAAGCGTCAGTAATTATGCAGATTGCGCTGCACTGTCTGATTCTTGCAACAGGAAGATCTTATTACCACAGCATAATTTGTCTCTGAATGTGAGACATGCCAGGAGTGTTGAAAACTGTCAGAAACTGTCTCATTTCTTATAATGAACGGGGGAAACGTGCAAGGATAATGGTTGTCAGAGCTTTATACTTTTGTACTTTTCTTTGGGCTTTACAACACAGAAATGAAACAGTAATTCTTAGTTTTTCATTCA
The DNA here is from genome assembly GCA_019788955.1 of Albula glossodonta. Classification (NCBI taxonomy): domain Eukaryota; kingdom Metazoa; phylum Chordata; class Actinopteri; order Albuliformes; family Albulidae; genus Albula; species Albula glossodonta. The sequence goes on from JAFBMS010002860.1 coordinate 1,039, forward strand.
ATTTTTTTTTGCTTTTTTCCCCCCACTTTTTCTCCCAATTTAAAAATCCAGACTCTGTTTGCAGGGCGCAATCATTGCAGCAACCTGTTCTGTTAAATCGGGGAGAGTGCAGACGAGATGCGAGACAGGCGGCGAGAGATGCACTCTCCTCTGAAACATTCGATATCGGCTTGATTCTTCCTATCACAGGATGCACAGACTGGGCTTGCTTCTTTCTATGGCTCACTTCCCTCTTCAGCACTGTCCTGCTAGCTTTATGTCCCCTACTGACCACATGCTATTCGATCAGTATAGACTTTAGATACCTTCTTGTTTACTTACCTCCAAAAATACTTCAGGTGAATGAACCTTGAGACAACATGAATGTGTTTGGAAGGAGTTTATTATGGTGTGGCAATGGTACAGACATTTGATCTTGGGCTTGGAGTCCAGGGGGGCAGCATCATGCCTCACTGTTTTTGGGGTGAAGTGATCCCCCACTTGACTGTTAGAAGAGAGGGTGAAATATAGAAGAAAGGGAGGTAGACATGACGGTGGAGATGGGGAGGGGGAGGGATGCCAGAAGCAGAGAGTATGATGGGAGATAAGGTAAGTGGTGAAAATAGCCTCTCCTGAAATTTCTTTTAACAAACTCCAATGAAACTTTTATTGTTTGTAAATCTACATTTGTCCTTAAGTTTGGCTCACAATTAAATGCAAGTGTTCGTTTTCATCTTCACCCACACACTTTGGCAAGTTCAGCAATTGTGGCAAACACCTTGAAAAACAGTTCTAGCAGAGAAAGAGCATAACACTCTTGTTCATTGACAAAATATAAGGACAAATGATAACTGAATCCTGGCCTCACCTGGTTCGACTGGGTCTCTGCCGCAGGCTCTCGGACTGAGCTGCTGGATGTGACCATGCTGAACACATCCCTCCTTCCCTGGGTGGTGCCAGGACAACCTACACACCACCCAGTGGGGCTGGCTGCTACTGCAGGCCCTGGCACAGTTCAAGTCTGATACCAGTAGAGGTTGAACTGGTTTCAGGTAGCTGGTCTGAATGGAGTCAGTTCCAGCCCACTGAGGGCTGTAGCCAACTGGGTATTCTTGTAAGGATTTGTGACCATGGGTCCGATCCTGTTTTAAATCAACATTCTGGGCCAGATTCAATCAAACACACTTTAAGGGCACATGAAATTCAATCAAACCTGACTTAACCTTGCAATTTTTGCTTCTTAGATTATTTTCTGTTCAATCGGAAACAAAATGTAATTTGGAATGTGTTCTTTCATTCTAAACCAGATTAGCATATGCCCTGAAATACACTTAAAACTGTTTAGATTAAATTGCGTATGGCCATCAAAAGACTAAGTTTGTTTGACTGGGTCCCCTTTGATTGAATCTAGTTCAGCGAACACACGACTTGTTCCTTTGTTATACAGTGTTTTTTTTTTTTGTTGTTCTGCTTGTCATTTCAGATCAGGGGTTCTCAGCTCCCAGTCCAGTGGGCCACAGGGTCTGCAGGTATTTGTTCCAGCTAATCCCAGCTCCACCCCATTTCTTTAATTAGGTTTTCTTCCTTGGTTTTGGAGTTGAGCTCATGTTTTAAATCAGAGATTGTCAACAGGGGGTTCACGACCCGTAGGGTGTTCTCAGAGGTACTGCAGGGGGTATGCCAAATTATGTGATTCTTCTAAAAATTAAAATAGACAGGCAGCCTGTAGTCTGGTGGCTAAGGTACATGACTGGGACCCCTGAGGTTGGGGTGGTTCAAGCCCCAGTCTGGTCAGAGCAAGAACACCATTGCTGTTGGGCCCTTGAGCAAAGCCCTTAACCCCACGTTGCTCCCAGAGGGGACTGGCCCTTGGTCAGCCTAATCAGCTGTAAGTCACTTTGGATAAGAAGCATCAGCTAAATGACTGTAATGTAAAATACACTAACAGAAATACAGCCTATAGTAAGCAAAGATAAATCTTCCTATTCATTAAAAAATACAACAATTACAAAAAAATATGTTATATAAATAAATTAATCTGTAAATAATTATTATTTTAATGGCTTAGCATTGTATGCACCATTACAAAGTACTTGTATACATGGCACTAGGCCACCCTACACATTATTTCAAGCCGGGTTTCATTAGCAACACAATTTTATACAATATGTAATAGAGGGTCCCTCCTCTGTCTCTCTATCTGCCAAGTGGTCCTTGGTCTGAAAAATGTTGAATACCTCCGTTTTAAATAATTAGGTTCAGCGAATGGCTGAGACGGATATCAGCAGACCAGCAGCCCTCAGGACTGGGAGATGAATATGTTAGTTTAAGATGATTTTTTTTTACCATTTCACTCTACAATTGCATGTATTTGCAGTCTATTGAAACCACAAAAATATTGCAAATAGTTTAAACATCAATTACTTATATGATATGAGTGCTGTAACTGTATGCATGGGGTGGGCTTGAGCTCTAATAGTAATTGTCTCATTAGAGAAGTATTCAGGTTTTAACTGATATGCTGAGAGACAAGCAGGGGGATGATGGCCAGCGTTCTCTTCTCAAGATCACCATTAATGCAACAACCGTCCCATTCAATTACGTTTAATTATGGACTTTCAAAATGAGATGAGCTGGATGTGGCATCTCCCTTGATTAAAATGTGCGATGCAAAACTCATTCTAGTTTGCCTTTACACTTTTCTCTCACAAAAGTATATTGCCAGAGGGGTACTGTATCTTAATTGTTAGAGCATAAACTCACAAAAAAAAAATAAAAAAGGTTGTATAATCATATTTTTTAAACACCAACTCTATACAACCACATTTTTTTGGCTGTGAATTCTTCCTTGCCCATAAAAAATTAATGTGTCATGTTATTGTTGTTGTTTTTAATCAAGATTAAATCAAAAATCAAAACTACTGTGTCTTCAAGCTCATTGTGAAGTGTTTTTTTTCCTAAGTTTGTTGTGGTCAAAGATATTGATGCATAACTGTAATGGTGCCAAAGAACTCTCCCACACCGCGCAATGAGAGCGGGACACTATAAAAATGATGTGTGAGCATTACTAAAAAAATAGTATACAGTTTGCATTAGGCCCTCTAGAATTTGTTTCATCTGAACTGCTTCAGCAAAATATACCCAATTCAAAACTTTTAATATCGTTCAACAAATTCACTTTATAAAATAATGAACTGGAACTAAAAGCCCTTGACAAACATATTTTCAATTGCAAAGCAACATCAACAAATCATTCAAAAAGTTGAGTCTGTTCTCATAATATAATCCAGTGGTTGATTACAACTCAGTTCAAACACATCCACTCGATGTTTGATCTGTACAAAGGCTTCTGACAACAAAGTAGCGACCATGCTTTGCAAAATCATATTTTTATGGTAAAACAGCCGAAACATCAGATCAACACATGAATCCATCTCAGTCAGGATGGTCTATAACAAAGACATGTGTCCTAGAACGCCCCACAAGTCTTATTAGCATAAAAGAGTCTGCACAGACTGTTATTGAATTAATCTATGGTAAACAATGAATGAGGTGTAATCCAAACATCATAAGAAAATTGCATTCCAAAACTTTTAGGAAATGTGAGTAATTCATTTTCAGTGGTCTGTCCTGTGTTACACTTTCTTACTATTCAGAGATATCATGTTATCAGACAGCAAGTGCATTTAGGATGGATTTATTGATAAGGAATGGTATGAGATGCAGACAGAGAATGGGCTTGGGCTTGGAGTCCAAAGGGGGAGAGTAGTAGCCGTCCTCGCAGGGGAGGAGTAATCCTCCTACAGGTGTCTGGAAGAGACTAGGAGAAACAGAAGGGTTGGTTTTGATTGGTTGAAAGGTTGTCTGAGAATTATCCTCCTGAACTTTTGTTTTATCAGATTCCAGTTTGAGTACACAGTACTGAATGGCTGAAATACAGACAATACAGTTCAGACAAGAAGTTCAGACAATACAGGCTGAAGTACAGAAGTCACCTCGGCTGTGGCCTGAAAGTATTTAGTAAATGCAAAAACAATAAGCAAGCATGCGATTGGTTCATGTGGTTCTTTGCTCCAATCACAAATCATGTGACTGAAATTGCATGTTCAAAAAATGTAACATGTGCATACAGTATGTATGCGCCCCCCCTCCCCCCCCCCCAGGACAGGAACTAAAGACCATGGACATACAGAGTACATTCATAGTCTATCTTTGGGTTCACTACACAGGCCCTAAACTATGGCTTACCACAGCCCCTACACCAATGGCTCCTATGCAATCTGTCACTTCAAACAGTACGATCAGGAAAGATACTCTCCTTTCTTCCCTGGCTCCTCCACTCTGCCACAGTTTCACTTGTAGCGACTTAAATTTTGTTGGTTTATGATTGTTGTCAATGTTACTATGGGTTCTTCATTTTTGTTCTTTATCAGGTCATCCACAGGGTTTAGTCCATGCTAACCCTTCTGGCACCTGAGATTTTTACCCCCTCCAGCACTTTAACACCTTTGCCCTGAAACAAATGCACTTTGTGTTGCAAGTCACTCTGGATGAGAACATCTGCTAAATACCTATAATATAAATGTAATGTAGATAAGACAGTCTCACTGTTCAGGCTCACAGTAACTACTGCCTTCATTCTGGCATAGCTCCACCCAGTTTCAGGGATGCTTTTTGCTAATAAACCAAGTATCAGTTGCTGCTTCTAACTACATGCAATCTCGTCTAGACAGGACTCTGATGTGGTAAAACATTGCTGGATGAGAGTCTGGTGGGTATGCAGTAATGAATGTAGACTCTGGCAAGCTTTTCTGGGCCAACCAAACCCACACTCTGAAATCTGAAGGCGCAAACAAGCTAGCAGGCAACCTATGTCAAAAAATTGAAGTCATTTTTTCAGACACTATCGGAGGGTGTGAGTGTCTGGAGTCTAGACAAGGAAAGAGGTGACTGGGCAAAGCAGTGTCACATGAAACACTGAGATACAGACAAACAGCAGGGGGCTAGCTTCCCAGCCGTAGCCACCCTGTGTCAACATCTATAACTGTCACACAGAAAATACAGCTCTTATTTCTACTCTTAACTTTTCCAATGATTTCCTAAATACATGATTCATTGAAAAGCCTCCTGGAGAATAACAGCAAAATTTCATCATAACATTAATTTTTCAGAGCAGAATTATTGCATCATGTTCATGTTGAGTTACCAGTTATAAAACTGCCTTACACTTTCAATTTGTGAGAATGATTTTTCTCTGACAAGACACCTACCAATGTTTGTGAGTATCCTCAGTATAATCTCATTTCTAAATTACAAATTAAAAAATGAAGCCATTGCAATTTGGCATTCATTACTAACAATGATAATAATAATAATAATAATATTGTAAACAAAGTTACTGATTTGTCTGCACTCCCACAAAGTGAGGACTGAACTTAGGTACTGTAAGAGGGAGAGGTGAACAGTGTTCTCATATTTTAGTGTGGGAATAAAGTCGGATAAGCTTCTCCGCCAAATCTCATTTAGTTTATCTTTTTGAGAAACAAGCGGTTTGGGTTTATGCTGTCAAGTGTCCCACTGGTCAACATGTCAGTGTGATTTTTAAACTAAAGGTCAGCTTTTTTATGCAAGCAAAAAAAAAAAAAAAAAACAAAACAAAATAAGCCCTATGCGACTACATTCAGTTGGCTCTGCACAGAAGAATAAAGAGAAGATGATTTGAAACCAATGGTGTTGTGTCCAAACGAGGCCTTGCAGCGTTTTCACATGCTCAGAGTGTGAAGTCGGCACAGCTGCTGCCTTCAGGTGAATGATTTTTTTCCGAGGGCATCTTTCACGTCTGATTGAGGTGTCGCTTAAACATTGTTCATTTGTATTTCTATGCTGTAAAATGGCCGGCACCCAGAGTTCCATCAGTCACATTAGCCTTGCCCAACAAGGACTCAGTCCTCTTGAATTCCTCACTCTGTCTGTTTTCTTTTTAATTGAGCTGTTTGCAATATGGGTTAATAAGTGTTTGATCTTTTACAAACAGTTGGTGACTATCCTTCAGACCCTAAATAAACATTTCTGGAAATAATTATGTTACTAAATGCGTGCAGTATACATCACACAAATATATTGATATATTATTTATAGTATGTATATATATATATATATATATATATATATATATATATAATCATGTACATAATTTATATGATCAAATAAAAATGTAACTGGTGGTATGTGTTTTTCATATTTTATTAATTTTGCTCCAAAGAATTGTTTGATACAATATTTTAGAAACGTTTCCACATCAGCTTGGATTGGAAAGGGCTTGAAGGTAAGAGCAGGCCAATGTAATATAATACAACAGGAATCAACGCATTACGCATTGCAAGTTTTCATGGTTGTGAATAAGACATAAAAATAATTCTGATTTCATTGGTCTCCCGTTCTGAAGGGCAATTCTACTGAGATTTCAGGTTCTTACCCATGACTTTGGTAGTTTTCCCTCTTTCAATTCTCTCTCATGGTTAATTTTAATTTAAAAATTGTGTGTATCAGCATACCTACTTAACCATATAGTGACACATACTCTATCATATACCATGGAGCAGTCACTGCCATCAACTGCCATTGAGCCTGTGAGCACTGTGCCTCACCTGAATCCTTTCACTAAACATCCAACTGCATATACAGGCTCAGTTCACTTAAACGGGCTTCACATTAGAATGTGTTTTTTTAATGGAATTGTTTTTACTGGAGAAAAGTGAATGTGTTGTTTAGAATTGGTCCTTTAAACTCTTAGGATCGTCATACTGTGCCAGATACATTTCAATGCTTCACTTTATTTTGTTTGAATTGCATAGGCCCTTGGCTAAGTGAGTTTCATTGAATCCCAGCCTAAGTGTATTTTATTGGGGTGGGGATTTAATTAATATGTCCTCTTAACTTGTACGTACAATTTAATACGAGTTTTGTATGCTTTGCTCAACAAGAACAGATAAATTAGTTGATTTTAATGATTCCTGAACTTACGAAAATGTTTTGGTGAAGATAAAAATGAACAATCGCATATGATTGGAAGCCAATGTTTAGCACAATTGTTGCTTGAATCCCAGCCTGGATTTCAGACCATATAAGTTCACATTTGTTGAAGCGCTTTTGTCTTTATGAACTATTTTAAGAAGGTGTGCATTTTCAATCTTTGACGATATCTTAGGTTTACCACAGTTCACATGGACTCAAAATACTTTACACAACTTTCTTCATTTTAAAAGTTCAATAAATCAAAGCAAGAAGATTCCAGTCGCTCTTCAATTACAGGCAACTTTTAAGAAAAGGAAACTTTTTTTCAAAAGTAAAGTATGAAGAACAGGCTGCGCTCAACTTACTTCAAGCTTCAAGGCACTCTTGGTGGAGGAAGGAGAATCAGACATGTAATAGGTTTTTAATTAGCCTTTTAATTAGTTTGGCATATCTGTTGATATTGTAAAACAAAACCGGCAAACAAACATGCCAACACATTTCAGTACAAAGCAGCCTTCATCACGGTTTGGCATTCTTTCCTCCACCAAGACTGCCTACGAGCCTCAGAATATAAACCAAACTTCACACCTTTATTTTGCCTTCATTTCCTTCCTTTTTCATGATCTTGTGCTCATCCTTACGCTCTGAATTATGTTATATAAGATTTCAGAAAATGTACTGTGAACTTATTTTTCATTTTATGGGAGTTTTGTTTTTTTTTTAGAAGTGTTTTGAAACTGAGTAGTCCTGTGACATTTGTTTAAATCAGATGACACAATTTTGTGTGCAACATTTGAGATTACCATTTGACCAGACGCCCATCTTGTACTCCTTCACAAAGCATTGTATTCACTACAGATTGGTAATAATGTTGCTATAACATGTTAGTTAAGACATATTTTTTTTATTTTCATTTATATTTCATATAAAGTGCAATTCACGGAAAGTGAGACCACATTTGCTTTTGCCCAACTTATTGAGACGAGTTGAAAGGAACACACAATCCCCTGGAGTCCAATCTACATATTCGTGTTACTTGACGTTGTGATAGGAATTTACAATGAGGAACTGTCTTTTATTTATGCAGTTCCCGTATACATGCTTCTCTGACCCACTTCGCCATTGTCATCCGCCATTTTGAATTATGTCTGGATTCACTTGACTTGATTTGACTCAGATGGCGCGATTCCAAGAAGGTGGCTTCTATTCTTCCTCGGCATCCCTTAGCAGGGCCAAATCTGTACTTATCCCTGCAAAAAATGTCTGTCTGGACCCTGATCCAAGCCAAAATGTGAAGAGCATAATGCATAAGTAAGCATGGAAGAGTAATGAAATTGGATATGATATGAAATTAAAGATATGACATTAAAGAAGATATAAAATATCTGTTTCCATTAGCATTAGTCTTAGGTGTCCTTACCATATAATTTAATTATCCATATTAAAACAACAGACAGTTGGTTTCATTATTCTCCGACGGAATAGGGCCACTTTGATTAAACCAAGAAGCAAAATAGTCCAACTTAAATATTTAGTATCAGCAATAGACAAAAGCATAGTTCGGTGCTGATTCTTTAGTTGTTGTCAGAGACTTGCATGACAAATACATTATAAATGACAGGTGTGTGCCTGAATATAGCTCAGCTGATATTAGTGGAGTAATTTGGTGGCTAATGTACTTGCTGCTTACTCTTACAATGTTCTGCACTGTGTCAGAATGCATTGGCTGCTTTGTGCCTGAGCAGTGAGGTCTGCAGTCCAGAGGATTTTAATATGCCAAATGAATCAACAATATTCAGAAAAATAATTGCATTTTTTAAAATATGAGCACTCATGAATACATTGATTCATTTGAAATTATATGAGTTGTTTTTTTTTTTTTCATTTCAGCCCTTTATTTTATACAATTTATTTAAAACACCGGCAGACTTGCACATCCCATACTCCCTCGTTCTGCGTTTTCACAGCTGTTATATGTGCTTAAGGTAAGGTCTCCTCAGCGCTCTCAAGCTTTCTTCTCCACATCCCTCATCTGGTAACAGTAACAAACAGCTACATGAAAACACACGCCCAGATCCCTAGCTATGTAAAGGGAGAAATGAGATCATACAGAGTCAGGAAAGAAAAAGAAACAGAAACAGGTTCTGGGGCTCTACTAGGAAGTAGTTGATTCCACTGCCTGCCCTATTGATTTTCACTCATGGCTATGCTTGGCAGGATGCGACAAAAGCAGATATGAACTCACAGAATAAAGCAGTGCTGGAGATCATGAGCACTGGCTGTGTGGCCCTCACTCCTGCCCTTTTTGGGATCAATAAAGTTTTATTCCGTTCCATTATTAATGTATTATTTCTCTCTCTCGCAAAAGGGTGTTTAATATCACAGACTCCTCCTTGTTACATAAACGTTAGACAGAAATAAGGAGAAAAACACACATGCCATCAGTATAAGTGTAAAGCAGGGTCTGTGCATAATGGAATCCAGCAGGTCAACCGTGACCAGCCATGGTCCACCTGTGAAACGATGACTTTTTCTTTCATGGCTGTTCTTTTCTGAGTCCAGTTCATTAATGCAAGCACCACAGACGATGCTATAGATAGCTCTCCTGAGTCTGAATTTGGACAATGTGCTTTATGACAATGATAAATTATGATGCACAGTCCCATTTGCTTATGAAATATAATCTCTGTGGAGAATAATACTTATATAGTATCAATTATTTCCATAGTGAATATTTCCTTACCTTGAAAACCAACAGGTTTTGATTAGTGCCACAGGAGAAGGAACAGAAGAGCCTGTCTTGACCAGTTTTGTTGCTTGTTTTCGAAGCCGTAGAAAAGAGATCCATCAACTTCCCTTTTTGTGCTGCTGCCAAATGACTGTAAGTTGGAAAATGCATTTGTGTTTTTAGCTGCACTGTTTAAACGCTATCAATTATGGTTTTGGGCATACCATACAGTAAATTGTGCTGCAGCTGTTTCACAAAAACAGAGACATTAAACTAGCTGGGAATACATTAAAACATACATAAATAGAAGCGGCTTTTAGAGTTTCCGGGAACAAGGCAATTTCCCAAATGGAGCTGTTTAAGATAAGGGTTTTATATATGTACTGGTCTGTGTGCATTTCTGTCATCTGCGGTGTGCTTTTTAGCTCACCATCCCACTGAGAGAAAAAAAGGGGACCAAAAATGTGTTTTTCTTCAAAATCAACTGTGACTTTCCAAAATTAGTGTGTAATAAATTCAAGACAATAGCCCCCTTAATGTGTGTACCAACAGTGAAAAAATATTCTCAATAATAATATAATTATTATTGGTGGCCAAAGGGTATAAATCCATACAGATAAATAATTAAACCACAACCCATTAGCTCTGCCAGTTATGATGAGGGGCTAACTTTTAAAAACTCAATTCTGCCTCTGAATAATTTTTTATGTCATAATTTCCACAGAGGGGCTTTTATGGTGAAAACTGAGAGAGCAACATCACCTAAAACCCTTTCTAAAATCACGAAAGTGATGGATTTCTCCTAATCAGCAAACCGTTTGAGAAGCTCTCCCATGTTCTCACATGAATATTTTTGCATTTCTGTATCTCATCAGCAGTGCTATCGGCTCAGCAGTCTCCAACGCACAAAACAAATTGATGGCATTCTGAAATTTCATTTATATGAGCATGTCCTGCCATTTTGATGTATTCTGGAAGGACAAAATGTAATTTACAGATCTCTGCACATAAATTATCTTTAATAATTCTAATTATCTGCACCAATCCCCATGGACTTATTTTCAGTTAATTAAAGACAAGAAATTTAGCAGTGTCTTAAGTAGCGCAGGGTGGAATTACATTTATTTTTTTCTATGTCATACTGATTGGGCTATTTCAAATACATGCTGCCATACATGAACCCTTGATCGGAGGTCTACTGGTTTTATCATTAAGCATGGTTATGACTGATAATTATAAAAGTGAACTAAACACACATATATTCTCAATGGCAAGAATTCACATCATATCGTTCTGACATTTTAAACACTGCAGAAACTGGTCAAGGTAATGCATTCTGTTTTCACCATTGTTCCAGGAGTTTAGACCATTAAAACAGAGTCAATATATAATGTCACACAAAAAAAAATCTATATTTTCTCCAATTGCTAAATCAGCTATTGGCATTTCTCGTCTTTAACATCCAAGGGTGGAATTATCAGCCGGCAGCATAAAATAGTCTACTTTCCTTTTACTTTTGCAAAGCTTCTCAATAAGACTCTCTGAGAAATAACTCTGAGTCTGCCTGCCTCCTATGTACATTTCCCTAATACCCCTAATTTCATACTTTATTTCCTGTATTTGTTTTTCTCCAGTCTCAATACCTTTTTACAGCTACTTTTATCAGAAAAATAAAAAAAGGCAGCTTATATTTTTCAGTCTGAGATTTAGCTCATGAAAATTGTCCGTGACCCATGCTGTCCGTGGTTTTATGTGATTAGCATCAGTCAGGAGCTTCTCTCTCAATAAGCACATCTTTACAATTTTCTAGCTGAGATTCTGGCAACAACAAAAGTACAATTCCAAGGGTAAAATTCCAAAAGATTGATAAAACCTTGAACATTTAATTATTTATTAATTATTTATTATTATTATTTTTTTTTGGTTGTGTTGCATTTTGTTTGTAGCCAAGTGCTCATATAAATAAATATAAGAAGCCTTAGTCTTAGTAATGAGGGGGACTTTGTCTTGGCATAATTGTTCAAAGAGTTTTTAATTTGATTTTTCATTTGGCCCATTCAAGGATTTATTGGCAAGTAATTTTGTTTTGTGGGTGTGCAAAACTTTCAGTTGCAAAAAGAGTTGTGGGTGGATGTAAATATATCTGTGTATAAAAACTCTTTCTATCTATCTAGAGTTCTGTCTAAATCACTTTCTTCCTCTCTGTTACTCTTACTCTCTTTCTGTTACATGCTACAAAAACACACACACACACACACACACACATTAAATATTGGCAGCTCCTTACCAGTACTTATAAAAGCCCAACACAGACCTATTTCACATTTCATATTATGGGAACAAATTGAAAAGACACCAAGGGCAGAGTAATGAAATAGGCAGCTTCGGCTGTTATTATGACTGATTCAGCTTTTTTAAAATCATATTTTAAAAATGAATCAACATTCATACACACATCACATTGCTTTGATACCCCTCTCTCTGGTCACAGAAGCAATCATTTCATACTTGACTCTTTTAGGACCTGGCTGGTACATTTTTTAACTGTTCCAATTACTTAATGCCTCTTTTTCCAAAGCAGTGTAGATTCCAATATCCTCTCTCTCTATTGCATCCGAGTCTTTTAGATTCCATTCAGCCCATCCAGCTATTGCAATCCCCAGAATTATTGCTTAAACTATATATAATTGGACAGCAGTCCCCAGTAAAAAAGAGAAAAATGTAAGAGAATATTACCCACTGCGGTCAATGCACAAACTAAATCATGCTTTTGTTCCACAATCTGCAATAAAGAAGCTTTAGGAACTGAGATCAGCATGAGAAATTACATAGATACTCCATTATCGTAATGTAATATTTATGTGCAGTGGAGAAAAAGAAAACAGTTTATGCTTTTATTCCATATTCCATATATACATTCTCTCATGGTCAGACGCAACTGTTTCAAAAACATATTGGTAACGGTTTTGTACAGTTGGTTAATGACATAAAGAATTAACTCTCATACTGATTCCATAATAGTCTATTAAGCCTGGTGCCAGTAACAGGCTTAGTAGAATAAACTCATAAATTTGCATTACAATACTTCAGCAAGTGTGGCCTTTTTCACAGATTCAGTGAAAACATGACCTTACTGCCGAGACAAGCTAACATGTCGTTTGGAACCTTGCTCAGAGTCATTTGGAATCTCCATGGAAGTTCCATGGGCCCCAAAATGGGTGGACCTACAATGGAGGGACCACTGGTGTGCTCAGGCTAAGCAAAAATATAAAAAGGGCACCCCCTGCATGCCATGGGGGAGGGCATTTTATTGCGTTTTCTTTTGTTTAGGGGCACCCAGGAAAGCACTTTCATGGCATTTTTTTAACCAAACAGGCATTTTTCTCTTTAGAGGGTTTCATTACATTTTCTCATTTTCTCAACATCTACATTTTCTCAACGGGCAGCTCTAGAGGGCACTTCATATCACGTTTTCTCCATTGGGAGGGCACCCAAGAGTGCCCTTTCTCACACGTAGGGGCATCCAGGAGGGCACCTTTGTGGCAATTGCCCCCCCCCCCCCCATTTTGGCTCTCTAAAACTTCCCCATCACCCAAACAGCACTGGTAACATTTGGTAGCACCAGCTATTTGTGGAGTCATGAAGCCTAATTCTCCCCTCACTAGTGTGAGTTAGTACCCCTATTATACTGATTATATTGTGTAAGTAAATTCACTCTACAGTCATTTAATATGTAAGGCAGTATGTGAGGGAATTGGAATGAGAAGAACACAAACAAGAGAATTGGAAAGGAAGGAAAATATAGATTGTTGAAACTCTGTGCAGTTGATTAAACTGATTAAGATGCACTTGTAATTTTCTATTAAATAATGATTAAAAGTTTTTTTTTTTCCTCTTCCTGTCTCCAGCACATAATTAATTTTCAATTAGTTTCAGTGACAGTAATTGAGCTGAACTTGAAGCTCTCTATAAATGCCATTAAGGGGAAACTCAAATGTTTAATCGCGAGAATGAAGTGTTGCTTCATGCAAATCCAATCTATATTTTTCCATGGATTGCAGATGGGGAAGGTGCTTAGTGTGGCAGATGACCTTTCAAAGGCGCTGTGCTGTCCCATTGTTTCATATGGACTCATGAATGAACGCTGACCAATTCTGCTGCTAAGATCATTGGACATTTTAAAAGAAGTGTTATTCACTCTTAATAAATGATCAATAATTGAGTTACACTTTCAGTAAATATATAAATTAATGTCCATATCAATAAATAGTTAATACAAACATTCATTAAATATGGCTTAAATAGTGTCATATATGTTAGAAATATGTTATGCAAGACAAAAGTCTTCAGGCATTTACACTTGAGAAAGTTGATGTGATAAATGTTTAAACTCAGTAGTAATAATACTTTATTGAGTTAATATGGCTCACTTATAATAAAATTATTGTTTTTAGTGCAGAAGTGGCACTGTTCCCCTAGCTTGACATATTCATATTGAACAAAAATAACAATTTAATCCATCTTTAACAGTTACCATTTATGAAACCAAATATGTGTATTGATTTTTGTATCTGAGAAACATCCGAGTTGTGGCTGGGTGAGTGTCATATTTAAAACCATGTTTTGTATTCCTTTATGGCCTCAGTTATATACTACATGGATCAGAAAAAAACAAAAATTGTTCATTTTTTTAAGCTTTTTTTTTTTGAAAATACTAATGTTGCTGCGTCCTCTTTGACCTCTGTGGTCCTCCACTCTTAAAATGAGTGTTTGTGGTCATATTTACCGCTGGGGCATTTATAATGGGAATTAATTGGGAGGTTTGTCTCCCGTTTCGCATGACCTCCCAGCCCTCTCACACCCACGGTGCGCTCGAATGCCGATGGGCCGCAGATGCGGCCATTTTGATCCCACATTAGGATGGCAGTATTAGAGAAGAGAAACACAATTACCCTTGTGTGATTTGATGCCATTGGAGTGGATGCATGAAATATGCCTTTACCTCCATTTTAAACTGGCAAATACAGGCTGAGTCCATGTTTGACACACGTATAAATACCCTAAGAAAGGCAGGGGAAACATCTGCCAGCAGACGATTCTGTGCTCAGCGACCATGTGTTTCACAGCTTACAAAAACCCCTCAGTAACTACGCCCACTCAGGCCTACCCACTTCGAACTGTCTCTCAGATATTTGCTGGGAACTGTCAAATATTCTGGTCACTGCCGTGGTCGCATTTATTGTTTTTGTCACTTCTTTCAGCCCATCAAATTTAATCAGACACTTTGGAGCTTAGACACAGCTGCTTAAACACGGGGCGGTAGTCTGGGACTGTCAGCCCTCTGTCCAGCCTAATGACTCATGAGAGTTCACTGCGTGTCAGTAGAGAGATTAACCTCAAGGTCAATGCCCCTGCTTCAAAACATTACTTTAAAAAGTGCCCATTTCCAGCAAAGGAATCAGTGTTAAAGCATAATGGCAATTGGATGGGTGGGTGGGTGGAGGCGGATTCTGATACCACAGGTGTAGGTACAAAGGTGTCACTCAGGGAGGTGTTCAGCAGCTGGATGGAAGTGTCGCCCACCCCCCCCCCCCCCCCCCCCACTATACCTGCCCCTGAAACGGAGCTAGTGGGGTACGCCTCCAAGCAACTGAAATGGAAGAACTGAGAGAGGACAGAAGTGAGAAGGAGGGAGAGAGGGAGGGAGGATGAGAGCGAAGCAGAGAGAGAAGGAATAAGATATTGGAAGTTACGCTGATATACTCTTATATTCATATCATATGCCTTTGTGAAGTTTTTTTTTTTTTTTTACAAATGAATGATTTTGAAGGCCAAACTTAAGCTTAAAGAAATACACATGGTCTGAGGTTCAATAAACATTTGTCCTCAACCTTCACTTTTAAATCAATTTAAAATGCATGTTATGTTTTATTTTTCTCTTCAGGAACAGTTCTGCACATCAATTTTCATGCCCAACTGCGCTGGTGAAGATAAAAAATGAACAATCGCATTTAATGAAGAGCCAAAGTTAAGGACAAGTGTTGATTGAATTCTGGCCATGGGTTTTTAATCACTTATTGCTGGTGGAATAAACTGCTGATCTATACAACTGATGGGAAGCCTTAATGTGCTGCTTTGATGTGGTCTGGCAGACACATGGAGCCAAGCACAAACATAGCTGTTCACAGGGGACTGTTATCGGTATTGGTTCCCAGTATCTGCTCTTGTGATGTTTCCAAACAGCACCACAAGACCATATCTTATGAGGTAGACAAACAAGTATCGAGATAAATATCACCCAACAAATCTCAAAGGCAAAACTGTTTACGTTCCTCTGAAATGTATCTTCTACAAAATGTACATGAGAACAAACCACATTTTTCCCTTAATTTGGCACATGTAAATGTATAGTTTCACATGTGAATAGCTGACCTCAAATCTGATGTTTTCACATTTGTTTGTTCTGGTTTGTCTTCAAGGATAATGCTACATCTTGTTACTGTATAAATTAGTTAATTGTTTCAATAGCTGTAAAATATAATATTTCATTGTTAATGCTGCATGAAAACATGTTCCCCATATGATAGTTTTAACATGATAAGTATTACGACATGTACTGAAAGAAGGACTCTTCCAGCACAAAAACAGGTTTCATTTGTTCTCATTTAGAGTATTTTGGATGAAAGAGTAAGTAATGTCAAAGCGTGGTAATTAGAGCTCACTTGATCTTTGATAATTTGTTCCATTATAAGCTTCTCTTCCTTTAAAGACCTCATTATGATTTCCTTCTCTGATATAAAGAACAAATTATAAGAGTAAAAAAGCGCCTTATTTTATATTTTTCCTTGATTTTCAACCCACCACACATGTATGTGCACACACATACAATAATAATAATAATAATAATAATAATAATAATAATAATAATAATAAAATCATCCAGTGTCTCAGTGTCATGGAGTACAGTAGTCAAGGGGGTTATGTTTGTTTTCAGAGTAAAGAAGGCCTCAAATTCTATGTTTTCCACAAGTAAATTAAAGTCATATTCAGCAACAGGACTGCTGGCTAACCCACAATACAAAGCAATGCAAAAACAACTTTGAGACTCTTACACTTTAAATACTTTGGCGAAAAGCATTTCAACACTGGTGTCAATGACTACAAAGAATTTCATGAGTAAGCAGTCAAGTTTTAAAAAAAGCCCATCCTTATTCCCGAAAAAAACTAGGTGTCTTGTGAAATTTGCATTTTCTTGTTGTATTCTTCTGCTTGCAGTCTTGTAACAGATACCACAGCATTTTCTAGCTGTATCGTATCTTTCCATATAGAGTCTCGTATCTGAGGTTGAGAGAGTCAACTTGGCCACAAATTAGTGTTGACACTTGCAAAGTTTCAGAGTCACACAAAAAGCACACTCTTTCAGTCAGAATGTGTTTCAACATCTTTACATCTCTAGCATCCCATAAAACAACATGGCACTTCGCAACACAGTGCATGAACATATGAGCAGTGGTGTAGTGCTATCTGAGGAGGTGGGCATACTGTAACTCCAATGTCCATATGTATTAATGGTAATAAGGCTAATAGGTGAGTATACTGTCTGAGGAGGTGGGCATACTGTAACTCCAAAGCCCATATGTATTAATGGTAATAAGGCTAATAGGTGAGTATACTGTCTGAGGAGGTGGGCATACTGTAACTCCAAAGCCCATATGTATTAATGATAATAAGGCTAATAGGTGAGTATACTGTCTGAGGAGGTGGGCATACTGTAACTCCAATGTCCATATGTATTAATGGTAATAAGGCTAATAGGTGAGTATACTGTCTGAGGAGGTGGGTATACTGTAACCCCAAAGCCCATATGTATTAATGGTAATAAGGCTAATAGGTGAGTATACTGTCTGAGGAGGTGGGCATACTGTACCACCAAAGTCCGTGTGTATTAATGGTAATAAGGTTAATATGTGGGTATACTGTCTGAGGAGGTGGGCACACTGTAACTCCAAAGCCCATATGTATTAATGGTAATAAGGCTAATAGGTGGGTATACTGTCTGAGGAGGTGGGCATACTGTACCACCAAAGTCCATGTGTATTAATGGTAATAAGGCTAATAGGTGAGTATACTGTCTGAGGAGGTGGGCATACAGTAACTCCAAAGCCCATATGTATTAATGGTAATAAGGCTAATAGGTGGGTATACTGTCTGAGGAGGTGGGAACACTGTAACTCCAAAGCCCATATGTATTAATGGTAATAAGGCTAATAGGTGGGTATACTGTCTGAGGAGGTGGGCATACTGTAACTCCAAAGCCCATATGTATTAATGGTAATAAGGCTAATAGGTGGGTATACTGTCTGAGGAGGTGGTCATACTGTAACCCCAAAGCCCATATGTATTAATGGTAATAAGGCTAAGCCCATATGTATTAATGGTAATAAGGCTAAGCTCATATGTATTAATGGTAATAAGGCTAATAGGTGGGTATACTGTCTGAGGAGGTGGGCATACTGTAACCCCAAAGCCCCTATGTATTAATGGTAATAAGGCTAAGCCCATGTGTATTAATGGTAATAAGGCTAATAGGTGAGTATACTGTCTGAGGAGGTGGGCATACAGTAACTCCAAAGCCCATATGTATTAATGGTGATCAGGCTAAGCCCATATGTATTAATGGTAATAAGGCTAATAGGTGAGTATGTTGACTGAGGAGGTCGGCATACTGTAACTCCAAAGCCCATCTGTATTAATGGTGATCAGGCTAATAGATGGGTACATGCCGAATTGCCCATTTAGGAAGATATACATTATACTTGTGCACACTGTTGGCTATAATACTGTTTGTGAGGCTGGAAACACTATCAAAGCTATCAGCTGAATCACTGCCAGGGGCATAAATGCTGTTGGGTACACACTATCTGAGTTTGTGAGGCTTGAAACAGTGTCAAAGCTATTACCCACGAGGAGTACTTAGGGACTTTGGACTCTTATGACCATAACTGTCAATACTGAAAGCACATATGGAAACCATCTGTAATATATTCCCCTGTTAGTACACAGTCCTCCACAGGCTGTCCTAACCAAAGCCACCACAAACCCAGATCCCATCTCCAAATTCAGACAGTAGCACTGAATTTATTAAGACGAAGCTTAATCTCATAATCTGACACCAGAAACATCTATTTCGTGTTGTTGTTGTTGTTGTTGTTGAGCTATACAATAACCCTGTGTCTGTAATTTATCTGTCTGGTGTGCGTAAAACAAAACCTCTGCATTGACGAGTGTTTATCAGAGGAATTGCAGAGGGGTTGTGTGATAAGCGGTCTCAAAGCGACAGGTCTGACAGGTCAAAGCACACTGCCCATTTTGACACTCCCATCATGCCTTGCATTTAAATACGTTTTGTAAAGGTCACTTACTGCAGCCACAAAGTTTGCTCTCTTTAAAAGTTTTGTCCGAGTTAGGAAATAAATTCTTCTTGAATGTGTGAAGATTGTTGATGAGCACCCCCGTTTTCCGTCTCCATTTAAAAATAGTAACTTTCAAGGTCTGGGCTGAGTCCTTCTCTTTTCTTTATTACCTTGTTTGTTCTGTCTAAAGGATGAAAAGTTTGGGACGCTATGTTGTGCATTGTGACCATTCACCCGCTTTCTGTTTTCTTACCTGCCCATTCTAAAAGGAATGCCTTCCAAAAAAAGTGAAGTGGCTGCTTATTTTGTAGGTTATCAATACGGTCTCCCATATCAGGGCTGATATCATGGTATTTTATTTTGTTAATTTATTTCCCCAAATGATAATTAAAATTTAAGTAAGTTTTAAGTGTTAAAAAAGACTTGTGATGCAGTAACAGAATATTGTTTTAGCATTACTATTTAGCATAAAATATAGCTATATAGCTAATTTTGCACCTCCTTTTTTGTCTTCTTCAAGACAAAAATTCTAAACTTACTCATAAATCTGTCTCTATATCAACCTGGCTGTCAGCATATTCATCTATCTAACAGATTGCCGTGTCCAAAATGTAATAACGGTACACTGATTTAAAAAAAAACATAATATTGTAATTGGTTTTGAAAGATTATGTCTGTATCAAAGAAGTACATTAATGCTGCATTACTGTCAGAGGTCAAGGTTTTTTTTTTTTTGTTTTAAAGCAACGGTGAAGGGTATCTGACTGTGGTTGCTGAAACTGTGATCTCTCCATTGAAATTCATCTCAGCTTCATTACCATATCAGACCACCTGAGGGGAATCATTGTCACCCCGTCTTCTGTGGCAAACTAGATCCTTGGGGCTTCGGTGGTGTTCCAGATTGGAACAAACAAGTCAGAGAGCCTTGTTATACACAAGCCAGACAAGACCGGCCGTTAACACCTCATTAGGTGATTTGACAAAAGCAATTTGTCCTTGTATTTAAGATTTTGATTACCAATTTACTGCTGGGAGCATCTACAGGACATGGAAAGGCAGTAAACAAGTGCCTTGGATTGTCTAGTGAAATAATTTGTGTCCGTGATTATTCATTTGCTCTCTGAGGAATATCAAATTAGCAAAAACAGAAAAAGTTATCACATTTCGTTTACATTGCTATTTTACAATGCGAGTGCCAGGAATACAGCTAAGATATGATTTTCTTACTATATAGAAACATGACATATAACTGTACCAACTCAATCTAATATATTGTTTTGTTAACTGAATGGTTTCATCACACCAGTTTGAAATCTTGAGTCTGACTCCACTCTCCAGCTTCAGTCCTACTGATTGGAGATTCACAGCAACCCTCCTTATAATGCAGTGCCATTCCTTCACCGTTTGTTGTCGTCAAGTGCCTCATTGCGTCAAAGTGGCCCTGAGTGGGTGTATGTGCTTTGCTTTTAAGTCCAATTCTCAATACCAGTACGAAGCATCAGAGCGCTCCCCACTTGACATACACAGAGTAGTGTATACTATATTCCACATCTGTCATTATGTAAGGGTCCATTTTCTGCATATAGCCAAACCTCAAACTCATGTTTTGCACCCGTTTCACTATCATGGCAGTCTACTGAGACAGACATGTTGATCAATAATTATAAATCCATACTGAAATCAATAATTATAAACCCATACTTATAGGACTGTCACAGAGCTGAGAGTAGGGCTGTTTGTTTTTGCTGACATTTGCTGAATTTGAATTGAATCTGAGAAGTGGGAGTTTGAAAACTGAGGTGAAGCTTTAAAAAAATCACCTTTAAGGGACGCTGTCTCGAAAATATGACACTCTGCTCAAAATGCATTCACCGGGGCAAAGATTTGCTGATGTTTGCTGCCCTAGTGCTAAACACCACCCCCCCCCCCCCCAAAAAAAGCAACCCCAGCAGGCTGGGTCTACTCTATTATCATTTTGCAATGTTAAATGTCTCATTCAAGTGCCACTCAAAATCGTCTTCAAGGTCTAAATATATTTTCCACCTCAATCTGCATGCAGACAACCGTTTCGCTCGCGACGTGCCGAGCTTGGGTATGCGAGACGCCCCATTCGTCTTCATTGTGGCGTAGCGTTCGAGACACCAAACAGGCTCACAGAAAGACACCCGTTGGTGTGGAGAAGAGAAAATGTGCACAATATGCGCGGCATTAAATTACTTTGCCAGACTGACATGTTGTTGATGCACTTCTTGAGGTACTACACACAATATATTCAGCCAATAACAAATACTGATGTGTCTGTCGCAGCTTCATTGTGTTGTATTTCTTTGGTTAGTCACACCTGTTTATGTGCGATATCCATCACCTGGTTCCGCCAGTCCTCCACTATTCATAACAATTTTAGCCTTCCGCTGCTGCTGCTGCTTTTTTGTTGAGTGGTCTAATGGCCGAAGTCCATAAAATTCATTTTAGCTCCTCAAGATCAGCTGCTCTGGGGTCATGCACACCCAGGGAAGAGAGGACTTCCCCATACCTTACATGGGAACTATCAGGGGGTAGGCAATATTTCAGACAGATATAATAAAAAGGTATGTTTGTGTGTATGTATTCCCCATGAAATTCACATATGTTGCTTACCTCTTTTTTCTATTTCTCATTCCTGATGCAGCCTACAACAGAAGCAACCACCATTTTTTGCATTGTAGATGGGGAAAAATACAATAAAATTTAATTTTGCTACAAAACACAAGATATCCCTGAATCCAAAATAGTACCAAAATGGCTTACATTAAAAAATATATGCAAAATCCATATTTGTATGATGCTAGCCACAAGATCCATGCAATGAAATGAAATGTCTTTTGTAAAAGCAACTTCTCAGGGACTTAATAAGAATGGGTTTATGGTCGATGAGAACCTTTGAAATGGTGCTGTACAACATAAGGCCACATTGTTATCTTTCCAGGGCGAAGATTTGACTTCATTACTTTTATTTTTATTTTATATTGTACATTGGACTACCCTCCTGATCTGATATTTTCCTTTGAATGAAAGTAATTCTTTATCCAGTTTAATATTTCATTAAAATGCCTTCATTCTATGTTATTTATTTATTTATTCTTTTATTTATTTGGTAAAGTATCCCAATTTCTTTAGGTCAGCTGTCTGTATGGCATAATAACATGTCTTTGGGGCTACACGATGCCCCCCGCAATGCTAGGTCATATGCTTTTATCTTCCAGCAGGCAGAATCTGCGGAGAAAAGCCCGACCTGGTGGCCCATGCAGGGTCATGGTTTCAGGACTGTTTTGCCCACCAATGTCATGGGAATATTATTTATAGGGACCAAAGTGGCCCAAGAAATATGGCTCATAAAATAAGAATGTGATGGAAATCTTGGCATGTAAAACATGCAGGAAGAAGGTCAAACCCCAAAGAAAACAGAAGGGGGAAAAACATTAAAAACCCGAGCGATAGCCAT
>JAFBMS010000287.1:0-15000 GCA_019788955.1 Albula glossodonta
TCATCACCTCCTCCCCTCCCCCATCCCACACACGCCGCTCCTCTCCTGCCCCTGCGTCTACCTCTCCCCCTCCATTCACGCTCCACACTTCCTCTCCTCCTCCTCCCATGTCTCCCCTTCTGTCCCTCTTCCTCTCTTCTATCTTCGCTCCACCCCCCCACCTTTCCTACCACCAGGCCCGCAGCTCTGCCCACCTCGCACGCCCTCCCCCGCTCTCTCTGACCCTGACAGTCTGGATCCTCAGGCGCACAGCGGCATCAGCTCCCTGGGAGGTGAGACATGATGCTGTCACATTTCAAACTGACTGCCCCTATTCTATGTGCCTTTCAGTTTTGGAGAAACTGTTTAGTAGTTTTAACTCTCTCTGTCTGGTTTGCATTAGGCCTGGTGTGTCAGCGTGTGTAATTTCCTCTCTCTGTCTGGTTTGCAGTGGTGCCCACTGCTCTCCTCATCTTAGTGTGGTTGTGCTCCTCCTGGCTGTGTTCAGCGTGCTTGGCTACTACAGATGTGAGTGCTGTCCATGGCCCACATTAGATAATCATAACTATTATCACTGGTTTTTGGACCAATACAAATCACAAGCTCAATGTCAATGGTACGGCTGTTAACCAATTTAAGTATATAGGCCAGCAAGTAATGAGTTGACTTGTATTATAAAATCTGTTCATTTCTCAATAAATATTTTGATACATGAATTAATTCATCAGGCCAGTCAATCATTATATTCCCAATTAAAACTAGTCACTGTAGATGACAACAGAACAAGCAGAAAATAAGCAGATGTGCAGCCAAGCACTTTCTCTGGGTTTAATAGTTTCAGAGGAAACCCGGCACTCTGTCCTGAACACTGTGCTGACAGATGATAATGTAGATGCCAACTCACAAAGGCGGTTTCCTTGTCTCTAATTAACAAAGGAACAGGCGCAGAAATGTCCCTTTCTGGAAGAGGGGTCGGCAGAAGGAGGACATTGAGACAGAGGTGTGGGAAAATATCTACCAAGACCCAAAGGAGCAGCAGAATGAGACAGAAATGGATGGATGCCAGAACAACTCCAGCAACATCACTCTGTCTGCTACCAAGACAGACTCCTAAGACCCCAAAATGGCGCTCCAGCGCAGATGCAGGCGCAGGCGTAGGCGCAGGCAGGCCTGCTCCCAGAGTGGCATCGGCATGTCTGCTGTCTGCTCCTTTTTAACCCATAACTGCATAATGTTATTGATATACTTAATTAATGCAGATGGCCACGCCCAGGAGATGAAAGAAGAGTTTCACCACTTAAAGGGGAATTTCACTGTGCTTAAAGGGGAATCTCACTGTGCTAACACCTTAAGCTCTGCAGTTTTCTTACCTCTACTGTGTCTTCTTTAAAGTGGCATAACCTTTTCTGTTCTAACTGTACACCAAATGAACCAAATGTTGTGTTGGTTCATTTAGGTCTCATTATAACTTACAATTCACTTCCATTAATGTTTGAAACAATCTGGAAAATGTACCTCTAGCACACCCTAACTAGAGGTATGATCCATTAATGTTGTGAAACAATCTGGAAAATGTACCTCGAGCACACCCTAACTAGAGGTATGATCCATTAATGTTGTGAAACAATCTGGAAAATGTACCTCTAGCACACCCTAACTAGAGGTATGATCCATTAATGTTGTGAAACAATCTGGAAAATGTACCTCTAGCACACCCTAACTAGAGGTATGATCCATTAATGTTGTGAAACAATCTGGAAAATGTACCTCTAGCACACCCTAACTAGAGGTATGATCCATTAATGTTGTGAAACAATCTGGAAAATGTACCTCTAGCACACCCTAACTAGAGGTATGATCCATTAATGTTGTGAAACAATCTGGAAAATGTACCTCTAGCACACCCTAACTAGAGGTATGATCCATTAATGTTGTGAAACAATCTGGAAAATGTACCTCTAGCACACCCTAACTAGAGGTATGATCCATTAATGTTGTGAAACAATCTGGAAAATGTACCTCTAGCACACCCGAACTAGAGGTATGATCCATTAATGTTGTGAAACAATCTGGAAAATGTACCTCTAGCACACCCTAACTAGAGGTATGATCCAGTAATGTTGTGAAACAATCTGGAAAATGTACCTCTAGCACACCCTCACTAGAGGTATGATCCATTAATGTTGTGAAACAATCTGGAAAATGTACCTCTAGCACACCCTAACTAGAGGTATGATCCATTAATGTTGTGAAACAATCTGGAAAATGTACCTCTAGCACACCCTAACTAGAGGTATGATCCATTAATGTTGTGAAACAATCTGGAAAATGTACCTCTAGCACACCCTAACTAGAGGTATGATCCATTAATGTTGTGAAACAATCTGGAAAATGTACCTCTAGCACACCCTAACTAGAGGTATGATCCATTAATGTTGTGAAACAATCTGGAAAATGTACCTCTAGCACACCCTAACTAGAGGTATGATCCATTAATGTTGTGAAACAATCTGGAAAATGTACCTCTAGCACACCCTAACTAGAGGTATGATCCATTAATGTTGTGAAACAATCTGGAAAATGTACCTCTAGCACACCCTAACTAGAGGTATGATCCATTAATGTTGTGAAACAATCTGGAAACTGTACCTCTAGCACACCCTAACTAGAGGTATGATCCATTAATGTTGTGAAACAATCTGGAAAATGTACCTCTAGCACACCCTAACTAGCGGTATGATCCATTAATGTTGTGAAAAAATCTGGAAAATGTACCTCTAGCACACCCTAACTAGAGGTATGATCCATTAATGTTGTGAAACAATCTGGAAAATGTACCTCTAGCACACCCTAACTAGAGGTATGATCCATTAATGTTGTGAAACAATCTGGAAAATGTACCTCTAGCACACCCTAACTAGAGGTATGATCCATTAATGTTGTGAAACAATCTGGAAAATGTACCTCTAGCACACCCTAACTAGAGGTATGATCCATTAATGTTGTGAAACAATCTGGAAAATGTACCTCTAGCACACCCTAACTAGAGGTATGATCCATTAATGTTGTGAAACAATCTGGAAAATGTACCTCTAGCACACCCTAACTAGAGGTATGATCCATTAATGTTGTGAAACAATCTGGAAAATGTACCTCTAGCACACCCTAACTAGAGGTATGATCCATTAATGTTGTGAAACAATCTGGAAAATGTACCTCTAGCACACCCTAACTAGAGGTATGATCCATTAATGTTGTGAAACAATCTGGAAAATGTACCTCTAGCACACCCTAACTAGAGGTATGATCCATTAATGTTGTGAAACAATCAGCCAGCTAACTACGCGTATGTTTCTAAATATTGGAACTGCGGAGGGCCACATTATACCAGTATCCAACAATAATGTGAACGGTGTTAACACACTGTTTACAGCTTTAACGTTTGTATCTAGAGTTATCGTGCCCTCCAATTGTTTTTGTGTAAATGCAATTTGTTTGAGTCTTGAAATGCTCAGGACACAGTTCAGGTGTTGTCATTAAATAAAAAAGTTATATAGGCACACAAGATGGAAAAACAAAACATAGAAGCAGTTCTCAACATATAAAATCAACAACCATTAGGCTGGAGACCCACAGACACAAACAACACTGTCCAAAGACAGGCATGAATAGGAGCAATACAAAGGAAACCAATCAGCCTTTCGCATTAGAATCAGCTGAGCAGTGGGGTGGCCAGCCCTCCCTGAGCAGCGAGCAGTGTAGGTGATGGTGGGGAAGTGGTGAAGTTGTGATGGTGGTTCACAGGTGGGGAAGCTGAATGCTGACAGAGTGGAGTTGAGGGGCATGAGTGTAACTTCAGGTGAATTGGAATCTGGGATGAGGTCCAAATGAGCCATCGCTGTTTCAAGGACAGGGCAAACAAAATGATTGTACCTCAATTCTTCAAGATGCACCAGAGTAAGGAAAACTATAAACTTACGGTGTTACCAAAGCTAAATTCCTGTAATCACAAACGGAATGAAGAAATCACACGGAGTAAAACCAGAAACATCTCCAGTGCCCAGGTTGTCTGCCTTGTTCTTATGTTTGTGTTGGCAGAGCATTATATCTATGTGTGGTTTGAATCTTAGCATTTGCAAAGACATAAGTTAATAAAAATTCATAAGACCAAGTTCATCAAATGATACACTTTACAGGGGACAGAGTTCACTCCTAATGTGCACAGCACGGAACACAGCGCGTGTGTTTCAGACGTGCACACAGAAATCAACAGCACTTCTTTGACTTCAAGCTTTTTTGGTTTCCTGATGCTGGTCTTCAGTCTCCAGACTGTCTCTACTGTATGTATTCACTGTAATATTGTAAATAGTTTTTTTTTTTATTTCATTAAAAAAATCAGGCTTTTTTCCAGTTTTCCTCATACTTGCTATTCATTTTTCTGACTTAAGAATGTCAATTCCCAATTTTCCTAAATGGCAACAAGCTTTGGGTGCATGCAGTTAGGCAAGTTTATAAAAAAAGTTTGTTCTGAGGATGCATAGTTACAGGCAAGGAAAATGCTAAAGTAACAGGTCTGCTTAACGTTAGCGTTGTAAGGCTTAAGGTGCACTTTACCCTTACTTTGCTGCATGGAGTAAGTCACGCATGCAAATGACCGGTTAAATCTCTAACACTACAGGTGGGGTATTCTCCAACCTTCAACCCCCTAAACTCCCAACATATTAAATTAAAAATATCTCACAGGTATACCGGGAACTGTAGTTAAAATCGCACTAATCATTAGTTTAGCTTAATTGTGTCATATGTATATATTTACCATAGGACAGAATAACCTACGTTAGCGAGCTAGGATAATTAGTCACAACTGTTAGAGACTAACAGCTAGCCTTATTTACCTTATGGTACAGTATATAGGGTACTGTAGCTCACGTAAATTAATCGGGCAAGACAGAATACTGTCTTTTTAATAACATCTGTGAAATCCACAAAAAGTTGCTACGTTCACAGCTTTAACAACAATAAATAAACTTTAGCAAATTAATAAGCAGTGCGGGTTGCTATATCCTAAAATATCTCTATCTTTTTGAACTACCTGGCTTTATGTACCACCAGATAGCATTAAGCAAACTAATTTTACTGAACAAACAACTAGAAAATAACGCTTATATGCAGCACCATGGCCTCCAACAGTGGCCGTCTAGTAAGCAGATGGCTCACAGCAGTTTCTACCTGTGTCGCTCGGCTCCACGGTATTTGATATTGACCTGTAGTTGTTGATGTGTATGTATCTAAAATGGAAACAATTACCATGAGCTCTGCGAGGCACATGCCGTGCCATAAGGTGTGCCAAGTGTGATGACAATAGGAATGTACTGATTTTTAGGTACAAACAAAAAACACAACATATAAGCGCCTCCATGGGAAAGGGCCCTCGGTCACAGAAGAGAGCTGTGAGAGTCTCACACCAGTTACCGGCCCTCAGGACATTATGATATGATGCACCGGTACAACCCGAGGTACAGTCTCAAATCTGCTGGCTTTGGACGTCTGGTCTCGGGTGGTGTTATGTTCGGTGGGTATTTTATTTGGCCGTGATGTTCGATTGTAAATGGAATCATCGTTTGAAATTCGAACGGTGGTAAGGCCACTTTCACTGGAGTACCTCATAGCCGTGCATTATTGCAGCGCATTCACTGGGAAATAACGCACACCCCTCTAGCCAATCAGAAACGAGTATTTAACCCAAGCCGTGGTATAATATTCTTCATAGCTTAATTCACTCATTGAGGTAGATTGAGGAGTGTCCATTTTGTCTTTGATTTTCATTGAGTGTTCGTGCAACGAATATACTTTATCTCTAGGTGGCGATGTTGTCTTTGCAATAAAAGCTACGGGACGACCGGCCGGCGGTCCTTGGCTTGCCATCATTGGAACATGCAGTATTGTAAGCCTGTTTTATTGCCACTGCAGATAAGGGGTAAGGAACATATTTACTGAAAGGCAGTTATGAAAATTCTTAGTTTAAATTTAGATGTGCTGTCTATCCAAAGATTGATTTTAAATACTCCTCTCTCAAATGAATGTCCTCTCAAACAACGAGGAGATCAAAGCCTTTCCATTTAACAGTTTCCAGTTTAAAGTGCACTGTAAGATGACATTTCACTTTTGCAGCATAATAAATATTATACAATGTATATATATAATTTTCCCTTGATTTTTGTATATTTGCATATATAAGCATTAGCATGTAAGTGGTCAAATTGAAATTCAGGGTCAAATTCATGGGAAGTTGTTTTGTTATGCCTCTGGAAAGCATTTGTACTTAGAATTCTGTCACAGAATTTTGACAAAGACGAGGGCCACTATTTCAGTAATGTGATACGGAAACTGAGCAGAAGATAACTTTATTTAAAGAGAAATAAAGAACAGAAATGCAGCTGGAGCATGAAAGAGGAAATTGCTGCAGCTTGTAGATACAAACCAACAGGCCAGCCGCAACACCTGTGAATGCAGCGCTTCTCAAAACGCTCTATAAACTGCCACACTAACACAATTCAACAGTGCTGTGATGAGTCATTTAGTATAACCTAGTGTTTCATATAAAAGGCCATTTCATTTCCTTCAATGTATTCAAAATCAGACATATTCCCTGAATTACTACTACTTCTGACAAAAACAAAAAGGAAAAATCAAATGAAACTGAAAATACACAGAATTTGCTTCCTGCACTATTCAGCAACCCCTGAAATCAGCACAACAAACACTTGGCTAATAACAATCACTTTCTCAAAATAGATTACAGTAATCCATATTAACTGGTCTGTGATGATAATACAAAATTCTAAATGTCCCATGTCCAATATTAAACACAGGACAACCTTACAGGAAATCTACATTAATAATGGTCATTAAAATAAGATGACAGTCCTGTATTCTGTTTGCTACAAGAGAAGTAATGGCTGACAGCTGTGTTGAATCGCAAAAGGTCACTCAGTGATTTCCCTAGCTCCAGACAATTGCCTGTGTCTGTTTCTGTATGACTGCAGGGAAATACCACCGTTATATTTTTCACCTGAGAGAACAGTGTCTTACTGAATGACACCGCTTTATGCCTCCATGTTTATAGCTGTACTGAGCAGGCCTGTGAGCCGGCAGATAAAAATCAAATTTACCACAGTGTTCTTCACATAAAGTACCTGAGAACCTGAGAACTTTTTAATTAGGTAAACTCCACCAAAAGCTAACCCCAACCAAGAAACCTCAACCATCCCAAAAATTTCCGAACATGCATTTCATAGCTCATTAAAAACAATAGAAACACAAACATATTAATGTCAACAAAAGTTTAAAAATGGTACGGCTGTCCCTGCCATGTAAACCCACCCTCCTTGAGCCTTGCCTGGGGGGTTTCGGCACGGTCTGCATCGGCACCATCCAGGTGTGATGCCAGATCGTGGGGCCTACCCACACAACAGAACAAAGCCAAACAGAATGAGCCACCCAGCAGCCCCAAACACACAGAGTTTTAATAGAAAACCTCCCACTTAGACAGAATTGAAGTGATATGAGAGCATTTAAGGCCTAGTCATGGTCCACAGCCCTGGACCTCAGACTGTGCCCGCCGTTCCGTGTGATTAGGTCACTGTGTGGGGGCGGGGCACTCTGACTTCACGGCGTCCAGAAGCAGGCTGAGCTCATTGCATAGGGTCTCGTGGCGGAATGCCATACGGATCTGCGCCACGTTGGTCCGCCGAATATCATTCCCCTCAGGTCCGTCCGTCAGGTAGTTCACACCCAGAAAGTGCTCTTTTTCCTGCAGGCAGCAAAGACCATATCACACCGAGAAACACACTGCACTGCACTGCACTGCACAGACTATTTCACACAGAGAAACACACTGCACTGCACTGCACAGACTATTTCACACAGAGAAACACACTGCACTGCACTGCACAGACTATATCACACAGAGAAACACACACACTGCACTGCACAGACTATATCACACACAGAGAAACGCACACACACTGCACTGCACAGACTATATCACACACAGAGAAATGCACACACACTGCACTGCACAGACTATTTCACACAGAGAAACACACTGCACTGAACTGCATAGACTATCACACACAGAGAAACGCACTGCACTGCACAGACTATATCACACACAGAGAAACACACTGCACTGCACAGACTATATCACACACAGAGAAACACACACACACACACTGCACTGCACTGCACAGACTATATCACACAGAGAAACGCACTGCACTGAACTGCATAGACTATATCACACACAGAGAAACACACACACACTGCACTGCAAAGACTATATCACACAGAGAAACACACTGCACTGCACAGACTATATCACAAAGAGAAACACACTGCACTGCAAAGACTATATCACACACAGAGAAACACACACACACTTCACTGCAAATACTATATCACACAGAGAAACATACTGCACTGCTCTGCACAGACTATATCACACAGAGAAACACACACACACTGCACTGCAAAGACCATGTCACACACAAAGAAACACACTGAACTGCATAGACTATATCACACACAGAGAAACACACACACACTGCACTGCAAAGACTATATCACACAGTGAAACACACTGCACTGAACTGCATAGACTATATCACACACTGCACTACACTGCACAGACTATATCACACAGAGAAACACACACACACTGCACTGCAAAGACTATCACACACAGAGAAACACACTGCACTGCACAGACTATATCACACAGAGAAACACACTGCACTGCACTGCACGGCACAGACTATATCACAAAGAGAAACACACTGCACTGCACTGCACAGACTATATCACAAAGAGAAACACACTGCACTGAACTGCATAGACTATATCACACACAGAGAAACACACTATATCACACACAGAGAAACACACTGCACTGCACAGACTATTTCACACAGAGAAACGCACTGCACTGCACAGACTATATCACACAGAGAAACACACTGCACTGCACAGACTATATCAAACACAGAGAAACACACTGCACTGCACAGACTATATCACACACAGAGAAACACACTGCACTGCACAGACTATATCACACACAGAGAAACGCACACACACTGCACTGCACAGACTATATCACAAAGAGAAACACACTGCACTGAACTGCACAGACTATTTCACACAGAGAAACGCACTTCACTGCACTGAACTGCATAGACTATATCACACAGAGAAACACACACACACACATTGAACTGCACAGACTTTATCACAGAGAGAAACACACACACACACACTACACTGCAAAGACTATATCACACACAGAGAAACACTGCACTGCACAGACTATATCACACAGAGAAACACACACACTGCACTGCAAAGACTATATCACACAGAGAAACGTACTGCACTGCACAGACTATATCGCACAGAGAAACACACACTGCACTGCAGACATTTATCACAGGGGATGCGCAGAGAGGCGCAGTATGACTGGCGGTGAGGGGCAGTACCTTGTGTGAAAGGCCGCTCTGCAGGACGCTGTTTCGGGCAATTTCACACACATCACAGGTGCTCAGCTTCCACAGCTGTGCTGCGATGGCATATTCCTCCATCAGCGCCTCCTACAGGCCACAAATGCAGTTACACAACCAATCACAGCACAGAGCCAATCACAGCTCACAGCCGATTACAGAGTCAATCACCGCTCACAGCCGATTACAGAACCAATCACAGCTCACACCCGATTACAATGTAGCATCTATGGAAATACATGGATTCTAGGGAATAATAATGATTACTACGGAATTTAGTAAGTAATTTACTTTATAACTAAAACCTGAATTGAAGGTTGATAGCAGACTTGCTTCCTGCAGACTTGCTTCCCCCATCCTGAGTGTGTGTGAGGCAGGGCTGGGTGGGCCAGGCCCTGGTGCACGCCCCTCTCACCTTGGTGTAGTGGAACTGCATGGGGTCGTCTGTGGACAGGGACACGCACAGCCCCTTGTGCAGAAACTCGCGCAGCGGGTTCTTGGAGTACTCCAGGAACAGGCTGTTATTGCTGAGTGGAGACATGGCGATGGGCACCTGCGCCAGGTAGTACAGGTACTGCAGCACGGGACTCTGGGAAATGGACAAACACATGTGCAGGATGAGCTTTCAGCACATAGAATTAATGTCAGGTGCTGCTGTTGGACATAGGGAGCAATGTACTGGGTATAGGGAGCAAAGCATTAGAGAGAGAGAGAAACTTATAGATGGGGGATTTGTGCTATAGATTGGAGATGGGGGCGCTGTACAGTGGACTGTAGATAGGGGGCACTGTGTTGGAGAGAGGCATGATGCTGTAGAGAATAGATAGAGACCATTCTGGCAGAGAGGGGTGTACCTTTTTGAGGTTGAGGCCATGGGAGATGTTGTCGGCAGTGAGGAAGGCAGAGACCAGGTGAGTGATGGAGCCGGCCTCCCCACAGTGTGGACGGAACTGGAAGGTGCTGAGGCCCCTTTCCCTGCACAACCCAGAAGACACGAAGCCTGACCATCCACCCAGACACCAGCCTGACCGTCCACCACCCAGACACCAGCCTGACCATCCACCCAGACACCAGCCTGACCATCCACCACCCAGACACCAGCCTGACCATCCACCACCCAGACACCAGCCTGACCATCCACCAAGCAGACACCAGCCTGACCATCCACCACCCAGACACCAGCCTGACCATCCACCACCCAGACACCAGCCTGACCATCCACCAACCAGACACCAGCCTGACCATCCACCAACCAGACACCAGCCTGACCATCCACCAACCAGACACCATCCAACCAGCCACCAGCCAGCTTCTTTCTCCAGGTTGAGTCCCTCAAGAGATCAGACGGTAGCCATACTCCCAGGTATGTGTGCACGGCACAGGGTGGAAATATCAGCCACTTACTTGCGGAGGTTGTTGAGCACCATGATGTTGGCATACATGTAGAACAGGTAGTAGCTGTAGGGTGGGTTTTCCTCTGCTGTCCACTCCTCAGGCTTCGGGCTCTTGTAGGAGAACATGTGGTTGCTGTGTTTGGACTCATCATCCACACTATCAAACCCGGTCACCTGGGAAATGAAATGTAGACACACACAAAACTCATTTAAAACACCCTGCCAGACCCTGAGTAAAACTCTGCTGATATTACCTGTTGATTTGTTTGCATGTATCTGACGGTCTTAAGTCACTGTAAAACAGAAAGTCATTAATACTGTTATTAATTATCATACTTCAGGGGAACAGCAGGGAAATTATATCATCAGTGGTTGACAGTTAGAAACTATCAGTTTCAGCATTTGCTTTATTCCTGATCAAAGTTCCTCTTTTGTTTGAATACCCTTAATGTAATGAATAGGCTTCTGCAGATTACACTAACCACTTTCCTGGAGCCATTTGCATGCAGTAACTGCAGAATCAATATATCTTACAGATTTGAGGAAGACATGCAGCTCCTTGTGCTGCTGGGGGTTCACAGTGGCCTCAAACAGAGGGAGGAAGATATTCTCCAGCATTTTTGCAAAGGAAGGGATTATCTTCTTTGACTTGAAAATGTCACTGAGAATATTAAAAGAAAATTATGTGAGAGTCAGAACAGTTATAAAACACAAATTTAAAAGTAAACACAAAGCTGTATTTTTTGGAGAGAAAAGAAGAAAAACATAATTAATATTAAGGTGTTCAATTAAACATTTACAATTAATTTTACTTACATTTTACTTACATATTTTTCATCTAAAACAAATAATCAGCATCCACACGTTTATAGCAGTTACCTGACAGCCCCCATGCTGTACTGCTGCCCGGTTACTGTATGTTATCATTTAAATGTGATCATCCCCCATCACTGGCGCTGGATCAAAGTGCAAATATCCAAATAATAATAGGTGTATCCCAGAATGCACCTCTCTTTGGAGCAGTTGTGACTTACTATATCCGGGGCACTTGGATGATCCAGCGCAGGTTGCGAGAGTGAACCTTGTGCTGGATGAACCACCTGGCCAGGTTATCCCACTCCTTCGGGGTCCGACCGTAAATGGACAGTCGAGGCTCTGCGTGCTGGTACTTGCTCTCCTCCAGGTCACGAGCCACTTCCTGTGAGAGGCAGGAAGGGAGGCTGGGTCAGAATCCAGCTCCAAAGAACCTAAATGAATCCGGTGCTGTCCCACAACCCATAGAACCGCTGAACACATATACATGAATTGAAATAATGCAAGTTTGGTCTCCATATCTGGAGGTAAACAGACAACATTCACAAATGTTGGTTTGTTAGTTGGTTCCATGTGGTTAGTTATGTTGTTTGAAATTTCTTTTGTGATTCTTCACAACAGCAACTTCCCTCTTGGCCTCTTCTGCAATCACATCACATTATATCGATTGTAGATAGAACATTCCAGAGGTATACTTTTGTTAAATTATTGGCTGTGCAGTCCAACTGCAGAAACAACTATTGGATTATGATAGCATGATCGATAAAGCTTGCTTACCTTAATAAGCAGATTACCTTAATAATGCGTGCAAAGTATTCTCCTTCAATGTAGTTGTCAGTTTTCAGGTAGATCTCTCTCAGCTCACTGGCCCCCACTGGGTTGTACTTGGAGTTAAACTTGTCAAAGCGATGAAAGGTTTGTCTACCCTGTAAAGAGAGCAGGACAAGGACAGCTGCCAATTACAGAAAGCTTGCAGGGTCATTGAGCCATGTGTTTGACGGACAGCTCTGAGAGACACACAGACTGCACTGAGAGACGCACAGATGGCACTGAGAGACACACCTACTGCACTGAGAGACACACAGATGGCACTGAGAGACACAGACTGCACTGAGAGATGCACAGACTGCACTGAGAGACACACAGACAGCACTGAGAGACACACAGACGGCTCTGAGAGACACACAGACGGCACTGAGAGACACACAGACGGCGCTGAGAGACACACAGACGGCGCTGAGAGACACACAGACTGCACTGAGAGACACACAGACTGCACTGAGAGACACACAGACTGCACTGAGAGATACACAGACTGCACTGAGAGACACACAGACTGCACTGAGAGATACACAGACTGCACTGAGAGATACACAGACTGCACTGAGATACACAGACTGCACTGAGAGACACACAGACTGCACTGAGAGACACACAGACTGCACTGAGAGATACACAGACTGCACTGAGAGACACACAGACTGCACTGAGAGACACACAGACTGCACTGAGAGATACACAGACTGCACTGAGAGACGCATAATGCTGCTGCAGACGGGTGCAGGCTAGCTTACAGCATGCACGTCCAGAGAGTCCACTGTGAGGTCGTAGGGGTCCTTCTGCAGGCTGCTGAACACCTCCCTAAGCGTTTTCTTAAGCCCCCCCTTCTCCAGCACCACGCGGTCCGCCTCCGTCTTGTACGTGGTCTGGATGAATTTCAGCAGCTGCTTCTGGTTCATACAGGCTGCTGCGTGAATGTGGGTGTCCACCTGCACTCACAGACATGCCCCAGGGTCCTCAATCAATCACTTAATCAATCACTTAATCACTCGATCTACAGTCGCTGTATGTGTTTATTTTCAGTGTCCCTGAAGACTCTGGCATTTTGGAAAATGTAGTGTTGTTGAATGGCCTAAGCAATTAGCCAAAAACGACTACACTCTTTCCCAAGATTCATTCTTAAATGTTTAATGCCTTTTTGAAGAATAAATACAGCTATTTATCACCCACCTTTAGGTGTTCAAGTTAAAATAATGACAGTAAGGTTAACCATCACAATAGAATAAGGTGATCCACAAGAATAGCAAACAGGATAACTGAGCATGCACAACCAGTAGCAGGATATGTGTTTGTGGTGTTTGTTTTTGGGAATGATGGTTTGAGCTTCTAGTGTACCCTAGAAACTGTACACATTGGCTGCATTGCTTTAGTGTGTGCCAAAGCAGTGAAGCAGTTTGCATGACTGCTTTAGATTGTGTACGCACCTTCCTGACGTTGTAGAAGTCCCTGTGTGGCACACCCTTCAGCTCCTTCAGCTCCGCCATCTCATTCAGCATCTCATGCAGGTAGAACTTTGAGCCCAGGAAGTTGAGGCGTCTGTGGCAGTAGCTCTTCCTGCACACAGAGCAGCCCAGCAATCAGTCATGTGACCTCTGAGCTACAAGCCCAACTCCCTAACCATTATACTACACTGTAACCTCTGAGCTACAAGCCCAGCTCCCTAACCATTATACTACACTGTAACCTCTGAGCTACAAGCCCAGCTCCCTAACCATTATACTACACTGTAACCTCTGAGCTACAAGCCCAGCTCCCTAACCATTATACTACACTGTAACCTCTGAGCTACAAGCCCAGCTCCCTGACCATTACACTACACTGTACCCTCTGAGCTACAAGACCAGCTCCCTAACCATTACACTACACTGTAACCTCTGAGCTACAAGCCCAGCTCCCTAACCATTACACTACACTGTAACCTCTGAGCTATAAGCCCAGCTCCCTAACCATTACACTACACTGTAACATCTGAGCTACAAGCCCAGCTCCCTAACCTTTATACTACACTGTAACCTCTGAGCTACAAGCCCAGCTCCCTAACCTTTATACTACACTGTAACCTCTGAGCTGCAAGCCCAGCTCCCTTACCATTATACTACACTGTAACCTCTGAGCTACAAGCCCAGCTCCCTAACCATTATACTACACTGTAACCTCTGAGCTACAAGCCCAGCTCCCTAACCATTACACTACACTGTAACCTCTGAGCTACAAGCCCAGCTCCCTAACCATTACACTACACTGTAACCTCTGAGCTACAAGCCCAGCTCCCTAACCATTACACTACACTGCAACCTCTGAGCTACAAGCCCAGCTCCCTAACCATTACACTACACTGTAACCTCTGAGCTACAAGCCCAGCTCCCTAACCATTACACTATACTGTAACCTCTGAGCTACAAGCCCAGCTCCCTAAC
>JAFBMS010000287.1:17500-120000 GCA_019788955.1 Albula glossodonta
TACACACATGTTCACAGATACACTCTCTTTCACATACACACATTCACAGATATACATACACATACACAGAAATACGCACATTCAGTAACACACACATACTCACGTGGGCCCATCTGCGATCATCGCGAGGACATAGCTGAAGTCGATGGCGAAGGTCTCAAGGTCGGGGTAGGGCAGGCCCAGAGGCTGGTTGAGGCTCAGCTCTTCAGCATTCTCATACACGTATACTATGCCCTCCTTCATCTGCAGCTGGTAGTTGAGGTCCTCAGGGATATCTTCCATGCTATAGGGGTCCTCCCCTTCTCCAGGGCAAGGCCAGATATCTGAACCCACACAACAAACCCACACCTCCTCAAATCATTTCATATCATGTGTAGCACTGAAAACGCAGAAGGCTGAAGTCTGATAAGTGTAGACATTCACAGCAATGTTTTGCATCAGTGTAAGAGTGTGTAGTTGTGTAAGCATGTGTGTATATGTGTGTGTGTGTGATGGTGTAATGGTGTGTGAGTGTGTGTGTGTATGTGTGTGTGTGATGGTGTAATGGTGTGTGAGTGTGTGTGTGTATGTGTGTGTGTGTGTGAGTGATGGTGTAATGGTGTGTGTGTGTGTGTGTGTGATGGTGTAATGGTGTGTGTGTGTGTGTGTGTGTGTGTGTGTGTGTGTGGGTGTGAGGGTGTGTAAGTATGTGTGTGTATATGTGTGTGTGTGATGGTGTAATGGTGTGTGTGTGTGAGTGTGTGTATGTGTGTGTGTGTGTGATGGTGTAATGGTGTGTAAGTATGTGTGTGTATATGTGTGTGTGTGTGTGATGGTGTAATGGTGTGTGTGTGTGTGTGTGTGTGTGTGTGTGTGTGTGTGATGGTGTAATGGTGTGTGAGTGTGTGTGTGTGTATGTGTGTGTGTGTGATGGTGTAATGGTGTGTGTGTGAGTGTGTGTGTGTGTGTGTGTGGGGGTGTAATGGTGTGCGAGTGTGTGTGTGTGTGTGTAATGGTGTGTGTGAGTGTGTGTGTGTGATGGTGTAATGGTGTGTGAGTGTGTGTGTGTATGTGTGTGTGTGTGTGTGTGAGTGATGGTGTAATGGTGTGTGAGTGTGTGTGTGTGTGTGTGATGGTGTAATGGTGTGTGAGTGTGTATGTGTGTGTGTGTGTGTGAAATGGTGTAATGGTGTGTGAGTGTGTGTGTGTGTGTGTGTGTGTGTGATGTGTAATGGTGAGTGTGTGTGTGTATGTGTTGTGTGTGTGATGGTGTAAGGTGTGTGGGTGTGTGTGGTGGGTGTTGTGTGTGTGTGAGATGGTGTAATGGTGTGTGAGTGTGCGTGTGTGTGATGGTGTAATGGTGAGTGTGTGTGTGTGTGATGGTGTAATGGTGAGTGTGTGTGTGTATGTGTGTGTGTGATGGTGTAATGGTGTGTGTGTGTGTGTGTGTGTGTGTGTGTGTGGATACCTGGCAGGATTTCATCCTCCTCCTTCCACTCCTCATTCTTGGCCTTCCTCAGAAACTGAGCAGTGGTTCGGGGAAAGCGGTGGTACGCCAGTTTGGAGTATTTCTCCCGGGAGAGCAGTGCTTTCAGCAGGCTTTTAGCGGCCTGTTCATAGTCTTCAACCGTGATCTGGCAAAACATACAGTGTGCTGTAACTGCTCACTACAAACAGGAACCAACACTCTAATCCCGTGGGCCTGCACCCCTCCCACGCCTCTTTGTTTTGAGGTAGAAGCTCAAGTGAAACAGCAGCCAGCAAAATCAGGCGTTTAATATGTATTGGACAATACTGGGGTGCAGACAGGGACAGTATTGGGGTACAGATTCAGACAGGGACAGTATTGGGGTACAGATTCAGACAGGGGGGCACGTGGATTACCCCAGAGCAGTAGTCCCCACTGATGGTGACCCTCTGGAACTCTGGGATGTCGGGGGCAGGAGCATCAGCAGGGAGTGCGGTGGAGGGGGACAGCAGAGGGGACACGACGGAGAGAGCCCACTCTGCACTGATCGGGAGGTGAGAGGACAGGGAATGAGACCGCATGAGCCGCAAGGTGTTCTTCCTGTGAAGGCAGAAAAGTGTGTGTCATTCTGGAGCTCACTGTTCCGCACTGCCAGACCAAGAGGTGAAAGGCTATTCATTATTGTTGTAACAACAATTGTTGTTATAGCCTAAATATAAGGAACATCATGTCTCTCACTGCACTTACAGCAATGCTGTGATTGACAGTGATTTGGTAACCTGTGGCTTATGTAATAAGCATTATTATGTTAATAGGCATTTCACAGTACATAGGGCTGAGTTTTACCTACACTGCATACACAATGGTTATACAATTTTTGGAATTAGGTGTGATGTGAATGGCTGCAGTTTTGCAGGCTCGGCCTCCAGAGCATGCGAGTGGCTGCATGGATGCAGACCCCGCCTCCAGAGCATGTAGGTGGCTAGACGGATGCAGACTCCATCCCCAGAGCATGTGAGTGGCTGCACGGATGCAGACTCCATCCCCAGAGCATGTGAATGGCTGCACGGGTGCAGACTCTGTCCCCAGGGCCCCACCTCTTGGTGCTCTCCTCAGAGCGCTGTTCCTCCATCTCCTTCAGTAGCTCATGCTCCTTGGCCTGGTTCAGGCCGATCGGGCAGTCCTCCGGCACAGTGAAGAGGGACAGTGCGTCCTTGATGTCCTCCTCCCTCAGTGCTGAGGCGAACACGGCCTCTGCCTTACGTCGGACATCCTCATCCACCTCGCTGAGGCACTGCTTTGGGAACAGGCGAGGCATGTCTGCACAAAATCAACAGCACAACCTTACAACCAGCCCAAACACAGCAACAGCACAACCTTACAACCAGCCCATACACAGCAACAGCACAACCTTACAACCAGCCCAAACACAGCAACAGCACAACCTTACAACCAGCCCATACACAGCAACAACACAACCTTACAACCAGCCCAAACACAGCAACAGCACAACCTTACAACCAGCCCATACACAGCAACAGCACAACCTTACAACCAGCCCATACACAGCAACAACACAACCTTACAACCAGCCCATACACAGCAATAACACAACCTTACAACCAGCCCATACACAGCAATAACACAACCTTACAACCAGCCCAAACACAGCAGCAACACAACTTTACAACCAGCCCATACACAGCAACAGCACATTACAACCAGCCCATACACAGCAATAACACAACCTTACAACCAGCCCAAACACAGCAACAACACAACCTTACAACCAGCCCAAACACAGCAACAGCACAACCAGCCCATACACAGCAACAGCACAACCTTACAACCAGCCCATACACAGCAACAACACAACCTTACAACCAGCCCAAACACAGCAACAACACAACCTTACAACCAGCCCAAACACAGCAACAACACAACCTTACAACCAGCCCAAGCACAGCAACAACACAACCAGCCCATACACAGCAACAACACAACCTTACAACCAGCCCAAGCACAACAACAACACAACCTTACAACCAGCCCAAGCACAGCAATAACACAACTTTACAACCAGCCCATACACAGCAACAACACAACCTTACAACCAGCCCAAGCACAGCAACAACACAACCTTACAACCAGCCCAAGCACAGCAACAACACAACCTTACAACCAGCCCATACACAGCAACAGCACAACCTTACAACCAGCCCATACACAGCAACAACACAACCTTACAACCAGCCCATACACAGCAACAGCACAACCTTACAACCAGCCCATACACAGCAACAACACAACCTTACAACCAGCCCATACACAGCAACAACACAACCTTACAACCAGCCCAAACACAACAGCAAAGTGCTGTAGTGCTACAGCCAGGCAAAGTGTAGGCCATGTGACACTGCAGTAGTGTGAAGTGTCCAGCCTCTACACTCAGTGGCCCAGGTCCTAAATCACAAACATAAACAAGTTCTCTGGTGATCTGATGAAAGTGCAGTGAGGTCATGGCTCCTGTGTCTTCATCATTTTACAGTCAATAGGCCAGCTGGATCAGACCAGTGGGGCTGGCACAGCCATCTCCTCCAGTCCAGGCTGAGCCATCAGCAGACACACTCACTCAGAATGTGCCTGGTTTAGCCAGGGCGTTAGCGATGGAGGAATCATTAAGAATGGGGCTGGTTTAAGTAGGGCGTTAGCAATGACGTATTCACTCAGAGTAGCGCCAGCTTAGCCAGGGTGTTAGCTATGGAGGATCATTCAGAATGGGGCTGGTTTAAGTAGGGCGTTAGCAATGACGTATTCACTCAGAGTAGCGCCCGCTTAGCCAGGGTGTTAGCTATGGAGGATCATTCAGAATGGGGCTGGTTTAGCTAGGGCGTTAGCAATGACGTATTCACTTAGAGTAGCGCTAGCTTAGCCAGGGTGTTAGCTATGGAGGATCATTCAGAATGGGGCTGGTTTAGCTAGGGCGTTAGCAATGACGTATTCACTTAGAGTAG
Organism: Albula glossodonta; assembly: GCA_019788955.1. NCBI lineage: Eukaryota > Metazoa > Chordata > Actinopteri > Albuliformes > Albulidae > Albula > Albula glossodonta. The sequence continues at coordinate 21,962 of JAFBMS010000287.1, forward strand.
CGCTAGCTTAGCCAGGGTGTTAGCTATGGAGAATCACTCACAATGGGGCTGGTTTTGCCAAGGCATTAGCTATGGAGAACTCACTCAGAATGGGGCTGGTTTAGCTAAGGTGTTAGTAATGGAATACTCACTCAAAGTGGGCCTGGTCTAGCCAGGGCGTTGGCGATGAAGTATTCACTCAGAGGGCGGCTGGCTAAGCCAGGGTGCTAGCTATGGAGGACTCACTGAGAATAGGGCTTCCTTAGCAAGTACACCATAGCTACACATTAGTGAAGGGCAAACTCTCAATTATCACACAGTATGCATCCAGTTTAATTTCGGCATCCAGTCTCATTTAATCCCTACAGTCTTTATATACTCCTGTTACACCCATGATCTAGCTAAGAGCATTTTGTCACAACAGCCCTGACAGATGTTGGATATGAGGAGTTAGCAGGGCGTTAGGGTGCGGCGATGATCTGCTAAGGGGTGGGGCAGACAGGCCAGCTGGGCTGCACACTCGCTTACACAGCCATGCAACAAAGCAGTTAGGCCAAACAATAGGCAACATCTAACCAAACCTGTCAGCTCATCAAAAACAAAGTCATGTTTCCATGCTTTTGGCAATTTAAACAACTGGTTCAATTATGCCTAGCATGGCCTTTTTCAATTGAAAACTGGGAGGCAGCTTGGAACCAAACAGTGTACATGCACCCTAAAGTTTACCACTGTGTTCAGCTATTTTTAATCTAATGTTGAATGTCAGTGTTTTTGTCATACACCAATCATGTGGCCTGATGCCACCTACTGATGCCACCCTTGTCTCTGGGATTTTTATTGAATTGTCCCTAATTTGTGTAAGTCTTACACTGGTAAAGAAGCACTACTCTGTTCAAAACTCCAGTGTTACTCTGTTCCATACTCTGGCATTACTCAGCGTTTTAGCAGTGTTTACCTCTACTGCTCATGTGTTACGCATAGCCCCTTGGCCATCAATAGGCACATTTTGAGTGTGTGTTTATGGATCATGCTCTGTTTGTGCTGAATGTTGATCAGAAGCTGATTGCTTAACAGGGATCTGGCCCTGCTGCAGTTGCAGATATGTGTGCTGTGAATGGCTGAGCCAGCGCTGCTAATATAAGAACGCACAGCTTCTCTGTTGACATGAAACCTGAAAGAAGGAACTGCTGTCAACAGTTTGGGAGCCCTCAGTATGACGCTGCCTTCCGGAACAGATGACTTTGCTTCTAGGAAAGCCGCAGATAAGGGCACACAGACACACACTCCTCTGTGTGTGCTACAGCTGTGAGCCTACAGCCCTGCATTACCCACTGCTACACACACACAGCAGTGACCAGCTGTTGCTGTTGGCTAAAAGTGTGTTTGACTCCAGGCAGATGGCTGCGTTATAATCCATGGGACAGATTTACATGCACACATCCTCACCTCCCACAGACTCAAACAGGCCAGACTGACCTCCTGCAACACTGCAAATCTGACCGCAAGGGCTCTACACCAACCTTCAGGAATGACCAGTGCCATGACTGTGTGTGCCAGAATCCTGTAGAGCGCCGGTTAAACCGTGTGTGGGTCAGTCCCCCGTAGGTTTGCAGTCAGGCCGTGTGTGGGTCAGTCCCCCGTAGGTTTGCAGTCAGTCTGTGTGTGGGTCGGTCCCCCGTAGGTTTGCAGTCAGTCTGTGTGTGGGTCAGTCCCCCGTAGGTTCGCAGACAGTCTGTGTGTGGGTCGGTCTCCCGTAGGTTCGCAGTCAGTCTGTGTGTGGGTCGGTCTCCCGTAGGTTTGCAGTCAGTCTGTGTGTGGGTCGGTCTCCCGTAGGTTTGCAGTCAGTCTGTGTGTGGGTCGGTCTCCCGTAGGTTTGCAGTCAGTCTGTGTGTGGGTCGGTCTCCCGTAGGTTTGCAGTCAGTCTGTGTGTGGGTCGGTCTCCCGTAGGTGTGCAGTCAGGCCGCGTGTGGGTCGGTCTCCCGTAGGTTTGCAGTCAGGCCGCGTGTGGGTCGGTCTCCCGTAGGTTTGCAGTCAGGCCGCGTATGGGTCAGTCTCCAATATGTTTGCAATCAGGCCGTGTGCTGAGTATCAGGCTCAGTTGTGTTCTGATGTAGCAGGCATTGAGACTCTAGTATATCTCTCTTTACTTTCTATTTTAAGAAGCCTGAGGTGCTTTCTAATCATGATGGTATGTCACACGCAGTTGTTGACAGTGGCAGTACAGAGTGCACTCCTGCCAGGCCACGCCCATCTCTGACTCTACACTCCTCATTCAGATCCCCCACGTACTGATGAGGGCACCTCTGAGCAGAGGGACAGGATGTTCTTGCTCTCCTTGGGCAGGCATATGAGCCCCATCACCCAGCCACAAGCGCACTAACCCACTCTGAGGCTGTTTAAAATGCACAGCCAGCTCTAGTGCTGAAACAATATCCTAGCCAGTGCTCTCCAGGCCAATTAATGAGGCCAGACCACTCAGTGAACAGGTGATGGCTCTTTCAGCACCACCTCCCTCCATTCTGAGCAGTTGCAGAGGGCTCCTGCTAAGACTGATCTGCGCATACCATGCCAAATCTGCAGGGGTCACATGAGGTGTGACGCCACAGACATTAGAGTTACAGCAGTACCTACAGTAATAGCAGTACCTACTGCAGATAGATAGTCCTGCTATCCATAGTTATCCATAGCACAGTTAGTGACTATTTTACACCCTGCAGGCCAGACTCAGTACTACAGGAGAGCCAGTGACTATTTACACCCTACAGGCCAGACTCTGTACTACAGGAGAGCCAGTGACTATTTTACACCCTACAGGCCAGACTCGGTACTACAGGAGAGACAGTGACTATTTTACACCCTACAGGCCAGACTCAGTACTGCAGGAGAGCCAGTGACTATTTTACACCCTAAAAGGTACTCACTGTACTGCTCTTTCAGGAAACGTATGATAAATAAAATAAATATGATTTTTTTACTGTCACACTCCTCTCTCCCACTCTGAACTGTCACACTCCTCTCTCCCACTCTGCACTGTCACACCCCTCTCTCTCACTCTGCACTGTCACACCCCTCTCTCTCACTCTGCACTGTCACACTCCTCTCTCCCACTCTGCACTGTTACACTCCTCTCTCACTCTGAACTGTCACACTCCTCTCTCCCACTCTGCACTGTCACACCCCTCTCACTCTGAACTGTCACACTCCTCTCTCCCACTCTGCACTGTCACACCCCTCTCATTCTGCACTGTCACACTCCTCTCTCTCACTCTGCGCTATCACACTCCTCTCTCCCACTCTGCACTGTCGCACTCCTCTCTCTCACTCTGCACTGTCACACCCCTTTCACTCTGCACTGTCACACTCCCCTTCTCACACTCTGAACTGTCACACTCCTCTCTCTCACTCTGCACTGTCACACCCCTCTCTCACTCTGAACTGTCACACTCCTCTCTGTCACTCCACACTGTCACACCCCTCTCTCACTCTGAACTGTCACACCCCTCTCTCACTCTGCACTGTCAAACTCCTCTCTCTCACTCTGCACTGTCACACCCCTCTCTCACTCTGCACTATCACACTCCTCTCTCACTCTGCACTGTCACACCCCTCTCTCACTCTGCACTGTCACACCCCTCTCTCACTCTGAACTGTCACACTCCTCTCTCTCACTCTGAACTGTCACATCCCTCTCTCACTCTGAACTGTCACACTCCTCTCTCTCACTCTGCACTGTCACACCCCTCTCTCACTCTGCACTGTCAAACCCCTCTCTCACTCTGAACTGTCACACTCCTCTCTCTCACTCTGAACTGTCACACCCCTCTCTCACTCTGAACTGTCACTCCTCTCTCTCACTCTGCACTGTCACACCCCTCTCTCACTCTGAACTGTCACTCCTCTCTCTCACTCTGCACTGCCACATTCCCCCTCCATGTGCCAGAGCTGCACAGCCTGTGCAGGGACCTGCATGAAGCCGCACTCCCAGAGTGATCCCGTATGAGCTCATCCATCAGCATGCCGCAACTGCACTGCACTGCACTGCACTGCACCTGCCAGTCGCTGGCGCCATTAGGTGCAAGTGGTGTGGCAGGCTGAATGCTTACCTTTGAGGCTGGGCTGGTGCTTCACTCGGGGGGTATCTCTCCTCTTCATCGTCAGGGTTCCGGACTCTGCAGTCAGGAGACAAAAGCAGGTTCACATCAGGAGTTTTCTCAGTGCAGGTTAGAGATGTGCTGGAGCCTGTTTTTCATGTCCTCCATACTGGGCGGGGTCAGGCCACTAGGAGGAGTTTTGTGTAACCACTGTGGCCTTTGTATCTGTGGTTTGAACAAACTGAATGTGCTCTCACAGCAGTATTTCATGCAAAACACTAACAAGGCAACAGTTACAACACAGGTTTAAAACCTTGCATGTCACATCTCAATATTGGTAATGGAGAAATGAAACTTCCATTTTTTAAAATGTAAGGTTTGTGCAGAATTTAAGACTTCTGGTTCCTCAGGTCCGTGTGTGTTTCAGATGAAAACAAGGAAATGATACTGGCTTCTTACTTAATCTAGGCTTTGTGTAGCCACAGTTTGACACACCCAGAGAGCCATCTACTCTAAAGAGCTCACAGTTTGTGCAGATCCTCCCTGTATCTCCCCATGTGAAGCCCTGCTTCAGCAGAGACAAACCATCTCCCTGGAAAATTAAATCATTTCCCAATCAACCCCACTCAAAAATCCCCACGATTGCAAGCTAACACGCTCCGCAGAACCTTTTTCTAAGTACACATACATTCGTGATCAATCGCTATGGCGCGATCAAAGAGCTTTAACACTTCACTGTCTCCAGCCGAAACGCGCAAGCTTGTTCTGAGTACTGGCAAGAATTTGTTTCTTTGCAAATGATCAGTAATCTGCATGAATTGCAGGTTTACTTATTCGGCGCAGGTCTGAAAATTGAAAAAAAGGTAAAAAAAAAAAAAAAAAAATTCAAAAGTTACTGCGAACACCGGAAAAGACGAAAAAGGAATTATTTGGCAATCTGCATGAAGGCCAACTGAAGCAGAAGTTGAGAAGCTAACCTTAGCGCTCTTCAGTGTCTCTGTCCTCTCAGTATGATATGGTGGGTGCAGTTTGTAATGTGTGTTAGAGAAAAACATGTCGATACCTGTTCAGACCGACGCGGGGGTGTGTTTCCACGTAGCGCTGCCCGACCTGCCCATGTTACGCACACCTTACAGCAAGGGTGGGCAATCCTGGTCCTTGAGTGCCAGAGCCGTTTCGGGATTTCATTCTGCCCTGAGTTCTTGAGTACAGTTTGAGTAATTATGAAGTGCTTAATCCTGAATGGTGAAGCTCCTCTTCCGGCTCCAGCACCTGGTCCACTGCAGTCATTAAAGCCTGATAAATAACTCTGTCTGTTAATTAACCCCTGTCTGATTACACTGTCAGGGGTTTGGCTGGAGTGAAAACCAGAAATGTCTCTGGCACTCAAGGACCAGGGTTGCCCACCCTTGCCTTACAGTGTGAATACACCAACACGGAAACCAACTATTTCTGTCTAAGCATAGGTTTAAAAAATTGATTCGATTAAGACTGTTGGACTTACAGGGAAAATCAACAGTCTCACCTATGTAATAAAGTAGTTGTACTTTTCGAACATTTCTCAGGATGTTATTGAAAGTCTGTGTTCAACTCCCGATTTCCACATAGTTGCTATTCTCTTGTTATGAAAAGTTTCGGGAAAACCATAAACAGTTCGCCAACATTGGACCTCTCTGTATCAGATTCACGTTCCTTCTACCAATTAATGTCTAATAAAAAAATAATTGACGTATTCAATATTAGAAAGTACCGCATGTGTATTACCGAAAACAGGAAGCAATATATGCCGTCAGGCAATGTTTGCTTTCACCTTCAAGTCTTGGTGTTGCAGCTGTTTCAGGCTTTTCATTTTTAATGAGGATACATAAATTGCTCCAGGATTTAATTGGAAAGTGCCGGTTAATCTTTAACTCTAGTTTATTCAGTTAATTCTACGTTAGGAGGATGTGGATCGCCCTCTGGTGGACATTTTGTAAACTGGGGGGGTACTTTTGTACAGGAAGTCCCCGTATGAACATAATTGGGGTTCCTGAAGGCTCTTGAAGGTCTTTCGAAACTCCTGAAAGTTCTCTTGCAGACACTTTATATCACCAAGATGAACCCCTCCCCTTAAACTTCTATCAGTCTCAGTAGCTCTTATTTTTGATGTGTGAATGGTTAATATAACCATAAATTAAAAAAAAAAAAACGGACATATTTGCGTATACTGTACAGTACTGTATAGGAAAACCACGCTCTCCATTAATTCACAAGTCAATTTTTTTTTTCTATTTTGGGAGATTAGTTTGAATTTCTGTAGTCTGTAATGAAGCAACCTTTCATTACAAAGATAGAGGGAAACCGCGAGTGCTATGTGATGACAAACAGCTTTTAAAGAACTGAATATAACTTTCAAAACATACTGATTTTATGTTCTTTTAAATAACTTCAGTGCAAAGCGCAATGACGTTATATCTCATATTTAAGATGCACCACCACCTTTTACCATAAATTATAGAGTTTATTTTCATTTTCACATTAATTGGTATCGCATTTGTGGAAGGATGATTTGAGTGTGTACTTTATTCTACTTCTGTTGCCAAGGGCTACTGTGTTGTAGCAGCCCAAGTAAGTACCACTAATCATGTAATCAGCAGACTCAGTGCTTGTTAACCCTTTAGGGGTTAATTTGCATTAAATCCACTGAGTCAGCAGCAGTGCTTCTTGAACTCCTTAAATCTTCATTTTCTCACCTTCGTCGTCCTCTCTCCATGTGTCTGAGCATCACAGCTGCGCTGGTGAGCTGCAGGGGGTCTGGGCCAGGGGTGCAGTGGCTGCTGGGAGAGTAGCACACTTCCTGCACATGCTGAGCAGCTCTGAGCAGGTGCAGGGGGTCTGGGCCAGGGGTGCAGGTAATGCAAGACTGTGGTAGATGAAAGGATTGTGCGATCATGCCATACAGGGTGAGATTGCATGGCATTTTTACAGACATTACACTGGCATGGACCAGGATTATTATACAGTTATTACACTGGGATGGTATCGTGTGATAGTGCAGTGAGCGCACAGCCACAAGGTTATTACACAGTTGTTACACTGGCATGGTATCACTTGTGGGATGGATAATGGGGTTTGGTTCCCAGCTCCAGTGAGCTGCCTCTTTACTGCGCCTGGGCAGCTGAGGGTCACATTAAGGTGCAGATACCTGTCTCTAGTGGAGTGATACTCCTGTCTCCAGTGGAGTGATACCCCTGTCTCCAGTGGAGTGATACCCCTGTCTCGAGTGGAGTGATACCCCTGTCTCCAGTGGAGCTATACCCCTGTCTCCAGTGGAGTGATGCTCCAGACAGGTCGCTGTGACTGAGTAGCCTTTTTGGACAGTTTGTTTTTTTTTATGAAAAGTGATGGACTGATGCACCTTTGACCCCATGTATATATTTAACAAACAGGATTAAAATATGATGTAAGCTATTAATAATTACTGCCCAGTAATGTCATTGAATAGAGTCCAGCAGCATTCTCACAGAGGGAAAGTATTCGCTGTTCTCACACCCTCATTCAATGCTCTACATATCTACTGACTATCCCTGTGGAAAACGGCGCTCGTTGGCTCTGTGGCTGCATTCATTCTCATAATTAAATTACACCTCGGCCTGCAGCCCCAGCCCTGGGTTCAGCTGTTCTGGGTGACTTTATGACTTTTCTGTGGAGAGAATGGAACTCAACATGATAATGCGATTATCATCTGTGGAAAGAACATAACGATTCCGGTCTTGGAAGCTGACATAAATCCTGATTAAACTTTTAAAATTTCTGACACTGACTTCTTTATGTCTGTCCATTTTTGAACAATCAACAGAGGCTACACTGTAGATACTATGGTATCCCACTTAAAAAGATGAGAGAGGCCTGTAATTTTCATCATGACAAAATGAATGACAAAAACTTCTGTCATTGCCAACAAAGGGTTTATAACAAAGTATTGAGATGAACTTTTGTTATTGACCAAATACTTATTTTACCAAGGAATTTACCAATTAATTTATTAAAAATCCTACAATGTGATTTCCTGGATTCTTGAAGTGTACCTATGATGAAAATTATAGGCCTCTCTCATCTTTTTAAGTGGGAGAACTTGCACAATTGGTGGTTGACTAAATACTTTTTTGCACCACTGTATGTCATGTTCTATTTTTGTCTATAGATACATTTAAAACATTTTAAAGATTAATGTAACTGTTGAATAAAACTGTGTCCATGATGATTGACTGGGAAACAGCTTCTCCAATGAAAAGCTGTGTGAAGAGAATTATATTATGTATCATTTTGCCCTGTAGAGGATGCTGTGGCTTCAGGACAGGTGATGAGTGGTACAGTTGGCTGGCCATGGTATTTAGGAGGGTCTGTTTTTGTAATCCCCATCTGCTGTCCCTGCCAGTCTCTGTAAAGCAATCACACTTTTCTGAATGGCGTGAAAAACAGTGGCGATCTTTATGAGTGTGCTCGTGTCTGATGTGTGAGTCGATAGTGGCTATCTTTATGAGTGTGCTCGTGTCTGATGTGTGAGTCGATAGTGGCTATCTTTATGAGTGTGCTCGTGTCTGATGTGTGAGTCGATAGTGGCTATCTTTATGAGTGTGCTCGTGTCTGATGTGTGAGTCGATAGTGGCTATCTTTATGAGTGTGCTCGTGTCTGATGTGTGAGTCGGCCCATGTGGTTCTACAGAAATGTGTGTGGCACCAACGCTGCCGCTGGGACCTGGCACAGATCACAGCCAGCAGCGGGCCCATAGGCAGCTTTCCCTGGCATTTATCCATCTGTCAGACTCTCAGGGAAATAGGGGCAAAGCAGCTGCACACTGTGTTCTTGTGGTCTTTGAACTTGTGTTTTCTAGCCAAAATATAATTTACACCCAGATGTGAAAATACACAATACTATTGATAGTATTTGGTACAGGAGCAGCAGAGTTATTCTAGGCTGTGCTGGGGCTGCATTAGGTGCTAGGAGCCCGTAATGAGGAACCCAAGCTGGGGCCATGCAAAGCGCTAGGCTATGCTAGACACTAGGCCGTGCTGGTGCTATGCTAGGTGTTAGGTGTGCATACTGATGTTTGGCTTGGTACTAAGCATGAGGAACCCAAGCTGGGGCCATGCAAAGCGCTAGGCTATGCTAGGCACTAGGCCGTGCTGGTGCTATGCTAGGTGTTAGGTGTGCATACTGATGTTGGCTTGGTACTAAGCGTGAGGAACCCAAGCTGGGGCCATGCAAAGCGCTAGGCTATGCTAGGCACTAGGCCGTGCTGGTGCTATGCTAGGTGTTAGGTGTGCATACTGATGTTTGGCTTGGCTGTGGAGCCCATGCTGGAGGTACACTAGATGATAGGCTATGCTGGGCTTAAGCAAGGTGCTGGGCTATGTTGTGGCTATGCTAGGTGCTAGGCTGCATGGCTGCATAATTTTCCATTTGCCACATCTCAGTGGGAATCCACAGACTCAGTATAACATCCCTGGTAGCGGCCTTGCATTCACAGCATGTTTTTAAAAAAAGACTTGCGCTTCTATTTTCAGCATTATTTAATTTTCTGCCAATTACAAACTGTCCTGAATAACAGATTACGTAATGTTATGCACTTTAAAGTAACTAATTATTTTTCATGTCTGTTGATTTGCTCCCAACATAGTTGGGAGCAAATCAACTGAACTAGAATTTTAGTTAAAATATGAGTCACTAGATGGCGCTGTAGTATTTCAGTATGTCAGAGGCAAGCATCCTTCCAGCATTCAAGCAGCACTAAGACTGGAAAGCTTTAACTGCCAGTAAACTCTGTCTAACCAGCTCGTCATGGCCCTGTCTTTCCTCTGGCAGTGTGGATTTGTAATCAGCATATTCAGAAAAGAATATTACAATGAATGTGTAAATAATGCAATTACCAGCTCACTGAGGTGTTAGCGAAATGCACAATAGATAACCCACAGACATCCAGCCTAAGCAAAGTTGTGAAGAGATTTGCCTGCATAACTGGAAAATTTAGCAAAGGAAATATATACAAAATTAAAGCTCTTTGGCCTCAAACTCTGGCAGCCAGGTCCTACCTGGTTATCTGTGCTACGAGCTCTTCCGGTCAGTAGTATGTAAATGTTTTCCGGTGAATTCAGGTGTGGCACAGCTGCAGTTACAGGCAAAGAGGGCCATTGGACTGTGGAAGAGGTGGAGAGCGCAGTATGGATGAGAGGGGCTACAGCAGCCTTAGGTACCTCCAGGCCCGCTGCTTTGGGCTTAGTGCTTTCCTGCAGTTCGGTCACCCAGGCCCCCTCACACACCCTTCACCCCTAACACAGATAGCATAATGTGAATAGCAGGGGTATGCTAACACAGCTAGCGTAATGTGAATGGCTGGGGAATGCTAACACAGGTTGAGAAATGTGAATGGCAGGGGTATGCTAACACAGGTAGCGTAATGTGAATGGCTGGGGAATGCTAACACAGGTTGAGAAATGTGAATGGCAGGGGTATGCTAACACAGGTAGCATAATGTGAATGGCAGGGGTATGCTAACACAGGTTGTGAAATGTGAATGGCAGGGGTATGCTAACACAGGTCGTGAAATGTGAATGGCAGGGGTATGCTAACACAGGTAGCATAATGTGAGTGGCAGGGGTATGCTAACACAGGTAGCATAATGTGAATGGCTGGGGAATGCTAACGCAGGTAGCGTAATGTGAATGGCTGGGGAATGCTAACACAGGTAGCGTAATGTGAATGGCTGGGGAATGCTAACGCAGGTAGCGTAATGTGAATGGCTGGGGTATGATAACACAAGTTGTGAAATGTGAATGGCTGGGGTATGCTAACACAGGTCGTGAAATGTGAATGGCAGGGGTATGCTAACACAGGTAGCATAATGTGAATGGCAGGGGTTCACAAGCAGGTACCGCAGTGAATGGCTGAAATGTACTGTGGGGTATCACTGAGTGATGGGCTTTGGTATGGCCCCACTGACCAGCCTGAGAGCAGCAGAGCCAGGAGCCCCAGAGCTCCAGAGCTGGGGCTGGAATGCAGCCGCCCCCTGACCACCCTGGGGGGGATGGTAATGAGCCCCTGGAAGAGTGTAACTCAAACCAGGTGCTGTCTCTCTCGCCCTCTGTTGCTCTCTCACCCTTTCTCTCTCTGTCTGTCTCTCTCTCTTGCACCCTCCCTCACCACACCATGCTGGCCTGCTGCTTCAGTGGCTCTACCCTGCACAAACAGGCACTGAGAGTGTGGGATTTTCATACTCAAATGTTTATTGTTTGACCATGTTACTCGGTTTGAAACCAATAGAATAGACAACATATACAAATATATTTTGACATAGCAATTAAAAAGGTGTCTTTTTCTATTACCACAGTTTGAACCACTTAGCACGCAAAGCACAACATCACCATTACAAACAACAAAGCTACAATGCCCCTATACTTTTTCCTATATAAAAATAGTTAATAAAATAAATCTCCATAAGTACAGTTACAAGTAACAGATATAAAATATTTTAAATAGTTATACCTTTACATTTGAACTTATATACACACAGATAACAAAATACTTTATTATAATATATAATATGAATTGCACATCTCACATTAAAAAAAAAAATCAAGTTCAAGTATCATCTGGTCCGTAATGGACTTGCAAGGCTGTGTAACATATGATAGAGTCTGTCCCGTGCAGTGTGCGCTTGCTGCAGTGTGGCTGCGCAGCATAGAGTCTGTCCCATGCAGTGTGCGCTCACTGCAATGTGGCTGCGCAGCATAGAGTCTGTCCCATGCAGTGTGCGCTCACTGCAATGTGGCTGCGCAGCGTAAAGTCTGTCCTGTGCAGTGTGCACTTGCAGCAGTGTGGCTGCGCAGCATAGAGTCTGTCCCATGCAGTGTGCGCTCACTGCAATGTGGCTGCGCAGCGTAGAGTCTGTCCTAATGCAGTGTGTGCTCGCTGCAGTGTGGCTGCACAGTGTCTCAGTCTGCACCTCGGGCCAGGCTGCACAGGGATGGTTACTCGCCGAGATGGAGGAGGACTGAGTGTCAGCAGGCGTTCGGTGTCATGCCTGAGAGAGGACTGTTCCCACCCTCACACTGCCGCACATCCCAAGGCCGAGGAAGAGAGAACTGCTGTGCTCCAAACATCTGCGGGAGAGACAGAGAGCCGTGTCAGGTCCCATTGTCCTGAGAGAGTGAGGGTTCCCCCACATGCACGCACGTCCCAGCTGCCGATCTGCTGCCTCTCTCTGTCCCGTCCCATCCCCTGCCAGTCCCAGGTCTGTGCCCCCTTCCCTGCTGAGTTCCCCCAGGCTGTGCTTGTCTCCCACGGCCCAAAGCCAGGTGTGCCTCTGGGAGCACTTGCTGAGGAGTCTGAAGCACCTGCAATGTTTCAGCACCGGCCAAAATGCTGGCGCACCCCCCCCCCCCCCGCTGCCGCCCCCGCCCCCCCCCCGGGCCGCCCCCCCCCCCGCCCCCCCCCCCCCCCTGGCCGCCCGCCCCCCCCCCCCCCCCAGCCGCAGGGCAAGCCTGCGCTCAGGCAGGGAGCGACGCCTCCGGCCATAGCCCAGCGGACTGATCTTGTCTATGGGTGCGCTGCCGATCTTCAGCTTGTTGTTGAGCTGGTGGATGCGGTGGGCCAGGTCGTGCACCGTACAGGTGCCCAGCGCGCAGCCCGGCCGCCGCTGGCTCACTGTGTTCCACGACCGTCGTACACGGACACTGCCAGACGCACTGCGGAGAGAGGAGCGAGACACTGTTAGTCCATGCTGCCCTGACTCTCCCCAACTGCATCCATCCATCCCCTCCACATGCCTTAATCTCACACAGCCCTGAGTCGTAAAAACTACAAATATGCCGATAACAATCAATAAATTAGCATGGAAACTAATGGAAAAGTGCTCTCACCTGGAATGGGGAATCAAGGTGTCTCTGACGTCTTCTGGCCGCACAAACTGCACTGAGTCTGCCCTGCTCACCACAGACGTGCTGCTAACATCCCTTTTACTTCTGCTCTGTAGCCAGATGCTCAACCTGCAATAGAGCCACATGTTCCATTAGAGGCAAAGCAGCCATAGAACGCACGGCACAGACTCCTGCTCACAGGCACATAAACAGAGTTACGCTCTTGGTGACTGAAGTGTAAATATGGCAGAAATTAATCACCTCACCTTTTTGTCATCTTTGAGCTGGAGTCCAGTTTTGCGCTGTGCGCTCCTGGAGCAACAGCAGCGAGCAGACAGCAGCACAGGAGAGACTGCAGGAGCAGCTTCATGGTGTCTGAAGCCTGTGGATAGAGCACAGTGTCTGTTAGTCATTTACTCCCCTGAAAGCCGGTGACTTACTGATCCATAGCTATCCTGTCCTCCAACAGCTGCACTTAAACTTGGTTGCACAATAGGGTCCAAAAGCCAAGTTATTCTGACTTATCATAGGTTTATTTGAAATGTCACGTAGAGGTTACATTTCGCCCTGCTGAGTAAACTGACAGGCGCTCCTCTGGCCTCATTTCAGCACTGCGGCGGGCAGGCACTGTCTATAAACTGCACTTTCACTGGACCCAAGGACACTTCACTCCTACCTGCCCAATGCAAACTCAGCCACAAAAATACACTAAATAAGAGACCAAAACAGTTTTTCTAAGTTTGAGAAAGTTAAAATTTGCTTTGCTTTGTTTATTATCCCACACCCCACACTTAGATAATAGAAAGTGTTCATCTTATATAAGAGTAATGATAACCAGACCAGTCAAATTAATTCAAGCTAGAATCAAGCCAGTGAAAAGCACATGAAGTTTCCATTTCAATTGAAAAGGAACTTGCCTGAGGAGCGAGTAATAATCCAAGGAGCGTCTGTGAGGACTGAGGATATCCAGGCAGCTCCAGGTAGCTCTGAGCGCTGTGAAGCAGTTCTGACACTTCTAATGGTCTGAGTTTCTGCGCCAGGAGCTTCAGGCTTTATACCAGAGCTGAGGTGGGAGGGGCTTCCTGGCTGACGGACAGCCTCTCTCATCCCAATCCCGAGCCAGCACATCACAGCCACACAGGCTCAGCCTGTGAGTGAAACAATGCAATCCCAATTCCTGAAAAAAGAGGAATTTCAGGAATGATATTAAGGGGGAATGAAATATACAGTCTGACTGATTTATTTCCCGCGCAAACAGTGACTTCCCAAAATCAATCAACAATCAGGGGATTTTAAAGTTGATGAGAGGACTAAAACATCCCCTTTTCACAGTTATTTTTCTTAGTGTGAGAGTTCAGAGTATATTTCTCTTTCCCTACCCTCTATGAAAAAAATCACTGTCTCTGTTTCAGTCACGGCAAGAGCCCCACAAATGGAAAGCAGATATTACAAATAAGGACAAAGTACATTTAACAGCAATTATATCTACATTCACTGGTGCATTTAAATCCATGTTTGGGGACTGAAAACTGGAATAATGGAGAATATTGGGGGCTGAAGAGTGATTTTGCACACTACACTTTCAGCCGTGTTACTGAAGAGTGATTTTGCACACTACACTTTCAGCCGTGTTAACATACTTTACACAGTGCCTGTGGGACACTGCCAATGGGGGGGCAACAAACCCGGAGTCTTCAGGCATACCCACTTAAACATGGCAACTCTTTAAAATCTCACATTTTTATGTGTAAACAAATATTAGTTTCATCTGTTGTTGCCCTGTTAAGTTTAAGGAAAAAAATACAAGCTATTTTACCTGGAGCCTAGGCAGTATGTGTGGGCAGTATGAGTGTATATTCAGAAATTATATACTGTATTCCCAAATCCTACAATTGAGTGGGAAACATTTATTTATTGAATTCACATCTCCCCCACTGAAAATAATGAAGGTGTTGAAGGGAAATGGGCTGATGGGAAAGTGTGTTCAGTCCTTCCACCAGACAAAGAGCTTTCTGAGAGAGAGACTCATTCTGGCTTTCTTTCCCATTGCCATTGCTTCAAAGTGACTTAAAGTAACTCATATAAATTAGCAGAGTGCTTCTATGAACGTTAAAAAGGATATGTCTATATGCAGACTGGCACAGCATTAAAAAGAATGTAAAATGTGAAGGAGCAGTAAACATGTAGGAGAAAAACAGAGTGTGCCAGAGCAGGTCTTCAAGCAGATACTGCCCCTGAGTGAAATTTCTCCACAAAATGCCGTCAAGATTAGATGCAGTGTAACTTTCTGTTTTTCATACCACAGACCCGTATGCAGGCCAGCGGATCTGTGTGTGTGATTATCTGGACCATGTGTGAAATACAAACACTGGATCAACAAGAAACATGACATGAAAAAGCCTTTCCTTTTGTGATGTGTGCAGAATTTGGAACTGCCTTGAAAGCAGAGCTGACAGAGAGTAAATGAGGGGATTTAATGAAAATGGAAAATTAGTGACCTTCACTCTGAGGTTCCTAAAAATGCAAATAAGCATTCTTTTCTTGTGGTTATGGTAACAACACGTAAAGTGCTCCCTGAGCGTGCTGGGTGTATTTTAAACAACTGATAAAATAGCCTGTACGTGCCAAGACAGAACAGATCTGCGTTCCACCTCTCTGGCTGGAAGAATGATTTGTACAACACAGCTTATTTAAAAGTGTGTAACTGGAACTCCTGTCCATATCATTGCACTCCAATTTTTATGTAATTTTGTTGTATATTTTATCTGTCTAGTAAGCCTGGATAATGAACCTCAAATTCTGGCACAAATTTAAACAAACCAAAGGAGACAGCATTTTTCAGATTAACTGCAGACCTTCTGTTACAGATTACTGCCACTTTCCACAGCACTCATCAACAGCCAGTCAGAGGAGCCCTAATGCAGAAAAGGAAAATCCCTCTTCGTACCCCCACAATCATTAGATGACATTGCTGTGATTATGATTCCCCCCAGCCAAACGGTGATCCCTCTGCTCTGCACTCATTTTCTCCATATTTGGTCTGTTGTTTAGATTGCACAATAGTGACCTCCTCATGAGGCTGTTTGTTATTTGGTCCTTATATGGGAAGTGTTTGTCGGTGGAGTGGGCGATGACAGCGACAGGACGGAGCTGACACCAGCATTGTTACAGGCCTGACTCTGCCTTGGCTCTGAGTCCAGGTAGGGAAATCATGCTCCACACAGGGAGGGCCTTCTGTCCTTCTTGGAAAGTGACTTTACTCATGAAAGATCCACTGTCGAGGTTTGTTAAAAAAGACGAGTCAGAAATGGAAAAGTTCAGGCTTTCCACCATCAGCTGATAAACGGAGTTGCATTTTCATTCCACACAGGGGAAAGCTTTCATACTGCATTTATATATAAGCTGCCCACTGCACAGCTCAAATTCAGCATGCCTCGTCTCCCTGTATCCCTGATCTATATAGTGCATGCATGTGCATGACAGTATTTATATATAAACCTTAACCGAGCTGTTTTATGAATGTGTGCTTCCACATAGCTAAGGTACGCTCTTTCTCCTAAAACTGGCCAGTGGTCTGCCTTGCATATGAGCAGGCCGGCCAGGCATTAGTCTGCTGTCACAGAGCAATGCAGGCCTGTTTGCCTATATGTTCCTTCATTTGCAATTCCACATATTCCTTTTTACATACAGACTTCACTGTTTCGGTCAACGGAAATGGGGAAAGATCGTGGAATTGACCCGAAGGAACATTTTAAGTGTTTTAAAGCTTTTGGGGTCCTGGGTTCCAAACACGAGGACAGGAGAGTCCTGGGGCTGGATTATTACAGGCTGGTTTGGGTTAGGGTTAGGATTTGGGCTGCGGTGTTCCTCGTGGTTGCTGTGGTTTGGGCTGCGGTGTTCCTCGTGGTTGCTGTGGCTTGGGTTGCGGTGTTCCTCGTGGTTGCTGTGGTTTGGGCTGCGGTGTTCCTCGTGGTTGCTGTGGTTTGGGCTGCGGTGTTCCTCGTGGTTGCTGTGGTTTGGGCTGCGGTGTTCCTCGTGGTTGCTGTGGTTTGGGCTGCGGTGTTCCTCATGGTTGCTGTGGTTTTGGCTGCAGTGTTCCTCGTGGTTGCTGTGTTTTGGGTTGCGGTGTTCCTCGTGGTTGCTGTGGTTTGGGTGTTTGTTACATTAAAATGCTCTGGACACAAAGCTCCCGCTGGATATCCTTATGCTTTATAATAATTCATTACAAATTAAATGACATGTTGCTTTCCAACACAAATACCTTGTGTCCCCGTTTATCTTCACAACACATAGTGTTTAAGGCCCAATCAGATTCAGTCTACTGTCCTAATCAGGGGCCATAATTAGTAAAGATGTGTTTTATTCATAATATTTTACAATTAAAATTAAAACGTAAATTGTAAAATATAGTATATTTACTGGGTGGTGTGGAATTCAGAAGCCGTCTGTAATCTGTCTAAAAACAACACAGCTCCAAAACATGACTTATTTAAATGTTGTTTTAAAGAACAACATAATGGTCTTCTCATAGAGACCCCGAGGGCAAAATCACAAATATGTTGAACTTGGATATGATATCAATGTAAATGTACATTAGTCTGCAGTATTGGGGGCCCTGTCATCTAACAGTGAGAGCTTGTTGTCTGGTACGTCCTCGTTGCTGCCAAATGTACGAACGGCTACTTAACTGAAGTCCCTATTTTTTCATTACCCAAAATGACGCATTTAATCATGTCTTGAATCTAAATGCAGCCATATCACATTTCTCGATGGTAGCCTTTAAATTTTAGCCAAAGCTCTTAAAAAGACTTTATGGTATTGCTGTTATTCCAAAAAAGGAAGCAATTACCCTTCAGTAATTACACTGTGCGCTTCCAGCAGGAAACGGTTTTACAAGCCTATGCAAAAACTAGGAGTTTCCCGACCCCTTATTCCAAGTCTGCACGCTCTTCTTAATATCTAATGTTATGGTGCTATTGAGTTGCCAGCTACATAGTACATTTACTAGCTGTATATTGTCTTGTGCCTTTCCCTTTCGCATCTTCGCGATCTCTGAGGACCCGTGGGGTGCCCGGTCGTTCACACGGTTCTGTGTTAGTAAACCGGGAGGCCCACGCCCAGGGTCAATCGCACAGCCGCACGCAGGCGCAGTAACCGCACTTGTGTCAAACATGGCTGTGCCTATGAGGAGAGAAAAATGCTGAATTGTCTCGGTATATTTCGTAAGAAGAACCAAACATGGCGAGATTGGCTGATTATTTGATTGTCGTTGGATACGATCACGAAAAAAGTGGTAAGTATCTGAATTTAGCAAGTTTTGCTTTTCGCAGGAACCCAAGGATTAGCATGTAGGCTATGTGGTAGCAGGCTAGTCTGCGCAGGCCGTGTAGTCAGTGGGTTAATAGGATATTGATGTTGCTAGCTAACTAGCTAGCTTCTGAGATTGAGTACTTTGCAATACGTGACATTAGATGTTCCAAAACAGACATGGTTTGGCATGCCTTTGATGCATTGCCTCTTTCATGTGCAGGTCGTGCAGGAGGAAACAAAATGCGTTTTTGGATAACAGTTTTGCATTCCGAATGCTGTAATACCTTTCCTGCAACGGGCCAGTCATATCCTGCTGGAATAATGAATGACGTGAAGGTTCGTTTTAAAGAAAGTTGAAAGGAAAGTCAAACGCTGCAAGTTCTGTTCTTTACAATATTCACACACACCTCATTCGTTCTTTGCCTGGTGTGATTATCCGTGTCCAAATCTGCATCCTCTTAATCAGACGTGCATCTAGAATGGGGATACAGACTATATTAGCTAACAATTGTTGTTATAATTACACACATCACACAGCACATGATTTGGATTAGCCTTTTATTTTGGAGCAAGGCCATAAAATGTTTGATGTTCATGTTGGGTGACTGTATAAATTAAGGGTGTTCATTTGCTCTTAGCAGTCGATTTGATGTCAATGGGTTGTTTTAAACGCTGTTTGCGCTGCATTGATTTTTCGTTTCAGTCGAGTTCAATTAGTTATTTTTGTTTTATTGAATCAGAAAAACGGCCCTTTGACTTTTCAAACGTGCCTACGAAGTGTCCAATTGTCCATTTCATCGCGAGTTACAGTATCCTTCCAAAAGAGTACTTCCTTTGTTTTGGAAAGCGGATGTGTCCATCCTCTTACGACAGAAAAACACGAAAGAGACTGTGAGCAGTGCGAACAGCCAATAGGTGCTTTCAATGAAATGAGAGGAGCTGCCTTACTATGTTCAATTTAAGTTATAATAATAACAATCCTTGTTTGGCGTGGCCCCAGAGACGTGGAATCGCAGCAGATGCAAAGATGACCAGAATAAGGGTACCTGCCGGAGAGGAGATATGTGACGGACAACGTGGTGAAACGATTCGTCATCATCGCTTGGCAAATGAATTCGCTGTGTAAGCTGTCACTCTTTATTGGGAGGACAGCGTTGCTATAGCGAGGCGATGCTGCACCGGCCTAATTGACCCTGAGCGATCGCAGGGCCCCAGAGAGGCCTGGGATAATATAAAATAACCAATACTCATTAGCACAGTGTGTAGGTTTGGTTTGTATGTTTGTTTAATGACAAAATTGCTGTCAACAAATTGGCGTTTGAATGGCAGCCATTAAGTTTATCAACTTTTTAAGAGGGCGCAATCATCGTCACTGTTACGCTGGCCTGTTAAATGACAAACACATCCAGCTGCACAAATCAATAAACTACAGCATAAGCACGATTTACGATGTATAATTAAGAGAGGAATTTAGATATTGCATACTGTTCCACCAATATACATTTATATTGAGCAGTGAAATTACCTTTGAATGTATTTCAGGCTGTCCTCCAGAGCATTTTTGCTTTCCAAACTGCCAGTTTACAGTACTGCGTTAGTCCCCTGCAGCTGAATATGTTCACTGAAACAGGAAATGGTTAAAAATGAGGTTTCCTTGTGAGAAACCCAAACTGTGGGCAACAGCATGATCTTGTGTTGTGGTTTATGCTATTATATCTGGCTTCCTGTGCGTGTACTCCATTTAAATGGATTATATATGATAGTGAATACAAACCCATGCATGAGTCTGCTGATACTGGTTACAGTAAAGATGCTGGTGAACTCTGTGTTGATCAGAATGTGTTTGGTAGCTGTCTGATCACTGGCATTAACCTGGCACAGTGCCAGTGGTGTGGAATAGACCTGAGAGCAGTATGCCCTTCAGTGGCACAGGGAAGTGGCATACAGGTCATTCTTTTCTCTGCAGCAGCATTTTTTGTTTGCATTTGTGTGCTGATCCTAAGATAAATCACAGTACTGTACTTATGTGCATTTATCTTTGTGCCCTCTTTTACTTTTATCTGTTACCTGTTTTCTTTACAGATTTTGTGGTTTCTAAATTATCACTAATTCTCTACAAACTACCAGCTACCTTACTTGTATATGAATTTATAAGCCAGGAATTCCTTAATATTCCATTCTTCACACACAGTGCCAGTGGCAGGTGTGAAGCTCAAGCAATATTCATACAGATGCTGTTTAAAGAACACAACAGTTCAGGTGATCTAAACAAGCAGAACACCACCTGTGATTGGCTGACATCCTCTACAGCAGGGGTGTCAAACTCCAGTCCTGGAGGGCCGCAGTGTCTGCGGGTTTTTGTTCTTTCCTTTCGATTGGCAGCCATTTTAGGCCTTGGAAACCAGGTGTGTGGACTCTTTAGCCAACCAGTCATTTTAATTAATCAATTAAGTGCTAAAACACACCAAAAACCAGCTTCCACTGCGGCCCTCCAGGACTGCAGTTTGACACCCCTGCTCTACAGTGTATAATCATGCTACACCTCTAGTGGGTCATGCACCATAGCATCCAGGGTCCTTTTGTCTGAAGTTTCTCCTGCGGTCATGTTATGGTACATGCGCTATTGCAAGGTGGAAGGTGGAGTCTTACCAGAGAGCGACCCAGAAAGGAGCAGCCCTCCTCTGTTGTGTCCAATTCATAAGCAAGGTCAGTGTTTGAAGTGTAGTGTGGGGATGTTTGGAGATCAAGTGAATGGCTTGCTCTAATTTGAATTACAGTACAGTGGACATTGAGAGTTCTTTAGATTGATTGATTTACATTATTTAATTTCTACTGTGTAAAATGGACATGTATTCTGGCTTGACAGTTGTGAATATTCTGTGTCACCTGTTTAAGGGTTTAGCTACCAGGTTCATGTCAGAGTGTGGATTCCATTTTTAGTTTCATATCCCAGATGTTTGGCTTGACTTGACCAGAGCTGGCCCCGGGAAGCCCAGAGACTCTGGAAGCTTCTGCAGTTACTCTATGCACAGGGGCCTTTGCAGGGCCCTCATCCACTCCCCTAATCCAGGCAGTGCGTGTTTCCCTAACAGGAGGGATCCTGTTTTGTTTGGATTGAGCGGTCCTTTTGCTGATGGCTCATGACATGATATTTAGACAGCCTGTCTGTAGTCCCGTGTTTTACACAGGCAGCTCTGTGTTTACAGATTGAGCATCAGGCTCAAACTGAATTTCTAAATGAAGTGAGTGAGTGAGTGAGTGAGTGAGTGAGTTAGTGAGTGAGTGAGTGAGTGAGTGAGTGAGTGAGTGAGTGAGTGAGTGAGTGAGTGAGTGAGTGAATGAATGAATGTGTGAATGTGTGTACATACATATATGAGTTTGTGCATGTTAGGAAGAGGGGTGTACATGTGTGTCCCCACCATGTAACAGATCCCTCAGTGTAACTGTGTAACCAGGGAGCTGATTCTGTGCTGCTGTGTTGTGCTGTGTTGTGTTGTGCTAATGCTGTCATCTGTTGTGCTGTGTTGTGCTGATGCTGTGTTGTGCTGTGTTGTGCTGTGTTGTGCTGATGTTGTGTTGTGCTAATGCTGTGTTGCATTGTGCTGTGTTGTGCTGATGTTGTGTTGTGCTAATGTTGTGCTGTGTTGTGCTGTGCTGCATTGTGCTGATGCTGTGTTGTGTTGTGCTAATGCTGTGCTGTGTTGTGCTAATGTTGTGCTGTGTTGTGCTGTGCTGTGCTGCATTGTGCTGATGCTGTGTTGTGTTGTGCTAATGCTGTGCTGTGTTGTGCTGATGCTGTGTTGTGCTGTGTTGTGCTAATGCTGTGATGTGTTGTGCTGTGCTTGTTGCATTGTGCTGTGTTGTGCTGATGTTGTGTTGTGCTGTGTTGTGCTAATGCTGTGATGTGTAGTGCTGTGCTTGTTGCATTGTGCTGTGTTGTGCTGATGTTATGCTGTGTTGTGCTGATGCTGTGCTGTGATGTGTTGTGCTGATGTTGTGTTGTGTTGTGCTGTGCTGTGCTGTGATGTGCTGATGCTGTGCTGTGCTGTGCTAATGCTATGTTGTGTTGTGCTGTGCTTGTTGCATTGTGTTGTGTTGTGCTGATGCTGTGCTGTGCTGTGTTGTGCTAATGCTGTGTTGTGTTGTGCTGTGCTTGTTGCATTGTGTTGTGTTGTGCTGATGCTGTGATGTGTTGTGCTGTGCTTGTTGCATTGTGCTGCATTGTGCTGATGCTGTGTTGTGCTGTGTTGTGCTGATGCTGTGTTGCATTGTGCTGATGCTGTGTTGTGTTGTGTTGTGCTGATGCTGTGTTGTGCTGTGTTGTGCTGATGCTGTGTTGCATTGTGCTGTGTTGTGTTGTGCTGATGCTGTGCTGTGTTGTGCTGATGCTGTGTTGTGCTGTGTTGTGCTGATGCTGTGTTGCATTGTGCTGTGCTGTGTTGTGCTAATGCTGTGTTGTGTTGTGCTGTGCTTGTTGCATTGTGTTGTGTTGTGCTGATGCTGTGATGTGTTGTGCTGTGCTTGTTGCATTGTGCTGCATTGTGCTGATGCTGTTTTGTGCTGTGTTGTGCTGATGCTGTGTTGCATTGTGCTGTGTTGTGTTGTGCTGATGCTGTGCTGTGATGTGCTGTGTTGTGTTGTGCTGATGCTGTGCTGTGATGTGCTGGTTGTAAATGAGGTATAGTGAGACAGTGGGGGCTCTTGAGCAGAGGAGCAGCTGTGGAGACAGTGTGAGTTTGTAATGGAAGAGGCTGAATGGCCCCTGTGCTTCTGGCCACCATATCCCTTTGCTCAGCGGCCATGGCCTGGCATGAATAGGTAAACAGTGTCCCCCTTATCCAATCACACCAAACCCTGAGTGACAAATGACTGTCTTTTGCTGGAGGAACAAAATGTTCCTGGCATGGGCAGCTCCTACAGCGCTGGAAGGGGACAGCGCTGGAGCCCTCCGCTCTGCGAAAGGAGGGGGGGGGGGGTAGGACAGTGCTGGAGCTCTCCGTTCTGCTAAGGGGTGGACAGCGCTGGAGCTCTCCGCTCCGCTAAAGGGGGGGGGGCAGTGCTACAGCTCTCCGCTCTGCTAAGATGGGGGGGGGTGACAGTGCTGGAGCTCTCCGCTCTGCTAAGATGGGGGGGGGTGACAGTGCTGGAGCTCTCCGCTCTGCTAAGATGGGGGGGGAGGACAGTGCTGGAGCTCTCCGTTCTGCTAAAGGTGGGGAGGGGGAGGACAGTGCTGGAGCTCTCCGTTCTGCTAAAGGTGGGGGGGGGGAGGACAGTGCTGGAGCTCTCCGTTCTGCTAAAGGTGGGGGGGGGTGACAGTGCTGGAGCTCTCTGCTCTGCTAATGGGAGAGGACCGCGCTGGAGCTCTGTGCTCTGCTAATGGGAGGGGACCGTGCTGGAGCTCTGTGCTCTGCTAATGGGAGGGGACCGCGCTGGAGCTCTGTGCCCTGCTAATGGGAGGGGACCGCGCTGGAGCTCTGTGCTCTGCTAATGGGAGGGGACCGTACTGGAGCTCTGTGCTCTGCTAATGGAAAGGGACCGCGCTGGAGCTCTGTGCTCTGCTAATGGAAAGGGACCGCGCTGGAGCTCTGTGCTCTGCTAATGGGAGGGGACCGTGCTGGAGCTCTCCGCTCTGGTAATGGGGGGGGACCGCGCTGGAGCTCTGTGCCCTGCTAATGGGAGGGGACCGTGCTGGAGCTCTGTGCTCTGCTAATGGGAGGGGACCGCGCTGGAGCTCTGTGCTCTGCTAATGGGAGGGGACCGCGCTGGAGCTCTGTGCTCTGCTAATGGGAGGGGACCGCGCTGAAGCTCTCTGCTCTGCTAATGGGAAGGGTTGTCATTGCGCTGGGTCTGGTTGTTGGCTCTGGTCATTGGGTCAGGCTGCTGGGTGGTCTGCTTGGTAATGCCACTGGGTTAGGTTTAGGGACCTCTTTCAGGGATCCTGAACAGGCTGTGTTTAACCTGTGGAGTCCCTGCTGCTGGTGACCCAGCACATACCATTAAACTGCTGAGTCTGATTCCCCAGCATCCTCTGCACCAAGTCAGCTGCTTTCCCACGGCCTGATTATTCACCATTCAGAGCGCTTTTGGGACGTCTTGCTTATGATGACAAGCTTGTTTTCATGGCTGATGTATTTCCCATTGCAAGCTAACTGCCCCACAGTGACAACGCCTTTTCGCAGCATGTGAGCAGCAGGTTAGGGTTTGTGAAGGTCACTCTGGGGGAAACGAGTGCCATGTGATCTCATAGTGCCTGATGTGTAAACCATGCAGATGGAGAACGCTAACCCTAACCCTTCTGTGAGAGTCCCCCAAAGGCCCGGGACGGCTGACAGCCTCTTGCCATTCCCACCTTTCCCTGGAAAAGCTGCAGGCAATGCAGTTTGCACTAATAAGAATGCACCCAGGCTGGCCATGGGTTCTCCATTTTTAAAAAAGAGGAAAAAGAGTGCTTGTTCTCTGTCCAGATTCATGAGACATATTAAATTGTGTCAGTGCAACATTGTTGCAATAATCTTGATTTTGCTAGTGAAGGGTGTGAAAAATAAGCCAGGTTGTTGTGGGTTTAGCTCTCATGATTCTGTTTATTTGGGCATTGGGCAGTGTCAGGCTCTGTGTTAGGAGACTGTTTGGTGTTGAAGGTTTTGAATGAGTGAGTGGCAATTTCGTCCTTGCAGGATCATACTTACAGCTATTGGCCATCTGTTTGAGACAGTCAGCAGAAGTGCTGTGGCTTAAGGCAAAAAATAAATTAGTTTCCAGAGACAATGGGAGTGTGTGCGGAGTTGGCTTTGTTCTGTGGATCACGTCTGAAGTGTGTAACCCTCTGGCACAGTGGAGGTGTGTAGTGAGGCTCTCGATGAAGCGTGCAATGAGGTGCTTAATGAGGTTCATGGTGAGGTGCATAAAGGGGTGTGTAGTGAGGTCCGCGGTGAGGTGCGTAGTGAGGTGCATATTGAGGTTCGTGGTAAGGCGCGTAATGTGGTTCGTGGTAAGGCGCGTAGTGAGGTTCGTGGTGAGGTACGTAGTGAGGTGCATATTGAGGTTCGTGGTAAGGCGCGTAATGAGGTTCGTGGTAAGGTGCGTAGTGAGGTTCGTGGTGAGGTGCGTAGTGAGGTTCGTAGTGAGGTGCATATTGAGGTTCGTGGTAAGGCGCGTAGTGAGGTTCGTAGTGAGGTGCATATTGAGGTTCGTGGTAAGGCACGTAATGAGGTTCGTGGTAAGGTGCATATTGAGGTTCGTGGTAAGGCGCGTAGTGAGGTTCGTAGTGAGGTGCATATTGAGGTTCGTGGTAAGGCACGTAATGAGGTTCGTGGTAAGGCACGTAATGAGGTTCGTGGTAAGGCGCGTAGTGAGGTTCGTAGTGAGGTGCATATTGAGGTTCGTGGTAAGGCGCGTAGTGAGGTTCGTAGTGAGGTGCATATTGAGGTTCGTGGTAAGGCGCGTAGTGAGGTTCGTAGTGAGGTGCATATTGAGGTTCGTGGTAAGGCGCGTAATGAGGTTCGTGGTAAGGCGCGTAATGAGGTTCGTGGTAAGGTTTGTGGTGAGGTGCATATTGAGGTTCGTGGTGAGGTTTGTAGTGAGGTGCATATTGAGGTTCGTGGTAAGGCGCGTAATGAGGTTCGTGGTAAGGCGTGTAATGAGGTTCGTGGTAAGGCGCGTAAAGAGGTTCGTGGTGAGGTTTGTAGTGAGGTGCATATTGAGGTGCGTAGTGAGGCAGCCGCGGGGGCATGCTGAGTGAAGGGTAGGCACTTTTTTCTCCTGATTTATAGAATGCGATTATGCAACTCTGCAGAAACCTAAAGGAAAAGGCACCCAGCGTTCCAGGCGGAGGGAACAAACGCTTCCACATGTGCGCAGCACTGCTCACATGAACACGCCGCTTCTGATTAGCTCATACCTTTGGGGAAGCAGGCATGCGGAGGTCACGCTGGGGGCAGATTCTTTCAGGAACACAGAGCCTGACTCCCTGCATTCACTCGCCATCGCCCCCCAGTTCGGCCCTCTGACAAGCCATGGACCTTCAGAGAATGTTGCAAAACATTTTGCTTTAGGTCATGGCTACAATGTGGACAATTTAATTGCAGCGCTATGAAAATGAAAGTCTTTAGCGTGTCCAGGGGCCGAGCCTTTAGCATATCCGGCGACGTGTTCCACAGATGTTTGACAGAGCTGAGGAATGTGTGATTGATCTCACAGCCGATGTTGCGTTTTCATGGTTTGACAGTGTGTTTTATCAGGCAATGTGATACAATGAAGAAATATGAAGATTTTATACACAACTGTCAGTATTGAGTAGTATTTTTTGTAACCATTTTTTGTCATATTTGTGTCATGACTGTAAGTGTAATTACTGTAATCATTTCCATTGCTGAAAATATTATACTCAGAGGTCAGGCCTCACATGCTCCCGATAACATTCCATTCTCCTTATGTGCTTAATGTCATTTTGATGAGTTAATTTTGCTTTTCAAAACTACCACTCATGCTGTCTGGAAACATTCTTAACCTAATTTATCATGAAGTTTGCTGTGGTTTTTTCCCTTACTCATCTTGGGTTTTGCTGTGGTGCGATTCTCCCTCATTGGTCCAGCGAGAGGGCAAACAGCAGCCTCTTAGGACTGACCTCAGGCCAGCGTGAGTCCCTCAGGACTGACCTCAGGCCAGCGTGAGTCCCTCAGGACTGACCTCAGTCCAGCTTGAGTCCCTCAGGACTGACCTCAGGCCAGCGTGAGTTCCTCAGGACTGACCTCAGTCCAGCGCGAGTCCCTCAGGACTGACCTCAGGCCAGCGCGAGTCCCTCAGGACTGACCTCAGGCCAGCGCGAGTCCCTCAGGACTGACCTCAGGCCAGCGTGAGTCTCACAGGACTGACCTCAGGCCAGCGTGAGTCTCACAGGACTGACCTCAGGCCAGCGTGAGTCCCTCAGGACTGACCTCAGGCCAGCGTGAGTCCCTCAGGACTGACCTCAGGCCAGCGTGAGTCCCTCAGGACTGACCTCAGGCCAGCGTGAGTCCCTCAGGACTGACCTCAGGCAAGCGTGAATCCCTCAGGACTGACCTCAGGCCAGCGTGAGTCCCTCAGGACTGACCTCAGGCCAGCGTGAGTCCCTCAGGACTGACCTCAGGCCAGCGTGAGTCCCTCAGGACTGACCTCAGGCCAGCGTGAGTCCGTCAGGACTGACCTCAGTCCAGTGTGCACTTTTTTTTAGGTGTTTCAGGTGTGACGTAAGAGTATTGTAGCTGTGTTTCAGGTGTGATGTAAGAGTATTGTGGCAGTGTTTCAGGTGTGACGTAAGAGTATTCTAGCCGTGTTTCAGGTGTGATGTAAGAGTATTGTAGCCGTGTTTCAGGTGTGACGTAAGAGTATTGTAGCCGTGTTTCAGGTGTGATGTAAGAGTATTGTAGCCGTGTTTCAGGTGTGATGTAAGAGTATTGTAGCAGTGTTTCAGGTGTGATGTAAGAGTAGGGTTGCCACCCGTCCCGTAAAATACGGAATTATCCTGTAATTGACAATAAAATGTTGTGTCCCGTATTGAACCAATACAGGACGCGATTTGTTCCATATTTTCATAAATGTTCAGTACACATGTCTGTCACACACATAGACACAACACCTAACAATAATGAACAAAATAAAACACAGGAAATAGTAAGGCCAGCAAAATTGGTGTGGCGGGATCTACACAGGACAACCCCCCCCCCACCCCACCCCCGCTAAGGGTTGCCACCCGCTCGTAAAATATGGAATCGTCCTGTAATTGACAATTAAATGTTGCTGTGGTGGGTGTCCCTTGTTTTCATTCTGAAAGGTGGCAACCGTATGTAAGAGTATTGTAGCAGTGTTTCAGGTGTGATCTATGAGTATTGTGTATGAGTAGGTGTGATATGGTGTCTCCCTATAAGTCAGGCTTCAGCGGGGGGTGTGGAATTTAAATGAGTGTTTTCAGTGTTTAGACTGTCAGGGGCTCCTTAAAACCTAAATATGTTACATTACATTACAGGCATTTGGAGTATATGTAAGAGTAAACAGCTGCCAGCCTGTTATGCAAGGCTCTGACCCCCTTGGCTATCAGCGCTGAAGCTGACAGCAGAGCAGTGCTCCTGCTTTCCAACACCTCACAGTGAAGTGGAAAGCTTTAAGCTTTAATAAATGGAGCAGAGGGTGACTGAATCAAGGCCTTAGCCCAGCTCCTGAGTGAACAGTCCCTGTTGCATAATGCTACTGCGTCTTAGCCCGTCAATTACAACAGAAAAACAACTTCCAAAACAGCTGAAAAACAACCTCCATCCAACTGTAAAACAACTTCCAAACCTGTTCTCTCCAGTTCACCCTTTTCCAGTGCAGGGCTGCAGTGTCTGCAGGTTTAACTCCAGTCCTGAAGGGCCGCAGTGTCTGCAGGTTTAACTCCAGTCCTGGAGGGCCGCAGTGTCTGCAGGTTTAACTCCAGCCCTGGACGGCTGCAGTGTCTGCAGGTTTAACTCCAGCCCTGGAGGGCTGCAGTGTCTGCAGGTTTAACTCCAGTCCTGGAGGGCCGCAGTGTCTGCAGGTTTAACTCCAGTCCTGGAGGGCCGCAGTGTCTGCAGGTTTAACTCCAGCCCTGGATGGCTGCAGTGTCTGCAGGTTTAACTCCAGCCCTGGACGGCTGCAGTGTCTGCAGGTTTAACTCCAGTCCTGGAGGGCCGCAGTGTCTGCAGGTTTAACTCCAGTCCTGGAGGGCCGCAGTGTCTGCAGGTTTAACTCCAGCCCTGGAGGGCCGCAGTGTCTGCAGGTTTAACTCCAGCCCTGGAGGGCCGCAGTGTCTGCAGGTTTAACTCCAGTCCTGGAGGGCCGCAGTGTCTGCAGGTTTAACTCCAGCCCTGGACGGCTGCAGTGTCTGCAGGTTTAACTCCAGCCCTGGAGGGCTGCAGTGTCTGCAGGTTTAACTCCAGTCCTGGAGGGCCGCAGTGTCTGCAGGTTTAACTCCAGTCCTGGAGGGCCGCAGTGTCTCCAGGTTTAACTCCAGTCCTGGAGGGCTGCAGTGTCTGCAGGTTTAACTCCAGCCCTGGAGGGCTGCAGTGTCTGCAGGTTTAACTCCAGCCCTGGAGGGCTGCAGTGTCTGCAGGTTTAACTCCAGCCCTGGAGGGCTGCAGTGTCTGCAGGTTTAACTCCAGTCCTGGAGGGCTGCAGTGTCTGCAGGTTTAACTCCAGCCCTGGAGGGCCGCAGTGTCTGCAGGTTTAATTGCAGTTTTGGGGCCTCATGTATGAACCATGCGTACACAGAGAAAAAACACTCCAAAACATGCGTACGCCGATTTTCACACACCATTTGGGATTTATAAAACTTCTGCTTGACTCTAGAATGTGCGTACCGGTACGATAAGTTTGACCCATGCGTACACACATTTAGGGCTCATATTTGCTCTAAATAGCTCACCCTAGAGACCAAAGGAAATTTACACCATAGTTTCATTATTCCTTGTGATTAATTAGGATTGCATTCTCATTCATAATCAATGTTGTATTGGTCATAAATATTTGATAAATTAAATGACCTGATATAAGCAATCAGTGCATTATTAGTCAATGTGTTCTGTTCACATTAATAGGCCTAAAGTGTGTGACAATCGCAAGGCAGCATGACGGTGGCTGCTTTGAGAATGCTAAATGATGATTGGTATTGGTTGTGAATGGTATGGTGCGAGGGGAAAGTGTCTTTAGGGAGCATTCTGACTTTTTGTCCATGGCGATGACTGGCTCATGAGTCGGTTTTGCTCAACACGAGCTATGCTCCTGGAATACTGTGCTGAATTAGGGCATGTGCTGGAGCACCCTACGCATAGCAACCTGCCAATACCTGCGTGGGACCAGAATGGAAACAGTAGTTTGTCAGTTTCGTAATCCTGATCCAAACAAATCGGGCTTTTTGTTGACCGTTCTTTGGTCTTTCCAGTCAGGTGGAGAATACTTGGAGATGTGTTCTCCCGTCTGATTTTAATTAGGGTGAGTGAGTAATTAAATCCAGCTGTGCTAGTGGTGTGTGTGAGAGTGGTGTTTTTATTCTGGTCATCGCTGGTCGTAGCCATGCTCAGCGGTAACGTGCAGTGGTCCTCCTGCCAGGGAAGTGGTTGCAGTCCAGTATGGACCTCTGGTCCTTCTCTTCCTTCTCTTCCATTGTGTGACACACTAGTCCATCTGCAAACCTGTCACGCTGTAAAGTCCCCTCCATTGATTCAGGGGAAAGAAGGAGCATAGCTGTCCTTTGTCCAGCTTATGTGACAGCACTTCTGAAGGGCTGCTCTAAGCACACATCCAAGAGAGACAGTCAGTCCAGTCATGAGCCTTCTACCCCCAGTTAGTCAGCCACTCCCATTGGTGCCCTCAGTCATTCCATCGCTCCTATTGGTCGATAATCTGTAGTGTAGGGTTCATCTCCCAGCAGCCTGGACAGTGAGAGTGCCCTAAGAGGGATCAGAAGTGAAAGTGTGGACAGATGGCGGAGCGCCACAGAGCCTCCAGCAGACTGACCTCCAGCCGCCAGACACAAATAAAGATTTAATTACTCTGGAGGTGACCTGCATTTCAGCTGGGGGCGGGAGGGGGCGTGTCCCTACAGGTCTGTGTGGGGGGTGGAGCCTCAGGGGAATGAGGAAAGCAGCTGGGGATAATGTGGTCGCTCTGTGTTTACTGAGCATGTGCGACTCAGCCTGCTGTGGCGGCATACTGTGCTGTTTGAGTTATCCCTCCATCTGATGTATGGCTGACAGCGTTAATCTCAGGCCCCTGAGCCGCGCTGTTCCCTGTGTCCTCTCCCCAGCGCAGTGGGATGTGTTCAGGTATGCTCACTGTGTTAATGGCCTGGCTCACACACCTGTTTGTTACTGAAGGGGCAGATGAGGTTTGGGCATGGTGGGCATTTTTCTGACTGAACTTCAGTTTTTGAAGAGTGATGTTTATGATTCTCCATTCTCAGGTTGATGTTTTGTTGTTGTCACAGTGCAAATTTTTATGAATTATTTGGGGCTAAAACAGCAGTGATTATCTATCCTCATGGTCTGAAAGCTCTTCCCTGGACAGTTCTCTCTGAATTCCTCTGGTTTGTGTACAGCTGTGAAGACTCACAGGAACGTCATACTGGAACACATGACAAACAATTGCATAATGCACTCCACTTTGTGCTCCATTCCCGCAAATATTGAGTGAAGAGCGAAGCGCTCTGTGGTACAGCACAGTATGTGAGGCTGTTTATTGTCCGCTGTATCTGCTGGAAAAGTTCATAACGCTATCTTTGACCCCGGAAGTCCTGCCTGTCACAGATGTTTGCACAGTTCCACATGTATTGTTTGAGTGAAGAATGTGAAACTTTCTGACAAAACTCTCGGTGTCTCCTGGCTCTAGTCCTTTTTGCCTGTGCAGAGTGAAGTAGCAGCAGTGCACTGAACAGCATCTATTCTCAGCCTGTAGCACAGGCTAGCTTTCACACCAGCACAGGCAGATCTCAGCCATCCTCGAGAGCTTACTGGACATGCTGCGCACACATTGCACAATGTCTTATTTGTGGTATTTTAACTATTTCCTCGATATCTTGTTTATGTCAGAGTCTTACGAGATGTCTCTGTTCACCTTTCCTCTAACAACTTGAAAACATGACGCATCATTTACAATGACCCATACTCTTCAGCAGTAAAACGTTCAGGAAATGAATAATAAGTTTTACTTGACATTCCCATACATTTTGCGACTGTTTTTCTGTGTTCAGGCTCCATGGGATTGGGTTTGTGGGCCCTGCGATGTGAGAATGGGGAAAGCCGAGAGTGTTTGGGGTCCCTCTCTTTAGTGGGTGTGTGAGATGAAGCTCCTCCGTGTGAGAATGGGGAAAGCCGAGAGTGTTTGGGGTCCCTCTCTTTAGTGGGTGTGTGAGATGAAGCTCCTCCGTGTGAGAATGGGGAAAGCCGAGAGTGTTTGGGGTCCCTCTCTTTAGTGGGTGTGTGAGATGAAGCTCCTCTGTGTTCACACAGGAAGCACTCCTCCATCTCATTGTGCAATATTTTAATTCTCTGAATTATTTACATTTTTATCGTTGTTACTTTAATGTATTATGTCTTATTGTTTATTTTAATTTTGTTGGGCCCTGGGGAATGCAGGGAATTATGTGGTTTATCTGCTGAAACCTGAGCCAGCACACTGTGGAATGCCCAGCATGCGATTGTAGTTAGCTCGTGCAGCGGGCCGACACCTGATGCCACATCAGTGGAAGGGTCCTGGCTGGGTTAGGGTTAGGGTAAGGCTGTCCTGCCCCTTACCCCCGCCCCTGCCCACACCCCCTCACCCCCGCCCCTGCCCACGCCCACTTACCCCCCTTTCCCCGCACCCACGCCCCCTTACCCCCGCCCATGCCCGCGCCCCCTTACCCCCACCTGCGCCCATGCCCCCTTACCCCCGCCCGCACCTGCGCCCACGCCCCCTTACCCCCTTACCCCTGCCCGCACCCACGCCTCCTTACCCCCGCCCATGCTGGCGCCCCCTTACCCCCACCTGCGCCCACGCCCCCTTACCCCCGCCCCCACCTGCGCCCACGCCCCTAACCCCCACCTGCGCCTACGCCCCCTTACCCCCACCTGCGCCCACGCCCCCTTACCCCCTTACCCCTGCCCGCACCCACGCCTCCTTACCCCCGCCCATGCTGGTGCCCCCTTACCCCCACCTGCGCCCACGCCCCCTTACCCCCGCCCCCACCTGCGCCCACGCCCCCTTACCCCCACCTGCGCCTACGCCCCCTTACCCCCACCTGCGCCCATGCCCCCTTACCCTCGCCCGCACCTGCGCCCACGCCTCCTTACCCCCTTACCCCTGCCCGCACCCACGCCTCCTTACCCCCGCCCATGCTGGCGCCCCTTAGCCCCACCTGCGCCCACGCCCCCTTACCCCTGCCCCCGCCCATGCCTGCGCCCCCTTATCCCCGCCCATGCCCGCGCCCCCTTATCCCCGCCCATGCCCGCGCCCCCCTACCCCTGTGGGGCTGTGAGAGGGTGAGCCCTTTGAGAGGGTGAGCTCTGTGGGGCTGTGAGAGGGTGAGCTCTGTGGGGCTGTGAGAGGGTGAGCCCTGTCAGAGGGTGAGCTCTGTGGGGCTGTGAGAGGGTGAGCCCTGTCAGAGGGTGAGCTCTGTGGGGCTGTGAGAGGGTGAGCCCTGTCAGAGGGTGAGCTCTGTGGGGCTGTGAGAGGGTGAGCTCTGTGGGGCTGTGGGAGGGTGAGCCCTGTGAGAGGGTGAGCTCTGTGGGGCTGTGAGAGGGTGAGCCCTATGAGAAGGTGGCTCTGTGGGGCTGTGAGAGGGTTAGCCCTGTGAGAGGGTGAGCCCTATGAGAAGGTGAGCTCTGTGGGGCTGTGAGAGGGTGAGCTCTGTGGGGCTGTGAGAGGGTGAGCCCTGTGAGAGGGTGAGCTCTGTGGGGCTGTGAGAGGGTGAGCCCTGTCAGAGGGTGAGCCCTATGAGAAGGTGAGCTCTGTGGGGCTGTGAGAGGGTGAGCTCTGTGGTGCCGTGAGAGGGTGAGCCCTATGAGAAGGTGGCTCTGTGGGGCTGTGAGAGGGTTAGCCCTGTGAGAGGGTGAGCCCTATGAGAAGGTGAGCTCTGTGGGGCTGTGAGAGGCTGAGCTCTGTGGGGCCGTGAGAGGGTGAGCCCTGTGGGGCTGTGAGAGGGTGAGCCCTGTGGGCCTGTGAGAGGGTGACCTCTGTGGGGCTGTGAAAGGGTGAGCTCTGTGGGGCCGTGAGAGGGTGAGCCCTGTCGGGCTGTGAGAGGGTGAGCCCTGCAGCCTGGCGTGGAGTTGTGTGGTATGTGGAGGCAGTGTGACTCTGACACTGTGTATTTAGCACAGTGATTTACTGGGTGCGTTTGGCTGTTGGTAAACCTTGTGTCCAGAATGGCTGTTCACCAGCAGCGAAGATCAGAGAGGCTGGGTTTCTGCGTGTGCCGTCTGGCCTATTGTATGTCGCACGACGTACTGCCTCCAGTTACTCATCAGTTCATTGGGGTCAGAGCAACATGGCTAAATGCACAGTAGGTCTGTTTCATAGATGCTGTTCTTGGCTTTCCAAAAAAGGAATTCTTTTTAGGTTCATAGTTCATTTTTTCCGTTTTATTGATTTATTATATTCCAGTTGATTAAAACTACTTTTCATGCAGCCTCTGGAAGGCCTCCCATAGATTATGCTCTTTTTTCAAAGTTGCTTACGCAAATGTATTTTTTACAGATCTGATATGTTAGCCAGAGGTTTGTTTGGGGAGGGGGCAAGGAGATGGTGAGATGAAGCATTCAAACTGTTTTCCTTTAAATTGAGTATACTGTATCTCCCGGGCAGGGAGGTCATTGCATATGCTGTAAAGTACTGTAATTATACAGTAATTATACATTTTATTTTACTGTGGTCCTGAGCGTCTCTGAACTCCTCATCCAGTTCTGTGCTGACCATGAGTATCACAACAGCACTGTCTCAGCACTGACACTCAACAGCACTGTCTCAGCACTGACACTCAACACCACTGTCTCAACACTGACACACAACACCATTGTCTCAACACTGACACTCAACAGCACTGTCTCAGCACTGACACTCAACAGCACTGTCTCAGCACTGACACTCAACACCACTGTCTCAACACTGACACACAACACCATTGTCTCAACACTGACACTCAACACCACTGTCTCAGCACTGACACTCAACACCATTGTCTCAGCACTGACACTCAACACCACTGTCTCAGCACTGACACTCAACACCACTGTCTCAGCACTGACACACAACAGCACTGTCTCAGCACTGACACTCAACACCACTGTCTCAACACTGACACTCAACACTGTCATCTCAGCACTGACCCATTTTACTGTGCGACTTGTATATGTCTGTCTTTTTGACAGTGTGATTAAGCGAAGGTTTAAAGAAGAGTTGTGTT
The DNA here is from genome assembly GCA_019788955.1 of Albula glossodonta. Classification (NCBI taxonomy): domain Eukaryota; kingdom Metazoa; phylum Chordata; class Actinopteri; order Albuliformes; family Albulidae; genus Albula; species Albula glossodonta. The sequence continues at coordinate 57,161 of JAFBMS010000287.1, forward strand.
TCCGCAGAATAAAATGAGTCATGACTTTCCTGACAGAAATGTGGCAGCATGAGGTGTCCCTCCTCTGTGAAAGACGCTCCGCTGCTCAGTAGATTTTCGTGAGGACTGATGGTATGTGAATGGATGGCCTTCTGCTCTGCGATCTTCTTTGTGCTCAATGTGCAGGTTGTGCTTCGCGCTTAATCATTGACCAGCTTCATTCTGAACATGTTCGTTTAATCCAGCACTCATAAATTCATTGGCTTTAGCTGATTTCAGCTGAGCAGATGCTTCTCCACCTCAGTTTGTTGGTTTATTTATTACACGCAAGGCAATTCCATACTCTTAAATCAGATCCACTGGAGATTAACTGCGTTTTATGCTGTGTGTAACTTTTTTTTAAGAGTTACATGTCATTTCTGATTGTGCCAAGTGACCGTTGCACTTGTTCTGATTAAGATGCATGGACGCTGTGACATGTTGTTACTGCAACGTTCCCAAAACCAAAAACCCTCCTGCTGATCCTAGAACAGGCCAGATTACATCTCCAAATCTGTGTCTCATCAAGGGCTCCCCCGTTTATGTGTGACAGACCCTCTTTGCTAAAAGCAACACCCACCGTGCACTGTTTCTAAGTAATGCGCTGTGTAATGAGGTTAGGTTTTTATAAGTATGAGTGTGGATGCATATAGCAATATAGTAAGTTTACCTATTACTGTGTAATAAGGGTGCAATATAGTCTTCCTGCATTGCATTAGCTGTGAAGGTTGTATAAGGTGTGTAGCTGTGTAAGGTATTACTGTGTAATAGGTGTGATCTCTCTGGCAAGTCTTGCATTTCCTCAACGAGTGAGTGGGTTCTAGTCCTGATTTTTGCCCTGGTGCTCTGGGGCAGTGGTGCTTTGTCCTGGTGCTCTGGGGCAGTGGTGTTTTGCCCTGGTGCTCTGGGGCAGTGGTGCTTTGTCCTGGTGCTCTGGGGCAGTGGTGTTTTGCCCTGGTGCTCTGGGGCAGTGGTGCTTTGTCCTGGTGCTCTGGGGCAGTGGTGCTTTGTCCTGGTGCTCTGGGGCAGTGGTGTTTTGTCCTGGTGCTCTGGGGCAGTGGTGTTTTGCCCTGGTGCTCTGGGGCAGTGGTGCTTTGTCCTGGTGCTCTGGGGCAGTGGTGGGGGTGCTCTGGGGCAGTGGTGCTTTGTCCTGGTGCTCTGGGGCAGTGGTGCTCTGGTGGCAGTGGTGCTGGTGCTCTGGGGCAGTGGTGCTTTGTCCTGCGGCACGGATGAGTGTACTGACTGCTCTGTACTGCAGTGGCCTCCGTCAGGCTGAACTTTAGCTGTTGTGGCTCAGGTAGATCAGGTCTGACTCACTGTCAGTATGGATAAAGATACTCACTCTAACATGATAAAGAAGAATGGACTTCCTTTGTATAGCATGTTTCTAGTGCTCACTTCACAGTGAGGAGAAAACTCACCTCAGCGACCACTGATGTGTGGAAAGATAGCCGATACCCAATCTCACACACACACACACACTTTCACACACACACACACACACACACACACACACACTCTCTCTCTCACAGGCACCCTGCCTCATCCAATCACATGCAGCTTTGGTGTCACATGGCATATCTAGACTCTGTATCTTGGGCTCCTCTGTTTGGCTGATCAGCATAACCCTTTCAGCAAAGCTGCATAGCATCAGGAAGAGACACTAGGGTCAGTAATGACTTAGGAAATAATACCCCATTAAAAACATGTTTCAGCTGCTCATCATGTCCACTGGCTTTACCATGCCACTGTGGTGACAGCAGCACTAGAAAGTCACGCTCAGTTTGTGTGGAATGGATTCCACTCCTGGATCAGTTTCAGCTCAAAATGGTGGAAACATGATCAGAGTGTGTCTCTGTCTGGGAGCGTGCTTTTGTGTTACTGTGTTTGATTGTGCATCTCTGTATGTGTGATTGTGTGTTTAATTGTGTTATTAATGTGCTGCTGTCTGTTCCCAGGCTCAGGAGAGGGATGTGGGAAGATCATCCAGCGCTTCCCAGAGAAAGACTGGGAGGGCACGCCGTTCCCCCAGGGAGTGGAGATGGTGAGCACAAACATCGCATTCACAAACATGGCCCCCACCTCAGATCTGCGTGTATGGCCAAAGGAGAGCATTCAAACCCTGTGCATGGCCACAGGAGCGCACTCAAACCCTGTGCATGGCCACAGGAGCACGTTCACACCCTGTGCATGGCCGCAGGAGCGCACTCAAACCCTGTGCATGGCCACAGGAGCGCGTTCACACCCTGTGCATGGCCACAGGAGTGCACTCAAACCCTGTGCATGGCCACAGGAGCGCGTTCACACCCTGTGCATGGCCACAGGAGCGCGTTCACACCCTGTGCATGGCCACAGGAGTGCACTCAAACCCTGTGCATGGCCACAGGAGCGCACTCAAACCCTGTGCATGGCCACAGGAGCGCACTCAAACCCTGTGCATGGCCGAAGGAGCGCACTCAAACCCTGTGCATGGCCACAGGAGCGCACTCAAACCCTGTGCATGGCCACAGGAGCGCGTTCACACCCTGTGCATGGCCACAGGAGCGCACTCAAACCCTTTGCATGGCCACAGGAGCGCACTCAAACCCTGTGCATGGCCACAGGAGCGCACTCAAACCCTGTGCATGGCCACAGGGGCGCGTTCACACCCTGTGCATGGCCACAGGAGCGCACTCAAACCCTGTGCATGGCCACAGGAGAGCACTCAAACCCTGTGCATGGCCACAGGAGAGCACTCAAACCCTGTGTATGGCCACAGGAGCGCGTTCACACCCTGTGCATGGCCACAGGAGCGCACTCAAACCCTGTGCATGGCCGCAGCAGCGCACTCAAACCCTGTGCATGGCCGCAGGAGCACGTTCACACCCTGTGCATGGCCACAGGAGCGCACTCAAACCCTGTGCATGGCCACAGGAGCGCACTTAAACCCTGTGCATGGCCGAAGGAGCGCACTCAAACCCTGTGCATGGCCACAGGAGCGCGTTCACACCCTGTGCATGGCCACAGGAGCGCACTCAAACCCTGTGCATGGCCACAGGAGCGCACTCAAACCCTGTGCATGGCCACAGGAGCGCACTCAAACCCTGTGCATGGCCGCAGGAGCGCACTCAAACCCTGTGCATGGCCGTAGGAGCAGGTTCACACCCTGTGCATGGCCACAGGAGCGCACTCAAACCCTGTGCATGGCCACAGGAGCGCACTCAAACCCTGTGCATGGCCACAGGAGCGCGTTCACACCCTGTGCATGGCCACAGGAGCGCACTCAAACCTTTTGCATGGCCACAGGAGCGCACTCAAACCCTGTGCATGGCCACAGGAGCGCACTCAAACCCTGTGCATGGCCGGAGAAAGCCTGGCCTGCTTAGTGTTAGCACTGCCGTTAGCATTAGCATGGGGCTCTGCGACAGACGTTTCGAATTCCCCTGAAATACAGCAGAGAGAATAGGCTACAGATGATGGGACTCCAGGATGTGAAAAGACAAGCAGTGGCCTGGAGTCCAGTGGCAGGCAGACAGCGGTGCTGCGGAGGGAGGTTTGGGTCCTGATGTGTGTCTGTAGGGCTGGGTTAATCATGCTGGGTGTGTGTCGGGAGCACATGGCTGGGTTAATCACGTTAGGTGTGTGTCAGTAGCACATGGCTGGGTTAATCAGTCATGCTCGCATCCCTCACTGCTGAATGGGTAGATGCTCTGCCGCTGAACTGTACTGGGCTTGCGGACGAACGTGCTGTAACGCGCGTGTTTGCAGACAAACGTGCTGTAGCGCGCATGTCTGCAGGCAACCTGCTGTAGCGTGCGTGTTTGCGGACGAATGTGCTGTAGCTGGTGTGTTTGCAGACGAACGTGCTGTAGCTGGTGTGTTTGCAGACGAACGTGCTGTAGCTGGCGTGTTTGCGGATGAACGTGCTGTAACACGCGTGTTTGTGGACGAACGTGCTATAGCGCGCGTGTTTGCGAACGAACGTGCTGAAGCACACGTGTTTGCGGGAGAACGTGCTGTAGCTGGCATGTCTGTGGGCCAACATGCTGTAGCTGGCGTGTTTGTGGACGAACGTGCTGTAGCGTGCATGTTTGCAGACGAACGTGCTGTAGCTAGCGTGTTTACGGATGAACGTGCTGTAGCGCGCGTTTGCGGACGAACGTGCTGTAACACGCGTGTTTGTGGACGAACGTGCTATAGCGCGCGTGTTTGCGAACGAACGTGCTGAAGCACACGTGTTTGCGGGAGAACGTGCTGTAGCTGGCATGTCTGTGGGCCAACATGCTGTAGCTGGCGTGTTTGTGGACGAACGTGCTGTAGCGTGCATGTTTGCAGACGAACGTGCTGTAGCTAGCGTGTTTACGGATGAACGTGCTGTAGCGCGCGTGTTTGCGGACGAACGTGCTGTAGCTGGAGTGTTTGTAGCGCACGTGTTTGTAGCTGGCATGTTTGGCTGCTGTCTGTCTGGCCATTGGCTCATGAGCTGGCTGTGCATGTAGGTGAGTGCTGGTGGAGGAAGGGAGGGGGTGGAGATAATCAGAACCACATGCACTCTGGGATACTATGACACATCTCGTTTGCCATGGTCTAACACGGCCCGGGAAAACCACTTCCATATCTGAATCTAATTTGGAATTATCAAATATGAAGAATCTGGCCTCAGTGCCGGCATTGCTGCCGCAGCGTTTGGCTTGCCTTTGTCTTGGATGCATCTGCTTTATTCAGACTTTATTGAGCCTGATGGGGTCGTTGTGTGATTAAAACAATCTCTGTCCTCATGTGAGCTGTAAATTAAAAACGCGCCGTGTTTTCTGCTGCCAAGCGCTCAAGTTTAACTCTTGGTGACTGGATTTGTGGTTTGTGGCTTGAGAGATCCAGCAGAGTGTTATTTAACAGAGGTTGTGTTGTCTTGTTTTTTATTCCTCAGAGTAGTTTTTTTGGCCAAAATATGACAACACTTATTTGTTTGGATACTGAATATTGCTGCATTGGAATTAGTAAGAAAACAACAATGATACACCGTTGTGCCTTATTTCTGTGTAATAGCTGAGTGTATGTTAATGCGTTTGGGGAGTTTTGAGTTTTGGTAAGAAGCAGGCACAGAGTCTGGCTGGAAGTGTGGTGTTTGTGAATGTCCCTGATGTGTTGTATCTGTTGGCTGGGGAAGACAGAGATGAAGGAATGTGTCACTTCCTGTGTGCACCACAGAGCAGCGTTCCCCTGTGTCATGCCTCACTGAAATACTATGGTGTAATTGATAGATTCACAGCCTTTTCACTGTCTCCTGAAGAGCACTCTGCATCCCTGCAGCTCGGATGCTGACACATTTCCAGTATTTAGAGCGAAGCCTGGGCTGTTTGCTCCTCACTGATCCCAGGTGGGCCTTCTGCAGGAGAAAAGTGTAGTGTTTGCTCTAACCCAAACGGTGCGATGTTTTCTTTATTTACTAACAAAGCTGCTTGCACTTGAAAAGGCTTCCTTTTTAGCAAGTTTTTGGCATGGCTGGGTGATATTATACACACATACACACACTCACTCACTCACTTATATATATACACACACACACGGTTGCCAGATAATTGATGTTTCCTGCATCAGTTAATGCAGGGATGGTGTGTGTGACACATGGTGTGGCCTGTGCAACCCCCTGTATCTGTGGTCCCCCCCCCCTCCTGACCACTCCCCCCCCCCCCCTTTGCCCCCCCCCCCCCCCCGGTCCCCCCCCCCCCTCCCCCACCCCCATATGGGCACTCTTCCTGAATCCTCCCCCACCATCCCAGAGCACTCCTCCTGTCTCCCGGTCCCCTGACTGAGGGCCTGCTTAGGTAGGCCTTGCACAGTCCTGCTATCTTATCTTCTCTCTCTCTCACCCCCTCTCTTGCGCCCTGAGTTCCCCTGACCCCTGACCTCAGCATGTCGCCCCCAGAATGCACTGGTGAGCAGATAAGAGCTTGAGCATGTCTGCTCAGTGTGATCACACGGGTTCCCATGAGCTGTAGTAGCTGTGACCTTGGACAGCCCCCAGAGGTCAATGGCATTCTTTGGCTCGTTCAGGGCTCTGGTTTGTTTGTTTGTTTGCTAATTTGACATGATTTAGGACTGGGAGGGAGATGGTCTTGTCCTGAATTTGAGTCATTAAAGGACAAGGAGAGTGCATCTCTGTGGTCTGGAGACTCACCAAAGCCCAGAGTGATGACTCTGTGCCGATTGATGACTCTGCAGAACGATGACACTTGAGTAAATTTAACACAGAGTAAGATGATCAATGAAATCACTTTGCTGCAATGTGTGGGCTTCACCTGTGTTTGAGAAGTGAAAGTACACAAATGCATAAACAGTTCATTACATTAATTAAAACTGATTAAGAGGTCACAGCTACTGTAGTGCTGTGTAGCTCATCTAAAATGAACAGATTTGAAATCATTCGCCATCCCCGAGATGGCACATGTGAGTCAGCACATGTTATGTCACTAGGCAGATAACAACAGTCAGTCGCAGAGCGACCAGACAGAGAGGAACGATCACCAAAGCTGAGGTGATTGTATATTCACACAGACAACTGAAAACCAACTTTGTTTAAAGTTGGTTTCAATTTAAAGTGTTGTTTAAAGTGTTGCATTCAATGTTACGGTAGAATTAGCAATTATAGAAATCAGAAGTCGCTATTTTGTTTTTCCATGTTTTTGAGTATGTGACTCTCCAATGAATGTGTCCACAGTTAGCTAGCTAGTTATATTAGCCGTCGTAATTCAATAAATGTGAGACAGCCATAGCACCTCTAAAAGTATTTTGTTATCCTATGTTTGTTATGTCACAATCGGAGATGAAGTTGGAATTTGTGGTGTTAAGATAAAATGTAATTTCCTTAAAAATATGTGCCTCATTAGCATAGTTAGCATGAGGGTGTTGTTTTAGACTGTTTTAGATTAATTTTTAAGCTATGAGGTTAACACTAAAGAGACTAGTTGAGACTAAAAGCCACTAACAATTTTTGTTAATTGTAATTTTTAAGGTTTTGTTAATTGAGTATTGTACTACATCAGTTACAAAGTGACACATCAATTTATACACAAATGATGTGAATATGTAGTACTTCATGCAAAAATATGTACTCATATGTTTTTTCCTGATCAAACGCAATCTGAATGAGACTGAACTGACTTTTGACAGACTGAGTATTATTTTTTTATTTATTATAGCTGATGCTCTTTTTGTGTCTGTTTTTAATAAAGAATTTTTATAGTTCATATTCAAATGTAGCTGTGATGACTTCACTCCTTGAGCTGAACCTTTCTAGATTTTTTTTTGTAAATTAAATTTGTCTATATTAAAGTAAATAATATAATGGTAATGTTATTGTAACCGTGTTTACATAGAAGTTGTTACAGTAACAGTCAGTTACAGCTAGGTTGCCAGCTGTGCTGTGGGTGGTCTGTAGGGTGCTGCTGTTAGCCTAGCCTGCAGTAAACCCTGACGTTGGTAAAGGAATGTTATGCTGTAGCTGAAATGCACCTGGGGAGCAGGTAGGTAGTGCTGCCTGCTCCAATGGCTTATTAGCGCTGCATGCAAGCATGTTCTCTCATACCTGAGCAGAGAGTGTGCTGTTCTCTCATACCTGAGCAGAGAGTGTGCTGTTCTCTCATACCTGAGCAGAGAGTGTGCTGTTCTGTCATACCTGAGCAGACAGTGTGCTGTTCTGTCATACCTGAGCAGACAGTGTGCTGTTCTGTCTTACCTGAGCAGAGAGTGTGCTGTTCTGTCATACCTGAGCAGAGAGTCTTGCTGGGGCCTTTCAGTGCTGCAGTTCTGAAATTAGTCTTGAGTTCTTCGGCTCAAGCAGTGTGGATTGGTTACAGTGTACTCACTCATTCACCTGGAACAGTGTGCTCACTCATTTACCTGCATGCTGTTTTGCAAGTCACACTTTCTGCTCTGTTCCAGTAGGGTGAGGTCATGCTGAGCAGATTCCGGGCTGGATTGCTTATTGGGGGCAACGTGGGGCACTGGGTGGCATCCCCAGCTCCTGACACTCAGACTTACTCTCTGCATTTGGCACAGTCTGGCTGGGCGTCCAGATCTCTCTGCGTTTGGCTCAGCTCCTGTCAGGGGAAGCTGACAGCCTGCAGCTGGCTTTGGGGAAACTCATTTCTTGGCCCCAGTCACCATGCTGGAGTCCACAGTGACACAGAATCAAGCACAGAGCAGGTGCACAAACCTCCCCGCATGGGCATCCCATTGGCCTAATTAGGCTCAGCAGGGCTCAGTGATTGAGGCAAAATGAAGCTGCATTTTAACTGCCAGTTTATAGCATTTAACATCTTGTTCTTTTATGGGCTGGTTGTTTTTTTTTTTTTTTATAAAGCAAGCAATGTTACACCACCCCCCCTCCCCCCCAGTAAATTTGGAAACAGGTGCAAATCTGGTATGTGTGCATTATGAGAGCATAATATAGTGCTTTATGAATATTACAATGCATTATGGGGGTATACTGCATTATGGCGATGTGCTGCAGTGCATTGTGGGAAGAGAGTGTATGCTGTTGATGTATATCAGGTATGTTCATCAGAGGCGTGTAATTAGGGCCCCAGAGTGAGGGAGGGAAGGCAGTGATTGGACTGCAGAGTGAGGGAGGGAAGGCAGTGATTGGACCGCAGAGTGAGGGAGGGAAGGCAGTGTTTGGACCGCAGAGTGAGGGAGGGAAGGCAGTGATTGGACTGCAGAGTGAGGGAGGGAAGGCAGTGATTGGACTGCAGAGTGAGGGAGGGAAGGCAGTGATTGGACTGCAGAGTGAGGGAGGGAAGGCAGTGATTGGACCGCAGAGTGAGGGAGGGAAGGCAGTGATTGGACCGCAGAGTGAGGGAGGGAAGGCAGTGATTGGACCGCAGAGTGAGGGAGGGAAGGCAGTGATTGGACCGCAGAGTGAGGGAGGGAAGGCAGTGTTTGGACTGCAGAGTGAGGGAGGGAAGGCAGTGATTGGACTGCAGAGTGAGGGAGGGAAGGCAGTGATTGGACCGCAGAGTGAGGGAGGGAAGGCAGTGATTGGACCGCAGAGTGAGGGAGGGAAGGCAGTGATTGGACCACAGAGTGAGGGAGGGAAGGCAGTGATTGGACCGCAGAGTGAGGGAGGGAAGGCAGTGATTGGACCGCAGAGTGAGGGAGGGAAGGCAGTGATTGGACCGCAGAGTGAGGGAGGGAAGGCAGTGATTGGACCGCAGAGTGAGGGAGGGAAGGCAGTGATTGGACCGCAGAGTGAGGGAGGGAAGGCAGTGATTGGACCGCAGAGTGAGGGAGGGAAGGCAGTGATTGGACCACAGAGTGAGGGAGGGAAGGCAGTGATTGGACCACAGAGTGAGGAAGGGAAGGCAGTGATTGGACCGCAGAGTGAGGGAGGGAAAGGGCTGACCTGATCATTTCTCATCCACAGGTGCACAGATGATGGAAGCATTTTTCCTGGTGTGAGGGTGACATTAGCATGTTCATAATTGTACTGGTGATCATACTGGCATAGTTACATGCGAGCAGTTTGATAGGTGTGCAGGTGATGGGTTAGGGTGAGGGTTAGGGTGAGAAAGGACCCATGAACCAGGCTTACAGCTCACTCTAATCCCAGGCAGTGATTTGGGAATTCCTGCTTTGTAGTTTTAATAAAGATGTCCTGCCTTGTTTAACATAATAGTCAGCCATTTTGCATGTTGACTTTAACACTGTGGATTTTTAAAATGATTATTTGCACATTTTCACTGTGTTTTGAGAATAAGCAAATTGGTTATATAAGACCCCGTGTTGTCTATGTGGCAGGAACATGAAGGAGATGACGACCGCCCCCAGCCAACTCAATGACCACAGATGAAACATGCAGCAGAATGAAAGCACTTACTGCACTGGGCAGAAAATGTGTTTTACATCTTTATGGGCCTCTTTAAAGGACAAATAAGCCAGCCAGCTCATCCCCCTTGGCACATCCACACATCATTAAACAGCCAATCAGACGGCTCGGCACTGTGACTGGGAGTAGAATGTAGATGGCCATACCCCTCTGCCTTGTGTTCAGCACAGATCTGACTCCTTACACTGCACCATTCTGCATGCTGAGCATGACCCAGGCCCTGTGGCTGTCATGTGACACTCAGGTGAAGTGTGAAGAGTAAGGCCATGCAGGGCACTGCACAAACGCACCCCCGTGCTTGGTCTGGTGACGTTGACAAACTGAAGAAATCATGTCGAGGGATGTCGAACAATGTCTCTGCGTGCGTGCGCGCGTGCGTGCGTGCGTGCATGTTGAAAGGATGCTATTCTGTGCTATGCAGTTTTCCTCCATTCACAAGTGTGACCTAGTATTCTTCCATAAAATGAGTATGACTTTCAGTGCTCTGAGTTACTATGGATGGGTACAGATGGGCAGTGGTGTTCTGAAAAATACATTTTTAAATCATGGAAATGAGTGGAAATAGAACAAATGAACAAGAATAAGAAATAAGCTAAGAGTTTTATACTCAAAGATGTTTGCAACCAAATAATAGTGGTGGGTGAAAAAGTGAATTTGTTTAGTTAAAGAGTGGTCTGCTTTATGCAGCTTTTGAACTCACTAATGAGGTGGTCCAGGAAAGACGTACCTGAAACCCGGGGAGAGTCAGCAACAGGGGAGAATAAAAGCAACTGAAATCTCTCAGATGCATGCTTTGTGAGCAGGATTAGGCTGTGATCAGCTCTAATTTCTGTCCCTGTTTTGTCTTCAGGTTCAAAATATTCCAGTTGAGAAAAACAGGCAGGTATGTCCAAAATGCCCAGAGAAAAACACTGCAGAAACAAAGAAAGATGGAAAACTATAAACAGTCACCTCTGTGGAAGAGTGCAAAGAAAGATGGAAAACTATAAACAGTCACCTCTGTGGAAGAGTGCAGCCTCATTCCAGGAATGGCTGATCCCAGGAGTAGAGTAAGGATACATAAATTATGAGGGAAATTGTCTGGAGAGGGGCCGCTGGGAGCAGGCTGTGCTGTTACTCTACAGTGACCTGTAAATGATCAATGTGCTGTGCTTTGTGCTTTAAAGCACTGTGGCATGTTAGCGCCGTGCTAGTGCTCTGTCCCCTCTGTGTTAGCGCACACTGTGATAGCGTAGGTTGTGTTAATACTCATAGGGTTGCCACCTGTCCGTAAAATACGGAATCGTCCTTTAATTGACAATAAAATGGCACGTCCCGTAATGAACCAATACGGGACGCGATTTGTTCCATATTTTTATAAATGTTAGCACCTTGTCCCCTCTGTGTTAGCACTCTGTTGGTGCTCTGTCCTGTCTGTGTTAGCACACATTGTGTTTGCACCCTGTTCCCTCCGTGTTAGCACACACTGTGTTAGCACCTTGTCCCCTCTGTGTTAGCACTCTGTTGGTGCTCTGTCCTGTCTGTGTTAGCATCTTGTCCCCTGTGTTAGCACTGTTTTGGCACCCTGTGCACACTACATTAGCTCTGTTAGGAACACTCCAGCCACAATTCCCACTGCTCCGGTGTTAGACATTCTTGGAATGGTTTTTTTGATAATGCAAAAAGAAAATATTAGGGTATATCTCCAGTTGTGGATAAAAGGGTCTGGTCTGCAGACCTGGCCGCCCACATTCCAGATTTATCATCATCCTGAGAATTGAAGGAAAGGGGGACGGCTTTGCTTGAATAAATTCAGTTTGTCGTGATGAGTGCTCTTGGTATGTATACATTTTTTCTGTGTTTGTTTTGGAATCCACAATTTCCCGGTGCCACGGCTCCCTTCATTATGTCAGTTTATGACCTCCGTGGCAAATGGAGGAGAAATAAACACGTGCCACATCAATTACATGGAATGTTTGGAGCTCCTCTCCTGTTCATTTTTCAAACATGCTAATTTAATTTGGAACAGCCCTCACCGAACACTGAAGATAATGGTAACTCTTCATTAATGTCACAAATGAAAAGACTGCCATAGAAATGTGTCCTGTTCTGTTTGTTTGACTCGGCTGGAATGTGATAACCAGGAAATACCTCATCCAAAGGAGCCAGTGTGAAAACAACTTCTCACATCCCTCCTCTACTGTATTATGACATGTGCAGTCCCGGGCTAACACAATGAGACTTACTCCTCTAAGCAGAAGCCAGCAGTGCAGATGAATAGCATCAAAAATACAAGAACTTTTATTCAGTATTCAAGTAAATCCAACATAAATAAACTAATTATTACACCAGTGTATGCTCCCTATGGCTGTTTTTTTTTTTAATTATAAACCAAGTTGGTTGTTCAATGGTGTTTCCTCTGAGAGCTGGGAAACGGTAAAGCAGTACAGAACAGACTTTTCATGACTTTATCTTCATAGCCAAGTGTAATCTCATGTATTGCAGAAAAATGAAAGACGTATGTACTGTAGATTGACAAAAGCAAATTCCTGGAGGACATATTTAACAAGAGAGTGAATCAAAGCCATCTGGAGCTTCTCCCTGGCAGAGGATTTTCAGATGGACAGTAACATGCGGTCTATCCGGACACTAGCGAGTATGAATTGTTTCTGCAAAATGTAGCCTAAGCTGGGTGTACTTGAGATGATGAAGCAACTTGTTTGTTAAGGCCGTTATGAAATCATAGAAAGGTACCTTGTCAAGATTGGTGTTCCCTGAGGAAGGAGCTGGCGTTTCAGTAAGGGTCCCACAGCGTTTCAGTAAGGGTCCGGCAGCGTTTCAGTAAGGGTCCGGCAGCGTTTCAGTAAGGGTCCCGCAGCGTTTCAGTATGGGTCCCGCAGCGTTTCAGTAAGGGTCCGGCAGCGTTTCAGTAAGGGTCCGGCAGCGTTTCAGTAAGGGTCCCGCAGCGTTTCAGTAAGGGTCCGGCAGCGTTTCAGTAAGGGTCCGGCAGCGTTTCAGTAAGGGTCCCGCAGCGTTTCAGTAAGGGTCCGGCAGCGTTTCAGTAAGGGCCCCGCAGCGTTTCAGTAAGGGTCCGGCAGCGTTTCAGTAAGGGCCCCGCAGCGTTTCAGTAAGGGTCCGGCAGCGTTTCAGTAAGGGTCCGGCAGCGTTTCAGTAAGGGTCTGGCAGCGTTTCAGTAAGGGCCCCGCAGCGTTTCAGTAAGGGTCCGGCAGCGTTTCAGTAAGGGTCCGGCAGCGTTTCAGTAAGGGTCCGGCAGCGTTTCAGTAAGGGTCCGGCAGCGTTTCAGTAAGGGTCCGGCAGCGTTTCAGTAAGGGTCCGGCAGCGTTTCAGTAAGGGTCCGGCAGCGTTTCAGTAAGGGTCCGGCAGCGTTTCAGTAAGGGCCCGGCAGCGTTTCAGTAAGGGTCCGGCAGCGTTTCAGTAAGGGTCCGGCAGCGTTTCAGTAAGGGTCCCGCAGCGTTTCAGTATGGGTCCGGCAGCGTTTCAGTAAGGGTCCCGCAGCGTTTCAGTAAGGGTCCGGCAGCGTTTCAGTAAGGGCCCCGCAGCGTTTCAGTAAGGGTCCGGCAGCGTTTCAGTAAGGGTCCGGCAGCGTTTCAGTAAGGGTCCGGCAGCGTTTCAGTAAGGGTCCGGCAGCGTTTCAGTAAGGGTCCGGCAGCGTTTCAGTAAGGGTCCGGCAGCGTTTCAGTAAGGGTCCGGCAGCGTTTCAGTAAGGGTCCCGCAGCGTTTCAGTAAGGGTCCGGCAGCGTTTCAGTAAGGGTCCGGCAGCGTTTCAGTAAGGGTCCGGCAGCGTTTCAGTAAGGGTCCGGCAGCGTTTCAGTAAGGGTCCGGCAGCGTTTCAGTATAGGTCCCGCAGCGTTTCAGTATGGGTCCGGCAGCGTTTCAGTAAGGGCCCCGCAGCGTTTCAGTAAGGGTCCGGCAGCGTTTCAGTAAGGGTCCGGCAGCGTTTCAGTAAGGGTCCGGCAGCGTTTCAGTAAGGGCCCCGCAGCGTTTCAGTAAGGGTCCGGCAGCGTTTCAGTAAGGGTCCGGCAGCGTTTCAGTAAGGGTCCGGCAGCGTTTCAGTAAGGGTCCCGCAGCGTTTCAGTAAGGGTCCGGCAGCGTTTCAGTAAGGGTCCGGCAGCGTTTCAGTAAGGGTCCGGCAGCGTTTCAGTAAGGGTCCGGCAGCGTTTCAGTAAGGGTCCCGCAGCGTTTCAGTAAGGGTCCCGCAGCGTTTCAGTAAGGGTCCGGCAGCGTTTCAGTAAGGGCCCCGCAGCGTTTCAGTAAGGGTCCGGCAGCGTTTCAGTAAGGGTCCGGCAGCGTTTCAGTAAGGGTCCGGCAGCGTTTCAGTAAGGGTCCTGCAGCGTTTCAGTAAGGGTCCAGCAGTGTTTCAGTAAGGGTCTGGCAGCGTTTCAGTAAGTGACCGGCAGCGTTTCAGTAAGGGTCCGGCAGTGTTTCAGTAAGGGTCCGGCATTTCAGTCTGGCATCACGCTGTATTTGACAACATGCATTCATATATAAGCTCAGTGCTTGACTGACCCTTCTGCCAAGTGCAGACAACTGTTACTTGGGACTTATCACGTCTCTCTCAAGGTCACAGCCACTGGTGTCAATGAAATTAAGTTCCCACAACAGACCCTGTGTATTTCACAGGCAGTAGGGCAGCGGCTCTGAGACTTCACCCTGGGACCTCTATAACTTTCTTGGCTCTCTCACAACCCATCAGACAAACGTAAACTATATGAATCGGGAATAAAAACATACATTCAGACTGAATAAATACCCCAAAAATACAGCTGAGAAGCATTTGACCATGATTTTAAGACCATATGGTTATTACTTGTGACAGATTCACTAACATGCTAAAATGCTATTTTGGCAAACGTTAATCGTGGGGTTAGGTGGCAGTGCTACTGTAGATTGTTACCACTTACAGCATGCTAAAGGCATGATTTGGGCTGTGTAAGCCGCATTGACTCAATATGAAACGGCTCAAACTTTTTACCCCCAAGTAACTGTAATCTGTTTGATTCCAGTAACATAACAAACTCGAGTAATTGCACTACAGATTTCCTTATCGTGCTTAATCAAGCTGAATCAACTGTGTCACATGGGGGCCCTTCAAATCAGGAATGCAGTTAATGAAAAATAGCATTGCAACAGCAAAAGAATGTTCATTTTAAAGAAGATAAATAGCACAGCATTGAAATACTTGGAAATGGTTTGTATTTGGACCAAAAAAAGCCATTTATTTACCATGTGGTTTTTGCTATGAACACGCTATACTCCTGACAGTCTCATCACCAGTTGCATGAGGACAGGGTCAGATGTTCTGCTGTGTTCCTGGGGAAACATTCATGCTGTTTTTTAACACTGGGTTTTGCATAACAATGCCGTCAGCAAGTAAATCAGGTCTGAAGGACTGAGCTCTTTGGCCAGAGGAATCCATTTTAGCACTGTCCCACTCAGAGAATTCACCTTCATCTGTCTGCAAGCAGCACACAGGGCAACGCGACGCTTTGCTTTTAAGAACCTTCCATTTGCTGTTGTCACTCTGGCGCGTAAATCCTCCACTGTGCTGTTATAGTTTAGTGCGCAGAATGACCTCAGATGAATTTAGTGAATTCCATGTAATAACCATGTGTAGTGGAGGTTGGGACAGGCAAAGTGTAATTCTAGTTTGTGGGTAAATGCATTTATTTTAAAGGGTGACAGAGATTAACCTTTTCTCTGTCTTACTAATCATGGTGAAGTGTTCTGTATAGATTCCATGTCTTGTTTTTGTTTGATAAAAAAGAAAAACAAAACCCTTGTGAGGCCTGACTTCCTGTGCAAAAAGAATGTGACCTCAGCCAGTGAATAGTTACGTTCTCCTGTCTGGCACTGTGACTCTGTAACCCCCATCAGTCCCTATTGTAATGTGGAATGTGGGCTGCGAGACGCACTTCCGGGAGGGATGCGAGAGTTATTTAGAAAATTCCTAAATAGGTGCTGTGGAAGGAAGAGTGGATCCGGCAGCGGGCTGGAGCAGTGCCGCACGCTCGCAGGAGGCTCTCCGCCAGTGGGCAGCTGGGAAGGAGAGGTGAGTCTGGGCGGAGCTGCAGGAGGTGCTGGTCGCACTGAGGCGAGGAGACCGCAGCTGACACGGCTGCCTGCACGTCTGTCCTGGAGGGTTTGTAAAACAAAGACACTAAAAAACAAAGGAGCGCATTCCAACTTCCAAACACGCTTTTCAAGTGGAGCAGTGGTATTTACATGTTTGTCAGGAAGAGCCATGCATGATTAATCAAATGCCTGTAAAGCAGAATCTGTAAGGAAGACTGTGAGAACCTGGTGAGGTCTCTCTGCGAAGCTGCAGCTCACGGCTCTGCCAGGGCAACTTTCTCCCTCACCTGTAGCGCTGCTTTGAGAGAGACCCTGGGCTCTAAGCATCCTCTGGGCTTTCACGAGGTTTGATAACATTCCTCAGCAGAACATTCCGTTGTAATTGTGACATTCATGTGTGACATTGATACGTGTGTTTCATTGAGCTCAAAGCTGTAGTCCTGGTTCTGTCTGCTGTTGTCTGGAGCTCAAACAGGAGTATAACAGCCCTCAGGTCTCCATTTTTTTTTGCCATCCTGATCATTTTTTTCACAATTAGAAATGTGAAGCTGTTTTTACAGACCATGTCATCACTGCAGAATTCTCCTTTAGGTCAGGAGAATGTCTTTATTCACACACACACACACACACACACACACAAACACACACATTCTCTCGCTGTCCTCTCCATTCATTGTGAAGCTGTGCTGGCAGACTATAAGCACTTGATCATTTTTTTGTTATTGCCTTGTGTTTGTTAAGGCCGTTATGAAATCATAGAAAGGAGCTTAACCCTAACCATCCACACGCTAACCCTAACCCTAACCTTAACTATAACCATCCACACGCTGTCCCTTACCCTAACCCTAACCTTAACTCTAACCATCCACACACTGTCCCTAACCCTAACCCTAACCTTAACCCTAACCATCAACATGCTGTCCCTAACCCTAACCCTAACCCTAACCTTAACTCTAACCATCCACACACTGTCCCTAACCCTAACCCTAACCCTAACCTTAACCCTAACCATCCACACGCTGTCCCTAACCCTAACCCTAACCTTAACTCTAACCATCCACACACTGTCTGGGCAGGCTCATCCACCCAGCAGCCTCTTGTGTTGCCTTTTGCAGTGACAGTGTGGAGGCCCTAGCCCTCTCATTGGCCTATTCCTCTCCCCAGGAAGTGTGTAATTCTGTGTCCCACACCTCCCGGATACCCTGTTTTTTCAAAGTTTTCCGGTAAACAACATTAGCATTCTGACAAACTCTCTTTACCTTAAAACTGGAAATGGAAAGAATGTTGTAGTTTCTGAGCTCCTCTGATCTCTTCCGCAGCCTCACTGGGCTCCAGTGGTTTGGTGGAGAAGCATGCGTGTTCAGCATTCATTACGGGTTTGCATGCTAATGTGGCGTGTGACTCGGTCTGTGTTCCTGGCTCCGCAGGGAGACGGGGCTTTTTGCTGTTGATTAATACCAGGTTAATGACCCCCCACAAACCCACGCGCCAACACAAGTATTCCAGGCATCTTAAACTGCTGCAGCTCTCCTCCTGCCCACCGTACGCTGTGACCTCGTTTCTTAGAGCGCCCAGCAAAGGAGAAGAGTCCAACACCCTCTGAGGGGCCATTGCAGAAAAAGATGTGGTTTGTTATGTGTTATATTTTAAAAGATGTGCTTTTTTGTGTGTTATATTTTAAAAGATGTGCTTTTTTGTGTTATATTTTAAAAGATGTGCTTTTTTGTGTGTTATATCTAAGCTCTTTATTGCGTGTTGTATTGTAAGAGCAGGGACCTGCTGGACTGTTCATCTGAAAGGTTTAATCTGTTATTTATGTAACAGTGATAAAGAGTGAGACCGGCGCACAGACGTTCAGCGGGGCGGGGCTCTCCCAGTGCTCTGTTAGTTCTAATGATGGCTAATCCCAGCTAGCAAAACCCTTCAGAGGGGCAGCTTGGCCAAAAGAGGGCAAATGGGCCGTTGCCTGGGCAAGAATAGCACAAAGGTGTGCCCGTCCCTGAGTGAGACCGCAGCCCAGTTCACTCAGATGGGTAGAGAGGACACAGGGTGGAAATGATATCTGATGTGGAAGCACTGTGTTTAAGCTGCTGTTAGGCCTAAACTTTGAAGAGAAGTAAAAGTGAGAGAGGATTTGTGTGCTGTACACACTAAAGAGGGAGGCTCAGAGCTCACTGTCTGTCTCTGCAGTGGGGCTGTTCTGGGGATCTGCTCAGACCCATTTCTGCTGTTCTGGGGATCTGCTCTGATCCATTTCTGCTGTTCTGGGGATCTGCTCTGATCCATTTCTGCTGTTCTTGGGATCTGCTCAGACCCATTTCTGCTGTTCTGGGGGTCTGCTCAGACCCATTTCTGCTGTTCTGGGGGTCTGCTCTGACCCATTTCTGCTGTTCTGGGGATCTGCTCTGACCCATTTCTGTTGTTCTGGGGGTCTGCTCTGACCCATTTCTGCTGTTCTGGGGGTCTGCTCTGACCCATTTCTGCTGTTCTGGGGGGCTGCTCTGATCCATTTCTGCTGTTCTGGGGATCTGCTCTGACCCATTTCTGCTGTTCTGGGGGTCTGCTCTGATCCATTTCTGTTGTTCTGGGGATATGCTCAGACCCATTTCTGCGGTTCTGGGGATCTGCTCAGACCCATTTCTGCTGTTCTGGGGATCTGCTCAGACCCATTTCTGCTGTTCTGGGGATCTGCTCTGACCCATTTCTGCTGTTCTGGGGATCTGCTCTGACCCATTTCTGCTGTTCTGGGGGTCTGCTCAGACCCATTTCTGCTGTTCTGGGGGTCTGCTCTGATCCATTTCTGCTGTTCTTGGGATCTGCTCTGACCCATTTCTGCTGTTCTGGGGGTCTGCTCAGACCCATTTCTGCTGTTCTGGGGGTCTGCTCTGACCCATTTCTGCTGTTCTGGGGGTCTGCTCAGACCCATTTCTGCTGTTCTGGGGGTCTGCTCTGATCCATTTCTGCTGTTCTGGGGTTCTGTTAAATTCCCAGTTACAGCTGAACTGCAGAGTGCTGCTGGAATAACAGGTTATGAACATCATGTTTCTGTTAAACTGCAGGACCTAGTGGTTGATTCGGCTTTTGCTGCACTCACTTGTTCGACTGAAGCATTACATTTACATTACATTACAGTTACTTTTAGCTGTCACTTTTATCCAAAGCAAATTACAGTTGAATGGGCTAGCCAGGGGCCAGTCCCCCCTGAAAGCAATGTGGGGTTAATTGCCTTGATCAAGGGCCCAATAGCACTGGTGTCCTTGCTGTGGCTAGCCTGGGGCTTGAACCACCAACCTTAGTCATGCATCTTAGCCACTAGACTACAGGCTGGCCAATGAAGCTTTTGATACTTTGTCAGGCAGTAATGGGCCAAACACAGCAGATGTGTGATTGTGACGGCGTGTGACTGTGGCGTGAAAGCCTGCACCTTGCTGCACCTGGCATGGCATCGACACACTCTGGATTCAAACCTGCAACCCTGCGAGCCAGCCAGCTTTCAGTACCTTTGATTTTTTTCTGCAGTGTAATGCACCGGACTGGTGGAGCGCAGATGGGTTTGCTGTTGCAGCAGTGAGCTGCAGATTGTCCTCAGCACTAGGGAGGGTGCTGGGGCCAGCCAGGCCCTGAGGGCGCAGTGACAGGCGCAGGTCCCATCTGACCGATCAGGTGGCTAATTAATGACAGCAGTGCCAACGAAGCCCAAGGGGTGAAAGATATCCACCCACAGCCTGTGTTACCTGACACCTTGTCAACAGAATTCAGGTGTAACCCAAGAATGATGGGAGTGTGTGGCGTTTCTTTCCGTGGACGTTGGAATGTCAGGAGAAATGTTCCTTTCCCTCATCCTACCAGTGACACGTACCGGCTGCCAGCCCAGTGGAGCGGCCCCCGCTACGCAGCACAGAGGGCAGAGGGCACTCCTTCTCCTGGAAAACAAACCCCACAGGACCCCCTCCTCCGCCTGCTCGGCCCATTGTGTTGGGAGTTCGGGAAATTCCGCCAAAAGCCCAGCATCAGGATCCGCGTTCTCTGCTTGATCTTCATCCTGCTGAGAGCGTCACAGGCTTGTGGCTCTTGTTGGTTTTGGAGCTGCTGACTGGTTTTTGGAACTCATTAAGTGGCTGAGTCGTTCCAGTGAAACGGTCTTCTCCCCAGAGTTTCCTTCCAGTCAGTTTATCGGCCCATTCTTCTCTCGTGTTACTCATCCACGGGACTGTCCTTTGTTCCCTCAGGTAAAAGGAAAATAAATTCAGTAATAGCAGCCAGGAGTACTCAGGAGTGGAAGCACCTGCTGACAGCCTGTCATCACCGCGTTGAGCCACTGTGTTGAGCCGTAATGGCCACAGCAGGGCTGATTACCAGGAAGTTTGGCTCTGCCCGATGGGTTTTACTCCCAAACCTGCTCAAAGCACCATTTTACTCTTCAAAACTTCAAGGCTTATAAATACAGATTTTTATGTGAATATATGTGTGGTAATGATTTCATTTTTACAATCAATTCTTTTTAAAGTAACTTTTTTTTTTTTTCCAAGAATCGCTGCTGTGAAAAAGAAGAATATTATGCTGTGAACAAGTGTGGTGCTAAGTCAGCATCCTGCGGTTTCCTTTCTGAGAATAGGAGCCCTTTACACATGCACACATGCAGGGCCTGGGAGTGCGGCCTTTAATTTTAGCCTCAGAAAAGAACAATGGTAGCCCTTTGGCATATAGCTTCTGCCAAAGGGAAATTAAATATCCAAGAGCACTGGTGCTGCAGTGTTAATCCAGTGCTGTGTGACAGCTGGATCTGCTGTGCTTTCCCATGTTTTTCTGGTACTCTGTGTTTATTCTAGCAGCTAAAGGCAATTTCACCTCTGATAAATAACACAAAACCTTGATTATAATTTCACACACTATATATTATAGTATATAAAATTATATATAGTTTTATTAGTTGAAGACTTTAGCAGTCCTTTCTAGTCATAAAATGGCTTAATATCTTATAAGGGGACTTTTGCAGCATACGCGCTTAGTTTCCTTGGACTGAAATCTGCACCTTTACTGATACCTGTGACTTCCACTTTTTTCAGGCTATTGACTGCTATCCCAGGAGCTGAGAGCTGTGCATACCCAGTCACATGTCATTTATGTAAACCCTTTTAAGAGTTTGGAGTCTGTGAAAAATAGCGGTCAGTTTGGTGCGCCAAATTTCTAAACTCCGGATGACCTGACATGCTTTGCTGGGGGAATAAAGTGATTTAAAAAATGCTCTGAACATGTTTTTCATGTTAAATGCACCCAAATGGTCCTGACGAAAGTGGTCCAGATGTCTGTATCGTGAGTTTGTTTCCCCCATTTTTTTCCAAAACAATTTCCCAAATTGTGGAAGAGTGCATGAGCTGTGTCATGCACGACTAGGACAGGAGAGCGCACAGCTCTGGCTCTGCTGAACTCCTGAGCATGACTGAGCTACACAGGCCATCTGTCACTCACTGTATCAGGCCCCACCCATTTCCTGTCACTCAAATGATGGAGCTCCGCCTATCTCCTGTAATTCTCACTGTGTAGCTCCAACAATCCCCTGTCAGGCACAGTGTGGAGCACTGCCTATGCCATCCTTTGGCCACAATTTAGCTACAGGTGAAAAGTTTCTATGGAAACGCATGTGTGGATAGAGTAGATATATCATGGCTTGCATGATGTCATAATGCATGGGTTAGACAGCTAACGGAAAGCATAGTCAGTCTGATGTCACAGACACTTCCCAGTGGACTGAAACCTGCACAGCACGAGTAGCTGCTGGTGATGTAATTCCTGCTCATGAGTTTCCCTGTGCTGCTGATGGAGTTTAAAACAAACGGGGAGGTTACACTGCAGATGGAAGGGGCATAACTTCTGTAAATAATAGAGATTAAAGAAAACTACATAACAGTCTGGAGTCCCTGCAGTCTGCCATGTTACATAATCATGCAAATGAGGTCTGTGAAGCCTGTTTCTGACAACACTGATGAGCATGTGGTGACAGACAGGCTCCAGTCCTGTTTACTGTAGTGCTAAACAGACCATGTTCCTGTGCAGTGCAGACAGTCTGTACTAGGGCAGTGCAGCGCAGCACAGTGCAGTGCAGACAGGCAGTCCCCTGCATTTGGGCTGGGAATGTCTGTGAGTGGTTAGGCACTGCAGGCGTTCAGGTGGCTCTGATGTACCTGCTGCAGGTGATGTGCTGTGATTCATCAGCAGAGTTTCCTCAACCTGCAACTGGAGAGAGTGAGAGAGAGAGAGAGTGAGAGAGAGAGAGGTAGAGACTGAGAAAGAGTGAAGTAGATAGTGAGGGAGATTTAACACTGGCACCTGAAGCATGTTGCAGTTCTGTGTGTTCTGTCCTTGCAGTTCTAACCTCATGCTAAACTCAATATTTTCCTGAGGAGCAGTTAGCATTAGCAATGCAGCAGTATCAGCTGCAAAATGAAATGTGTCTCAGCAGCATGATGATGTCACCGGGGGGGTGTTACATTGGTACAGATGTCATTGCAGTCAATAACAATCAAACTGTTATTTGCAAACATCCATGCAATTATTCATTCACTTGTCACCCATGACTGTAACAGGGTTTAATGTACATGCAGGTATGTTGTTTCTTGGTTGTTTCATAATATTGTGTGTCAAATTACATTGCTGCGACCTGAAAAAATAGAAAGTCAGAGATAATGTAAGGAAAAAATCTAACGCAAATGGGGAAAACGTTGTTCAAGTCACAAAACTGATTTTTATGAAAATAGCATGAAAAGCACAAATGTGTGTGTGCGGTGAGTTATGCAATGTGTCTGACGTCCTTTTTTTTGGGGGTCGTTTGATGTTTTATTCCATTCTAATCAAATTAGTTCAGCAGAAATGTCAGTCTGTGCTGAGACAATGCAACGTGACACTTTATCCAAACTCCAGTGTCTTCATTTGAACACAGAACATTTGCTCACAGACACACTATAGTCTCTGGTTAACAGTGTCTGCTAAATAACCCCTCGGAAACTTCCAATTTAGGTCAGCTTCATTCGAGCATTTCTCAAAGATCTAAAATCTTGATTTGGATCAGTTCTAAATGTACTCTTGAATTAGGAAACAAACAGTTCACAGAATCAGACTCCTCCACTTTTCCTCACTGTAAAAGGCCCTCCAGGACTGGAGTAAAACCTACAGACACTGCCCCCTACAGGACTGGAGTTAAACCTGCAGACACTGCCCCCTACAGGACTGGAGTTAAACCTGCCCCCTTCAACCTTATTCTGCTGCTAACTAAGCACATACACACTCTCTCCCACACACGCGTGCACACACACACACACACACACACACACACACACACACACACACACACACTCACAGATTCCTCATCAGTCTCCATGCAGGCCGGAGGGAGCACGCATTCCGCTCAGGGAGGCTCGTGACAGTGCAACTGCACAGCCATGTTACCATGACGTCAAAGACGCTGCACTTCCAAGCCAACCATTCCTGCTTCACCTCAGACTCTGATCTGATTACAAACCCAAGGGCAGTGTGCGCGTGTGTGTGTGTGCGTGTGTGGGCGTGTGTGTGTGCGTGTGTGTGCACGTGTGTGCGTGTGTGTGTCCATGTGTGTGTGTGTGTATGCGTGCGTGCGTGCATGTGTGCGTGCGTGCGTGGGTGTGGGCATGTGTGTGTGCATGCGCGTGTACGTGCGTGTGTGTGGGCGTGTGTGTGCGTGTGTGTGTGTGTGTGTCCGTGTGTGTGTGTGAGTGAGAGTGAGAGTGAGAGTGAGTGAGTGAGTGAGTGAGTGAGTGAGTGAGTGCGTGCTTGCATGAGTGCATGCGTGTGTTTACCAACACAGTGTGATGGCTAGCCAGGTACCTGTTTGGATGGCATGGGATGGGAGTCAAGGTTGGCCTCGGGGTCTTTCTACAGACACGCACACACACACACACACACAGATACTCACACACACTCACTCATACTTACACTTACATACAAATACTCACACAGATAGTCACGCTTGCACACACCAACACACACTCTCCCATCTTTCGAAGGTTCTCTGACCAGATACCCCCTGCTCCAAATCAGTATGTTTAAGACACAGTATTGTTTGCAGCTTAGTTTACATAGTTTTGTGTCTTCTGCCTTTTCTCTGACCTCCTGTTTAGATGGCTTCAGTTGTGAGTGTCAGTTTGTTCACTAATGTCTGTTTATCTTACAACATTCATAATTAATTAGGTGAATGCTGTGAATTAGTTACAGATACTGCAGAGACACATTTTAGCTTCATATCACAGAGACAGTTTAGCTCATTGACGCGGAGACACAGTTTAGCTCTGTATCACAGAGACAGTTTAGCTCATTATCGCGGAGACACAGTTTAGCTCCTTATCACAGAGACACAGTTTAGCTCATTATCGCAGAGACACAGTTTACCTCCGTATCACAGAGACACAGTTTAGCTCATTGACGCGGAGACACAGTTTAGCTCCTTATCACAGAGACAGTTTAGCTCATTATCGCGGAGACACAGTTTAGCTCCTTATCACAGAGACACAGTTTAGCTCATTATCGCAGAGACACAGTTTACCTCCGTATCACAGAGACACAGTTTACCTCCGTATCACAGAGACAGTTTAGCTCATTATCGCGGAGACACAGTTTAGCTCCTTATCACAGAGACAGTTTAGCTCATTATCGCAGAGACACAGTTTAGCTCCTTATCACAGAGACACAGTTTAGCTCATTATCGCAGAGACACAGTTTACCTCCGTATCACAGAGACACAGTTTACCTCCGTATCACAGAGACAGTTTAGCTCATTATCGCGGAGACACAGTTTAGCTCCTTATCACAGAGACACAGTTTAGCTCATTATCGCGGAGACACAGTTTAGCTCCTTATCACAGAGACACAGTTTAGCTCATTATCGCGGAGACACAGTTTAGCTCTGTATCACAGAGACACAGTTTAGCTCATTATCGCGGAGACACAGTTTAGCTCCTTATCACAGAAACACAGTTCAGCTCCTTATCGCAGAGACACAGTTTAGCTCTGTATCACAGAGACACAGTTTAGCTCCTTTTCGCAGAGACACAGTTTAGCTCCTTATCACAGAAACACAGTTCAGCTCCTTATCACAGAGACACAGTTTAGCTCCTTATCACAGAGACACAGTTTAGCTCATTATCGCGGAGACACAGTTTACCTCCTTATCGCAGAGACACAGTTTAGCTCCTTATCGCCGAAACACAGTTTAGCTCCTTATCACAGAGACACAGTTTAGCTCCTTATCACAGAGACACAGTTTAGCTCCTTATCACAGAGACACAGTTTAGCTCCTTATCGCAGAGACACAGTTTACCTCCTTATCGCAGAGACACAGTTTAGCTCCTTATCACAGAGACACAGTTTAGCTCCTTATCGCCGAAACACAGTTTAGCTCCTTATCGCAGAGACACAGTTTAGCTCCTTATCACAGAGACACAGTTTAGCTCCTTATCACAGAGACACAGTTTAGCTCCTTATCACAGAGACACAGTTTAGCTCCTTATCGCAGAGACACAGTTTACCTCCTTATCGCAGAGACACAGTTTAGCTCCTTATCACAGAGACACAGTTTAGGTCATTATCGCAGAAACACAGTTTAACTCTGTATCGCAGAGACACAGTTGAGTGACTGTAACTGTAATGTGCATTTTTGTTGCCAGCTGAGATTAACTTGGTAGGTTCAGGGCCACTCACTGCCAATGAATGGGGTTGTGTGTAAATAAAACCATGAAGAGTAAATGGAAAGAATGTTGACATGTCTGTGTAATTAAAAACAATCCACATAAATGTTGCTGTTCAGGGATAACTGAACTGCTTAAATTATGAAAGCCATGTGCTGTTGGCTTGCCTGAGAGAAATATAATTTTCATCTTGTGTATTGTTTTTGACCATCATTTGTAGAAGTCATTTGCCAGAGAGTACATTTGAGGTTTGACCTAAATTTAAAACTATTTGTGAATGAGCTTTTTTAAGAGTTTCACAGAAAAGCTTAATGACAGAAAATGATTCAAATTCACTCAAAACATGAATCAGCAGCAGCCCCATAATGCCCTGCTCTGAGTAACACAGAACTGCAGCAGACTGTGCGTCTCTGCATTTGTGTCCTGTGATCAGGGGACTTTTTAAGCCATGAAAAGAGCTGTGCTTTAGAAAAGACCCAGAACAGATCAGCCTAGCAGCCATTGTGTTCCTCTTCCCAGAAACATATGAGATGTGTCATTTCCTGCATTCTGATGAAAGATTGAGTTCAGGGTCTTAACGCAGTGCAGAAAATATCCGGTTATTGCCATCTACATTACTGTCATGTGCAATAATGCCATGCGCGTTACTGTCTGGATGCGTTAATGTGTGAATGCGTCCCTGTCTGAGCGTGTCACTGTCTGAGCATGTTACCCTCTGAGTGTGTTACCGTCTGAACATGTCACTGTCTGAGCGTGTTAATGTCTGAGTGCGTTACTGTCTGAGCGTGTTACTGTCTGAGCATGTTAATGTCTGAGCGTGTTACTGTCTGAGCGTGTTACTGTCTGAGCGTGTTAATGTCTGAGTGCGTTACTGTCTGAGTGTGTTACTGTCTGAGCATGTTAATGTCTGAGCGCGTTGCTGTCTGAGCGTGTTACTGTTCGAGCGTGTTACTGTCTGAACACGTTAATGTCTGAGTGAATTACCATCTGAGTGCGTTACTGTCTGAGTGCGTTACTGTCTGAGCGTGTAAACGTCTGAATTAATGTATCTCTGCACTGTGTCTGACCTCAGTCTGTCCATCTCCTTGCAGTTCTGCCAGCCTGGAGGGTGGAAACTGTCCCGAGAGAGGAAGCCACCCTCTTTCTTCACCGTGGTACTGACCGACATCGACTCCGACCGACACTACTGCTCCTGCCTCACCTTCTACGAGGCCGAGATCAACCTGCAGGTAGGCCACACACACTCATCTGTACCCACAGGTGGGCCACACTCACCTTTACCTGCATGTAGCACACACACACACCCACCTTAACCCTCAGGTAGGCTACATGGCAGGATGTGCTGGTATTGGCCTGTACCTGACCTGGTTCTGCAAACGCTTCACTAGCTGTCTGGGTAATAGGGTTAACACATTACTCAAGGCACTCTGGGTAATAGGGTTAGCACGTTACTCAAGGCACTCTGGGTAATAGGGTTAGCACATTACTCGAGGCACTCTGGGTATTGGGGTCTGGGTAATGTTAGTTGAGTTTTTACCTGGCACGCAAAATTAATGATTATGATAAAAATCAGTTGACAGAAAAATATGATAATGTATTCCAGGTATTTCCTCTTGTGTCATGCTCCTGAGCTGCAGAGTAAATGCCAGCATTTTGCTGTTAAATTAATGGCACATGGGGAAAGCGCTCAGCAATCCACTGTGTTATCCTCGTGCATTGGTCTCTGAGGTTCAGTCCTGAGCCCTGGACTTCATAAAGCTCTGGACATGGTTAGAGGATAGAGGAGTCACCCCCGCCCCCTCGCCCCCCTGCCCCCCGTCAACCGTGGCTTTCTGTCTCATAACAATATGTCAATGTGCTCAAAGCATAAACACCAAAATATTCACTAACATGACTGTTTTATTTACAGATGTTTGTGTTTAATTATGTCTGTTGTTGGTATTAACTGTTTAAAATACACATATACAATCCAAAAGCTCTTTCATACAACTCAGGAACATTCCATGGTGAAATAAGCACAGAAATCTGTGCTCTTGGTGTTGGCAGATGTGCCTGAGGATTGTAAATGGCGTAGTACTAGCTCACATTCTCCCTCAAAAACATCCACTCCATCACAACTTTGTTCCCCCAATTGTTGGGCAAGGGTTCTGTTTTGTCTTAGTTCATGTTTTTGTTTTGTTACTTTTTCCTCTGTTGTGGTATTTCGTTTTCATATTAAATGTGGCACGTGCACCAAGTGTTCCCAACTTGAGGAGCCAAATTTGTAGCATTCCTGGGGGGAGCCTGGAACCCTTTAAGGGCTGTGTGTGTGCTGGGAAACAGGGCCCAGTGCTGAGCTGCTCCAGTGTGTGCTGGGAAACAGGGCCCAGTGCTGAGCTGCTCCAGTGTGTGCTGGGAAACAGGGCCCAGTGCTGAGCTGCTCCAGTGTGTGCTGGGAATCATGGCCCAGTGCTGAGCTGCTCCAGTGTGTGCTGGGAATCAGGGCCCAGTGCTCAGCTGCTCCAGTGTGTGCTGGGAAACAGGGCCCAATGCTGAGCTGCTCCAGTGTGTGCTGGGAAACAGGGCCCAGTGCTGAGTTGCTACATGCTGTAGTGCAGGGTTAGCCAGTCGCTACATGCTGTAGTGCAGGGCTGCTCGCGTTGATTGGGGGAGAGATGAACCACCGCATGCGGTCCAGGGAGAGCAGACTAATGACACAGCTCATGCTACATCCAGGGCTCCAGGGAGAGCAGGCTATCGACACAGCCCATGCTACATCCAGGGCTCCAGGGAGAGCAGGCTAATGACACAGCCCAAGTTACATCCAGGGCTCCGGCCTACACTCATGGCTAATGTCTTTCCCAAACAAATATGAATACTAGAAACCCTAAAACAAAGCAAGTCATCAGCAAGTAAAATTCTGCTGTGTTTGAGAAAGTGTATTGTGCTGTGTCCTTAATTCACCCCATAATTTAATGGAATATTACCAGGTATTCTTCCAGTGGAGGCGTGTCCGGTTTTGTGCGATTGTTTGGTCATTGCTGGCGGATTGAGATCAGTAATGACACTGCGCATTTCCATGCTGTGAGTCAGACTCTCTGCTTCTTTTTATAATTCCTGGCCCCCAGCAGCGCCACATGTGGCCTGTTTTTAGTTAAGGCTGGAATGTAAATGATTTCAGTTTACTGTTTCAGAGTGAGTAAAGCGCACCAGCGACATTAAACATCCTCCTTAGGCGCGGCGTAGACTGGCTGTTTGTTAAACATCTTACTTAAGTACAGTGCACCCTGGCTCACAGTGATAACTGCCTGTTTGTTTTACTTTGGCTCATTATGCATAGTGGAGTAGATTCTTTTAGCGTAGAAGTCATCGATTGGTCGAGTCACTGAGCTGCAGTGCCACTGTGCAGCGCCCCCTATGGGTTCCATTAGCAGGTGGCGGCAGACTGCTCGGGGGGTGTTGTCTGTTGCCAGGAAGCTGTCTGGCCTTTTCCTTAGTGGCAGCGAGACTTGGAATCACACTGCCAATGCCATGCACTTCACACTGCCAACCTGTCGCCAGTCTGCATGTTCCTGTGCCAGCTCAGACCATGTGCCAGTCTGCCCTGTGCCAGCTCAGACCATGTGCCAGTCTGCCCTGTGCCAGCACAGACCATGTGCCAGTCTGCCCTGTGCCAGCTCAGACCATGTGCCAGTCTGCCCTGTGCCATCTCAGACCATGTGCCAGTCTGCCCTGTGCCAGCTCAGACCATGTGCCAGTCTGCCCTGTGCCAGCTCAGACCATGTGCCAGTCTGCCCTGTACCAGCTCAGACCATGTGCCAGTCTGCCCTGTGCCAGCTCAGACCATGTGCCAGTCTGCCCTGTGCCAGCTCAGACCATGTGCCAGTCTGCCCTGTGCCAGCTCAGACCATGTGCCAGTCTGCCCTGTGCCAGCTCAGACCATGTACCAGTCTGCCCTGTGCCAGCTCAGACCATGTGCCAGTCTGCCCTGTGCCAGCTCAGACCATGTGCCAGTCTGCCCTGTGCCAGCTCAGACCATGTGCCAGTCTGCCCTGTGCCAGCTCAGACCATGTGCCAGTCTGCCCTGTGCCAGCTCAGACCATGTGCCAGTCTGCCCTGTGCCAGCTCAGACCATGTGCCAGTCTGCCCTGTGCCAGCTCAGACCATGTGCCAGTCTGCCCTGTGCCAGCTCAGACCATGTGCCAGTCTGCCCTGTGCCAGCTCAGACCATGTGCCAGTCTGCCCTGTGCTGCTGCAGTGGGACTGGCTTTGAAAAAGAAAAAGATGATAAAACATTCTAGCGCACAACTGTGTATTGTCATGCTGGGAGTGTTCGGCTGCAACGCACATATACTTAAGACCAAATCTAATTCTTTCTAACATTTATAAAATACATTGAGCCACATTATTTAATAATAAAACATAATTATTCCTGAACATTACTGCTGTATATTCTCTTACAGGACTGGCTGGTTCAGTCTGCAGTTTGGAGACTTTACTTTAACCCCTGTGGAGTGCTTGGGGTTCTACTGAGAGCTTTACTTCACCAGCCGGCCCAAAACAATCATGTGGAAAATTCTAACCATTTCCTTGATTATTTTAACTCATTTACCATAACAAGAAACCAGCCCATCAGGGAGAAATGTGTTTCCCCTCATAATTGATCCAAATTCTTGAAATAATGTCACAGTATGTTCCATTATGCAAAATAGCTGCTAAATTCCTGGTATTGCTAAACCCAGTATGTCCCCTAATAATTCTGCTTCCCCTTTTTATCAGTGCAGACCACTGAAGCTTCTGCTGCAGAAACTCATCTTTTGACAGTTTTTCAGATTATTTGTTTTTAACAAGTGCTTTGCTACACACAATTTACATTTTGATGCACTTAGTTCTACACTTGGCTAGTGCTAAAGGGCAAGTCAGAGGTCACACACTCCTCTCTGCTGCTCACTGACAGACACACCCCTCTCTGCTCCTCACTGACAGACACACCCCTCTCTGCTCCTCACTGACAGACACACTCCTCTCTGCTCCTCACTGACAGACACACTCCTCTCTGCTCCTCACTGACAGACACACCCTTCTCTGCTCCTCACTGACAGACACACCCCTCTCTGCTGCTCACTGACAGACACACCCCTCTCTGCTGCTCACTGACAGACACACCCCTCTCAGCTCCTCACTGACAGACAGGCTTTTCACCTGTGGGGCTCAATCTGGCATCTGCAATTTGTCTTTGTTGCCTACAGTGTCGTGTCTGTTGATGTGTGAAATTCCATTACCTGCCATGGCTATGAATCATAATAAATTCTAAAGTTCTTTTTACCTACAGTAGTTATTATGTTATGTAATAAATGCTGAAAGCATTGTTCAATGTAAACATTCAGCACGCCATAACATTGTGACCGAAAATAACTGAGTTTGTGATAGTTTCCCTGTTAATGAATGAATGTGTGCATGTGAGTGAGTGAGTGAGCACACATGTGAATGAATGAGTGTGTGAGTGAGTGAGCATGCTTGTGTTTGTGTGTGTGTGTGAGTGAGTGACTTATTGAGTGAGTGAGTGAGCTAGCGTGCGTGTCCGTGAGTGAGTGAGTGAGTGAGTGAGTAAGCATGTGTGTGTGAGAGTGAGTGAGTGTGCTTGTGTGAGTGAGTGAGTGAGTGAGCGAGCGTGCGTGTGCGTGAGTGAGTAAGCATGTGTGTGAGAGTGAGTGAGTGTGCTTGTGTGAGTGTGTGTGTGAGTGAGTGAGTGAGTGAGTGAGTGAGTGAGTGAGTGCGTGAGTGTGTGTGTGTGTGTGTGTGTGTGTGTGTGTGTGTGTGTGTGTGTGTGAGCGAGTGTGTGAGTGAGTGAGCGAGCGAGTGAGTGAGGGAGGGAGGGAGAATATGTACTGGCATTGCTATCAGTCTTTCTCTTGGTGAAGGTGCGAGGGTATCCCTGCAGACCTCTGGCTTTAGGTGTCCTGTGGAGAGCTCTGGAAGGTTAGACTTCTGCATGCAGAAGTTGAGCTTCATAATCGCAGTGATGGCTTTCTCATGGTTATGTCAAAGATGCATGATCTCTTCTTCTTTCTCATAGCTTCTCCCAAAATATGGCAGTATATATTTTTATCTTCATCTGAATGTTATCAGACCAGCAGACAGTAATGTGGCTGTGTTCTCATCGCTCTGCTCTGAGAGTCCTGCCAGTCCCATTAAACCGCTATCACTCACTTCTTTCCAGCTCTCCATTTTCTGCCTTCAAAAGCGAAAGAAATGGCTGTCAGAAGTAATGTGTGGGGCTGAATCTGTGTGTGAAATTCCCATGAATGTGGCGTGTGATTTACGTGTGTGCTGCTGTCTCTGGCAGGCCTCAGCCGGGAAGTGCCCCTTCCTGTCTGGCAGACCCTCTCCGCTCTGCTCCCTCCTCCCTCCCCGACCCTCTCTGTCTGATGGGAAGAATCCCATTAAAGAGCAGAGTGGTTCCCATGGTGGCAGATGCGTCTCATGTCCATGTCCTTGTTTATTTAGCTGTAAACATGATGTTCCCTGACCCAAGGGCATCAGATAACCCCTCTGCTCTGCGTATGTATTTTGATTTATGTAGATTTGAACGAAGTATCCTTAATTTCCCTCATAAATCTGTATGATGAGTGGAGACCAGGGGACGGGGCTCTACTGGACGGAGTCTGCTGGAGTGACTACTCCCTGCATGACAGCATCTCCTGGGTATCCCATGATCCTCAGTAAAGATGCCAGCGACAGGGCAGGAAAGGGCACCTGCCGCATGGCATTCTGGGATAATGAGTCATCTGGCACACCAGGGTGGGAAACCCCCCAAAGTTGCACAAACCAGTCCCTGCGTGTCCCCCCAGAATCACTGTATCCATTTTTTAAACTATTTAAAAAATATATTCATAAATATTTGTGCTTCATCAGTGGCATTTTGGATTGTGAGAGGAAATAAACTTGTTTCATGAGAGAAGGATCTACTGGGAAATTCACCTAAAGAGCAAGAGCACCCCAGTATTAGGGGTTCCCAAAAAATGTTATCACTTGGACCTTAGACTGTCCTGGATCTGTCAGGGGACATCGATTACATCTTAATCCAACCCCCCCATCCTGCCCCACCAAACTGCAGCACAGTGGCTCTTTAATGCTGGAGACTGAAGGATGGTTTATTTTCTGAGTGAGATTGGAAAGCATACCAAAAGCCTGTCTGCTGTGCTGGCTGAAGGGTGGGAGTAACTGAGTTTGCTGTGGATTTTTCTGATTGACAGATTGACTGCTGTGATGTGCTCTGTGTGGAGTATTGTTGCTACAATCTCAAAGGGGTCATTTTTGCTTCATTCCTGAGCTGGGCTGGTTTGGGTTCACTGCTCCTAAGTGTTTGCTGTTTCAGCTTATAAATGCATTTGGCTTCTCTCATTAATACAGACCACTCCTCTGTTTCAGGGATCAAAGAGTATGGAGACAGATGGAGAGGAAGAGGACGAGGATGAAGAGGAAGATGGTTTGATTCAGCCTGCGGAAATTTTCACACCCAAGAGTCTTATTCTGGTGTCAAGGCTGGATTTCCCAGAAATCTTCAGGGTAATTACTGCAGTCTGGAGGAGGTTTCTCACCAGTGTGTCATTCTGCTTTTAAACCATAGGCTGAAGTACTGGAGCCGGAGCACTGTTGTCAAAATGCGGTTAAATGTGTTGTTGATGAATGCGTATCATGCAAGCATGCATAAATGGAAGACCTGAGTGAATGACACAGGTTAGTGTGTGACAACGTAGTGTGTGATTGGCTGAGATGCAGCTGAGTGTGTTAAAAATTTGTGTTTGGTTGGTTCACATGCAATGGAGTGCGTAACATGGTTGTGTGTGCATGCAACTGTGGAGTATCCCTCTTGTACTTGAATGTGGAATTTCCAATCTGGCAACCCTAGCACTCTTCCTGACATCACTATTCATGGTGGACTGAAGACCTGCATTGTGTTTATTACAGATATATATCACTGTTATTAACGCATTGACCAGATGGGCCTGCAGTGTCTACCTGTGTTCTGGGTCATTCGTCCAGCACTGGCCCTGGCCTCATAGTCTGCAGTGATTCTGTACATGTTAAATCATTGATATGTGTGTGAAAAATATGATGCATGTGTGAGGTTGAGACTCAATCCCCTGGTTTGCACGCGGAGCGTTTTCAGCGCGAGTTTGGGTTTTTCCCACAGATTGACAGCGAGCATTAGCTTTTGGATCAGAACCACGGGATTTCCTGGGCCCCAGGCCAGAAAGGCACACATGAGCAGAGACCAGCATCCTGAGAAATATAGTTCTGAACTTATAAATTCACCAGATCATAAGACTTTATCTCCTTCAGCACTCTACTAAAAGCTGTCAGTCTGTGTATCGGCTTGTTACGTTGCTGTGTCGGGATGTCTGATGCTGTTATCACATGTCTGTGGTTTTACAAGAGCTCGATCAGTGTGTTTCTGTACTTAGTCAGTAATGAAGGATATTTTTTTTTTTAAGATATTTTTTGGGGATTTTTCCACTTTATTTGACAGTTACAGTAGAGAGGCAGACAGGAAATGCAGGAGAGAGAGAGGGGGGAGGACATGCAGCAAAGGGCCCAGGCCGGATTCGAGCCTGGGCTGCTGCGGTAAGGCCTTGGCCTTACGTGACATGCACTCTACTAGCTGAGCTACCGGGGCGCGCCATTAATGAAGGATATTTGAGCAAACTATGTGTGAGATGTGTGTTATGAGGCTTGGTGTATCTATGTGTGTGTGTGTGTGCGCACACACGCGTGCGCGCATGTACACATGTATCTGTTTCTGTACTTAGTAAATAAGGATATTTGAGCAAACTACTAACACGTAGTCACATCACCGTGACCCCCAGTTCCACCTTGGGAATATAAGACCTTTCTAGTGATGTCTGAATGTTTCTTGTCAGTTCTGTGGCAAAGAAGCATTTTAAACATCTTTTTAGAGACTTAAGACCTGGAACACAGGGAGCTGCTGCGGTTTTTGGTGAGCAGTCCTGTAGGGTGGGTCATCACTCTTTCACAGCGGAGCTGAAGGCCACAGTGTCACGGTGGACATTTGAGCAGGTCTGCGGGACTGATTTATTCACTCTATTTATAGCTGTAACCTGATTCCCCTCAGTGTTGCCATCAGTGTTGCCATTCATCTGCTTAATTATGGGTTTGAGTAATTGATGATGGCCAGGTATGAGGGTTAATGTGCAAGATGTATTTGTGTGTGAATGTGTTATGAGGCTTTGGGGTGTGTGTGTGTGTGTGTGTGTGTGTGATGTATGTATATGTTATGAGGCTTGTGGTGTGTGTGTGTGTGGGTGTGGTGTGTGTGAGTGAGTGTGATGTATGTGTGTGTTATGAGGCTTTGGGGGTGTGTGTGTGTGTGTGGGTGTGTATGAGGCTTGTGGGGGTGTGTTGTGTGTGTGTGTGTGTGTGTGAGAGTGTGATGTGTGTATTATGAGGCTTTGGGGTGTGTGTGTGTGTGTGTGTGTGTGTGTGAGAGTGTGATGTATGTGTGTATTATGAGGCTTTGGGGTGTGTGTGTGTGTGTGTGTGTGATGTATGTATATGTTATGAGGCTTGTGGGTGTGTGTGTGTGTGTGTTTGGGGTGTGTGTGTGTGTATGTGTTATGAGGCTTGTGGTGTGTGTGTGTGTGTGTGTGTGAGTGTGATGTATGTATATGTTATGAGGCTTGGGGTGTGTGTGTGTGTGTGTGTGTGTGTGTGTGTGTGTGTGTGTGATGTATGTATATGTTATGAGGCTTGGGGTGTGTGTGTGTGTGTGTGTGTGTGTGTATTATGAGGCTTTGGGGTGTGTGTGTGTGTGTGTGTGTGAGTGTGATGTATGTATATGTTATGAGGCTTGGGGTGTGTGTGTGTGTGTGTGTGTGTGTGGGGTGTGTGTGTGTGTGATGTATGTATATTTATGAGGCTTGTGTGTGTGTGTGTGTGTGTGTGTGATGTATGTATATTTTATGAGGCTTGTGGTGTGTGTGTGTGTGTGTGTGTGATGTATGTATATTTTATGAGGCTTGTGGTGTGTGTGTGTGTGTGTGTGTGTGTACTGTGGGTGTGTGTGTGTGATGTATGTATATTTTATGAGGCTTGTGCTGTATGTGTGTCTGTTGTGTGCCTTGGTCAGCAGATGTCTGTGTTCTTTCTCCTGTGTTGTGCAGGGCTGCCTGGGTCTTCTCTACACCGTCTACATCGACAGCCTGAGCTTCGCCCTGGAGACTCTGGTGGCCAGCCTCCTCACGTGCCTGGTGCCGCGGGCTGGGGGGTCCCAGGTGAGCCGCCGCTAAAATAAACAATTCCTAAAATACCTACTGTCTGTGAGGGGGTCCCCATCCGCCTGCCTGAGCCGCAGCCGGGGTCACCCGGGGTTAATTTGACACTTGGATTTGTTACTCCAAAAACAGTGCCGTGCCGGGGGCTCATCAATCAGCCCGACGGCTCTCCAGCGTCCCCACTCTGCGCCGCAACAGAGAAAACTCAGCCTACAGTTAGAAAACAAATGTTTTTCACAATTCATTTTTATTCTTTTCCTTTTTGTAATAAATGTTCCCTGAGGAAGTACTGCAGCAGCTAGCTTGGGTGAAGCATATTTGATAGAGGGGCTTTTTCCTGAACTGAACTGAAATTATTTTCCAAACTGCTGTTTGCCATGGTTTCACAAGCCCACAGTAATCTTAAGGCTGATTTCTGGCACGAGAGCCGCTTCAAACACTGCATCCTGTACTAAGAGATGAGAATCTGGGGATCATGTTTACATGTTGAAAGTGAGTTTGAAAAAACATTTACAGCATATGTGTTTCCACTGAATTATCATCATACGATCTCATTAAAAGATGACACAATAATTAAGTACAAGTGGAGCACAAGGACATTTGGGTAATTCTCTGAAACCATTTCTCAAAGTGCAGTACGCTGATCAAACAGGCTGAATATTAAAACTTCCGCAGGTGAACTGAGTCAGAGTTCATCTGAAGTGTGCGTCTGAAAAATCATGCACCTCACAGAAGAGCAGTGGGCTCTTGGACTGACTGAAGCCACTGTCTCACAGTGTGAAGGTTAAACTAACTTTGTCAGATGCCAGCTTTGTTTAACGCTGCATGCTGTGAGATTTAGGTGGTGTCAGCACCCCCAGTGCCTTTAAAGGTGGCCTGAGTCAAAGGGCCATTTCACCTCTGAGCCTAGCCCAGTCCGCTGCAGTCAGGGATGTTTGTCATGTGTGCTGTTCATTTAGGGAAGTTATCCTCAAAGACACATCAGTATGCTCTGTTTGTTGCCCAGACCTTCTAAGCATTGACCCACAAGCACATTCTGTTACTCAAACCCAGAGAGTGGCATCTGAACCCTGGAGCTTCTGTTTCCCCGTATTCTTCTCCTTCACTCACAGAACCATCCATTTCAATTCTTTTCTCTGTTCTTGAGTTCTAGCAAAGACTGTTCTGAAGGGAAGACCTTTCTTATGAAGCTTCCTTTATTATGAACCATAAACTGTCCTTTTCATTGAAGGGAAATACAGATTAGAAAACTCAGGTGTGTGTGTGTGTGTGTGTGTGTGTGTGTGTGTGTGTGTGTGTGTGTGTGTGTGTGTGTGTGTGTGTGTTTTTGTGGGGGGGGCATGGAGTGCTGTCCTCTGTGGGTGGACTGTACCTGTGATAGTAGTGTCTTGCACTCACCTGCACAGGTGTTGTTCCTTGCAGAAGCTGTTCTCACTGGGAGCAGGAGACCGGCAGCTGATCCAGACCCCTCTGAACGACAATCTGCCTGTCACCGGGAAAAGTGTAGCTCTTCTCTTTCAGCAGCTGGGTAGGTCTCCCAGCCCTCTGCTGGTCTCACCCCATTTCTCTCCCCATTCACACACCATATCCCAGCAGTGTCTCCCCACTCACACTGTATCTTACAGTAGTCCAGTTGGGACAGCATATTGCAGAGGGAACAGTGATGCTGCCAATGATGCAGCCAAGTTACAAAAGCAAAGTAATGCCAGTAAGGCTCAAAGCCATGCAGATTTTCTGCAGCCTGGGCTGGTGACACATTGTGCTGCTGAGTGTAACTGAAAGACCCTTTAGGAGGGAAGGAGGATGTTTCTGGAAAGTACTGAAGCTCAGCTTTGGGTAAGTTTGTTTTGAAATGAATTTCAACACAGAGCCATGCCAGCTTACTCGATATGAGCAAGGCAACCCTTTATGGGTGGATCCTGACATACCCATGTCTGTCAGGGTTTTTAAAACGACCTGATTGTCACCTGTATCTAAAGCAGCTGACTTGTGGAGGACAGAGGCTGAGCAGAGGCAGTTTTGGTGGCCTCTGTTACTGAGAGAAGAGCCGTGTCTGTTGAGTGGTTGGCCTTGAGGCCAGACTGATTCTGGTTGATTGAGCTTGAAGTTGTATTCATAAATATAAATAAATTTATGTTAGTGCTAGTTAGAGAACCATGTAGATACTTTTCTAAAAAATAACTCTTATATCAACAACAGCAGACAAACATCCCATTGCACTTTTCTCCCATGAAGGCCTAAAGAAGCAGATTTCTGCTGCATGAGGTCAGAGGCACTGAAGAAGTAATAGATGAATGGAGCCATGTTTGCTTAGCGCTCATGTGGCTCGTATTCCATGGGGTTCGGCCTCCATGGGGTTCGGCCTCCATGGGGTTCGGCCTCCATGGGGTTCGGCCCCCATGGGGTTCGGCCCCCATGGGGTTCGGCCCCCATGGGGTTCGGCCTCCATGGGGTTCGGCCTCCATGGGGTTTGGCCTCCATAGGGTTTGGCCTCCATTGGGTTTGGCCTCCATAGGGTTTGGCCTCCATTGGGTTCGACCTCCATAGGGTTCAGCCTTCATGGGGTTCAGCACAAGTTAACACAGCACAGGCTGCATTCTGCAGCTTTTTTTACACTTGCGGTAAACGTGTTTATCAGGGGAGGTAGTGTTTAATGGAATAATTCTAGAACATCCCCTGTAATCATGTTGTTTAGCCCCTTGAGTTGGTTTGTTTGAGAAAGTAGCTTACTGCTCAGGCAGGTTTCAGGGTAATTACACTTTGTAACTGCTCACATCAAACTATGTGCATTTTTAGGTTAGATTGCTCTAAGAGGCTCAGGCAAAAACTGTTCACATGGGTCTTAGTGATTCCTAGACAAATGCATATTCACAAATCAAGCCAGTTTGGCTAAGTCAATGCTAAGCCACTCACGATTATAGTTTTACGGACATTTAAAATTCGATTTGTGGGATTTCAGTTTGTGAGGAGTTCTACATGGAGCACATGACGCTGCTCTCACTCAGCTTGTTGACTTCCCGCTGGAGTTTTGCACTGCTCAAGTGGGTGGAGAGGTGGAATTGGTGTAGTGTAAGTAGCATTAGCATACTCACTGCTCAAGTGGATGGAGAGGTGGAATTGGTGTAGTGTAAGTAGCATTAGCATACTCACTGCTCAAGTGGGTGGAGAGGTGGAATTGGTGTAGTGTAAGTAGCATTAGCATACTCACTGCTCAAGTGGATGGAGGTTAGGGTAAGGGTTAGGGTTAGGATAAGGGTTAGGGTAAGGGTTAGGGTTAGAGTAAGGGTTAGGGTAAGGTTTAGGGTAAGGGTAAGGATAAGGGTTAGGATAAGGGTTAGGGTAAGGGTTAGGGTTAGAGTAAGGGTTAGGGTAAGGTTTAGGGTAAGGGTTAGGGTAAGGGTTAGGTTTAGGGTAAGGGTTAGGATAAGGGTTAGGGTAAGGTTTAGGATAAGGGTTAGGGTAAGGGTTAGGTTTAGGGTAAGGGTTAGGATAAGGGTTAGGGTAAGGGTTAGGGTTAGGGTAAGGGTTAGGGTAAGGTTTAGGGTAAGGGTAAGGATAAGGGTTAGGATAAGGGTTAGGGTAAGGGTTAGGGTTAGAGTAAGGGTTAGGATAAGGGTTAGGGTAAGGTTTAGGGTAAGGGTAAGGATAAGGGTTAGGGTAAGGGTTAGGATAAGGGTTAGGGTTAGGATAAGGGTTAGGGTAAGGTTTAGGGTAAGGATAAGGGTTAGGGTAAGGGTTAGGTTTAGGGTAAGGGTAATGATAAGGGTTAGGGTAAGGGTTAGGTTTAGGGTTAGGGTTAGGATAAGGGTTAGGGTAAGGGTTAGGGTTAGAGTAAGGGTTAGGGTTAGGTTTAGGGTAAGGGTTAGGATAAGGGTTAGGGTAAGGGTTAGGGTTAGAGTAAGGGTTAGGGTAAGGGTTAGGTTTAGGGTAAGGGTTAGGGTTAGGATCAGTGGTGTTGTGTTTAGGGCATGCAGGATGGCAGCATTGCCTGATTATTCACCGAGAGTCACTTTCTTGGCAGCACAATTGCATCATAGCAGTCGACCATCTGTCTCACTCATCCCACTCATTCAGTCTCACTCATCCCACTCATTCTGTCTCACTCATCCCACTCATTCTGTCTCACTCATCCCACTCATTCAGTCTCACTCATTTCGTGGCAGCTAGACAATTCCTGGGAAATTGGGCTGGTCTACAGAAACGGTGCATATTGAGACAGATTTGAGGATATGGCGTAATCCTGGGCCTCTGTATGCAGCGCAGAGCATGTGCTGGATTTGTGGTTGGTTTCTGAATTCTTCCAAACCTCTTATTTTTCCAGGGGCATACAGCGTCCCATGCAGTGAGAACTATTTTGTTTTCTAAGGAACACACATACTGGAAACACAATGAGGGTGGGATTTTCATCATAAAATGTTGTGATATCATGAAAATCTTGAAAAAATTTCCATGAAAGCCCCTCAGAATTCCTAGAATTTCAGCACACAGACCTGCAGGCAGAACGCTGCAATGCCTGGCAGATGATGGGTGTCTGGCAGTGACGCTCTGCATGGGACTCCAGACACACCCCCCCTTCCTAAGAGCAACTCTATCAACCAGAAGCAGCAAAACAGCATCACTTAGCATGCAGCTAGACAGGTGCACAGGTACACACCAAACACATTTATCCTACTAACACCTGGCCCAGGGCAGGGCTGGCAGGTGCACAGGTACACACCAAACACATTTATCCTACTAACACCTGGCCCAGGGCAGGGCTGGCAGGTGCACAGGTACACACCAAACACATTTATCCTACTAACACCTGGCCCAGGGCAGGGCTGGCAGGTGCACAGGTACACACCAAACACACTAATCCAACTAACACCTGGCCCAGGGCAGGGCTGGCAGGTGCACAGGTACACACCAAACACACTAATCCAACTAACACCTGGCCCAGGGCAGGGCTGGCAGGTGCACAGGTACACGCCAAACACACTTATCTGACTAACACCTGGCCCAGGGCAGGGCTGGCAGGTGCACAGGTACACGCCAAACACACTTACCCGACTAACACCTGGCCCAGGGCAGGGCTGGCAGGTGCACAGGTACACGCCAAACACACTTATCCGACTAACACCTGGCCCAGGGCAGGGCTGGCAGGTGCACAGGTACACACCAAACACACTTACCCGACTAACACCTGGCCCAGGACAGGTCTGGCAGGTGCACAGGTACACACCAAACACACTAATCCGACTAACACCTGGCCCAGGGCAGGGCTGGCAGGTGCACAGGTACACACCAAACACACTTATCCGAGTAACACCTGGCCCAGGGCAGGGCTGGCGGGTGCACAGGTACACACCAAACACACTTATCCGACTAACACCTGGCCCAGGGCAGGGCTGGCGGGTGCACAGGTACACACCAAACACACTTATCCGACTAACACCTGGCCCAGGGCAGGGCTGGCGGGTGCACAGGTACACACCAAACACACTTATCCGACTAACACCTGGCCCAGGGCCCAGGAGCATGAGGCAGTTTCTCAGATTGATCTGTTTTTAATTGCAGTTAATGAGTGATGCAGGTCTCCCATGTTCAGACAGGGCTATTATTATAGTTATTATTATGATTGCAGGGTGAGCCTCTTGGTGAACTGCTCCAAACCGAAGAGCTCCACATAATTATGGCTCAGATGTTTTTTTAAAGGCAGCTTTTTTCAAGTTGTGAAACCGGAAAGCTTTTTTAAGGTATTTATGTGTCTTTTTAGTGTGAGTCATTACACACTTAGTATCTGTGCATTCTTGCCAGGTGTGCTCCCTGGTGCATCGCAGTCAGGTTCAGCACTTTCTAACCTTTATCCACACTGAATACGCTGTCATGTGAGGAACTTGTTAAAGTGAAGGCTTAACCCCAGTAGTGTTGTTTGTTCTGCTCTATTTTCTTCACAGTACAAATGGTGCTTGGTACCCCCAACCCCACCCACCCTTGCATACTTTTTGTTCCTCACAGCCCTGATTGGCTCAGGGCTATCCATTCAGTGTATCAGATTCAGTATCCAAAGTGGAGTTCTCTGGCTGAGTATCTCCACCTGGGTTTTTTCTACTGCTTGTGCTCATGAAAGCAAAATGAATCAAAGTTCCCATGATGTCAAAATGTGACCCAGATATTGAATGCAAGCTAACTGCTTGTCATTTTTCAGAGAACAGACATTTGATGTTAAGATGAAATGGGAAATGAACACAGCATATCATTCTGTAAAATTCCATACACCCTAAACCATAAACTACAGGTAGGGCCACTTATTTGGGGCAAAGACCTTTTTCCAGCACCATAGTAACCGTGGCAGACATGGTTTGAAGCCAAAGCATGTTCCATGGGCTTGTGTTTGAGCAGAAGCACAGTTGTTTAAAGGATGTCATCCGAATGGAATGCTGTTTATTTCATTTTGTTCTCCATTTTGTGACAGAGCTCATGGTAATCCATTTAAGAGGGAATCATCTTCTTTCCTTTTTTTGAGAACGGATGTTGTTCTAGATGTAGGATTTTATTTCATTTCTAAGTGGATTAGAAAAGT
This sequence comes from Albula glossodonta, assembly GCA_019788955.1. Classification (NCBI taxonomy): domain Eukaryota; kingdom Metazoa; phylum Chordata; class Actinopteri; order Albuliformes; family Albulidae; genus Albula; species Albula glossodonta. Next base: position 99,665 of record JAFBMS010000287.1, read on the forward strand.
TTGTGATTACTTGGAGCAGATCACTTGAGAGGATTACTCCAAAATGCAAACCTTTTAGCCACAGCTTTGGCCCTGGAGCACATTCACTCTGTGCAGTTTCACTCCGGCCCTGGAGCACGTTCACTCTGCGCAGTTTCACTCTCCAGCCCTGGAGCATGTTCACTCTGCGCAGTTTCTCTCTCCGGCCCTGCAGCATGTTCACTCTGCACAGTTTCTCTCTCCGGCCCTGGGGCATGTTCACTCTGCACAGTTTCTCTCTCCGGCCCTGCAGCATGTTCACTCTGCGCAGTTTCTCTCTCCAGCCCTGGAGCACGTTCACTCTGCGCAGTTTCTCTCTCCGGCCCTGGAGCATGTTCACTCTGCGCAGCTTCTCTCTCCGGCCCTGGAGCATGTTCACTCTGCGCAGTTTCACTCTCCGGCCCTGGAGCATGTTCACTCTGCACAGTTTCACTCTCCGGCCCCGGAGCATGTTCACTCTGCGCAGTTTCACTCTCCGGCCCTGCAGCATGTTCACTCTGCACAGTTTCTCTCTCCGGCCCTGGAGCATGTTCACTCCGCGCAGTTTCACTCTCCGGCCCTAGAGCACATTCTCTCTGCGCAGTTTCACTCTCCGGCCCTGGAGCACATTCTCTCTGCGCAGTTTCACTCTCCGGCCCTGGAGCATGTTCACTCTGCGCAGTTTCTCTCTCCAGTCTGGAGCATGTTCACTATGCGCAGTTTCTCTCTCCGGCCCTGCAGCATGTTCACTATGCGCAGTTTCTCTCTCCGGCCCTGGAGCATGTTCACTCTGCGCAGTTTCACTCTCCAGCCCTGGAGCATGTTCACTCTGCGCAGTTTCTCTCTCCGGCCTTGCAGCATGTTCACTCTGCGCAGTTTCTCTCTCCGGCCCTGCAGCATGTTCACTCTGCGCAGTTTCACTCTCCAGTCTGGAGTATGTTCACTCTGCGCAGTTTCACTCTCCGGCCCTGGAGCATGTTCACTCTGCGCAGTTTCTCTCTCCGGCCCTGCAGCATGTTCACTCTGCGCAGTTTCACTCTCCAGTCTGGAGTATGTTCACTCTGCGCAGTTTCACTCTCCGGCCCTGGAGCATGTTCACTCTGCGCAGTTTCACTCTCCGGCCCTGCAGCATGTTCACTCTGCGCAGTTTCTCTGTCCGGTCTGGAGCATGTTCACTCTGTGCAGCTTCTCTCTCCAGTCTGGAGCATGTTCACTCTGCGCAGTTTCTCTCTCCGGCCCTGCAGCATGTTCACTCTGCGCAGTTTCTCTCTCCCGCCCTGGAGCATGTTCACTGCGCAGTTTCTCTCTCCGGTCTGGAGCATGTTCACTCTGCGCAGTTTCTCTCTCCGGTCTGGAGCATGTTCACTCTGCGCAGTTTCTCTCTCCGGCCCTGCAGCATGTTCACTCTGTGCAGCTTCACCCTCCAGTCTGGAGCATGTTCACTCTGTGCAGTTTCACTCTCTGGCCCTGGAGCATGTTCACTCTGCGCAGTTTTACTCTCCGTCCCTGCAGCATGTTCACTCTGCGCAGTTTCACTCTCCGGTCTGGAGCATGTTCACTCTGCGCAGTTTCTCTCTCCAGTCTGGAGCATGTTCACTCTGCGCAGTTTCTCTCTCCGGCCCTGGAGCATGTTCACTCTGCGCAGTTTCACTCTCCGGCCCTGGAGCATGTTCACTCTGCACAGTTTCACTCTCCGGCCCTGGAGCATGTTCACTCTGCGCAGTTTCACTCTCCGGCCCTGCAGCACGTTCACTCTGCACAGTTTCTCTCTCCCGCCCTGGAGCATGTTCACTCTGCGCAGTTTCTCTCTCCGGCCCTGGAGCACATTCACTCTGCTCTGTTTCTGTCACGCACAGCACGGTCACTCTCTCTCTCTCTCTCTCTCTCTCTTACACATACACACACACATTTTGTATTTTCTCTCTGTCACATGCATACACAGCACTGTTCCAGGGCATTGGCACAGTGAACAGTGTTGTCCTGGTTAGCAGGGCTCATGGACCTGGCAGTCCAGCCTTGGGTGAGCTGACAGCCCCAGTACAGGGCCAGTCCAGCCTGGACCTGCTCCAGCATTAGCTAATGAAAAAGTGAGAGCACAGTCCCCAGACACTTCCCATCTCTCACAATCCCCCTGGACTTCTCTGCAGTCATCAACAACATTTATCAAAAATGCTGCCTGTCATGCTTCTGGTTAAAAATGTTCTGTCAGGGCTAAAAAAATTAATAAAATAAAACAATAGAGTACTTCCACCCACATTCTTTAACTGTTATAAAGCTGCCATGGGACATTTTCTAAGTTGTAGCTATTTACATTTTTATTTATTTAATTTTCTTTTCTTTTAGGAATTTAATTTTAGAAGTGGCAGGCAGGGGTCCTGTGGAGCTGGCAGCAGTTGCGTGTGATGCAGTCCTGACAGAATGCATGACTATACAGCATGTCTGTGAGGCCCAACTGCACAGCAAAACAGACACACTGTTTTGGGCTTCTAGAACAAACACTGAGCATTTACTCAGGGTTCTTTGGTCTGTGTAATTAGTTTACGTACAATGGTAATGAGCTTTCTGTCGATTAATGATGGAAAGTAGGGATGTTTGCTGCATCTATTGTAGGGAGAGTCAGGGGTCTATGGTTTGGGGGAAAACCCTGGTTAACCCCTGGAAAAATTAACCAAATAAATCTTTGACTTCACACAGCAAAGCTATCAAACAATTGTCTATGTCTAAATTCAAACAGTGGATCTAAAATAGTCCAACACAGCAAAGAGAGCCAAAGTGACAACCAATATGAATTCATATGAAAATGAGTGGAGTAGCCTTTGTGCACTCAACCCAAATTATTAATGAAAAAATGAACCACATGTCCATTTGTTTTTTTTTTTAATTGGAGAAACCAATGAATTAATGCACTGCCAGCAATATAGTAATGGTAACCATTAGCCTGCAGTCTATGAAGCAGTATGGCCATGGGTGCACATAGAGAGCACATAGCTCTGTGGCTATAGGCGTCCTGTTAGTCCCCCATGGGTCACTCTGAGGACCATGATGAGAAATGCTGCTCTTGCTTTTGTTTATTTTTTACTGCTCTTCCCAGAAACCAAAATATGCACTGTACTCCTGCAGGCAAAGTTAAACCTGCTGTCTGAATGACTGAAACAGTCTCTAATGTTCTGAATTAATCTCATTAATGGTTCTGTAGTCTGTCATCTGTCCTTTGTTATTTAAATATGGAACCATTTCAGCTTTTATACCACACTGAACCCATCTCATGTGTTGAAGCTAAACAGAGATAGGCTTGGCTAGGATTTGGTTGGGAGAACTTACTGGAAGAGGTATAGGTGGACTGGTAGGGTGCATGCTTCCCTCTGGATCAAAAGGTGGGAGCATTAGTAAGGAGAAGCTACGCTAACTGCTTGGAGCATAAACAGGGAGACACTATGCTAACTGCTTGAAGCATTAGTAAGGGGAAGTTACACTAACTGCTGGGAGCATAAAGAAGTATTTATTGCAGTATTATTGGTCAGACGAGTGGACAGAGGGGTCTTCGGCTTCACTCTCTGACTCACTAAAGGGGTCTGCAGTCACATCCGCATAGTTGGTGGGGGAGGGATGGCCCTGTCCCTGTGGAGCACATGCCTGTGGCGTGCGTGCCTGACAGGAAGCACATCCCTCCCTGGGGAATAGGAAGGAGCTGTAATCAACAGTCGCGTCTGCTGTCGGCTCATTTCCTCCATCGTCCCTTTTAGATGCTTTTATTTGGGTCGGGGAATGTGCTGATGTTGCCACAGATAAGTAAACACCTCGAGGGCACAAAACAAATGTGGTGACATGCTGCGGACATGAGCGCGGGCCCTGCATCTCCAGTGTGCGCATGCACACATCACACCGTGCCGTGTGTGTCTCTGGAGCTCCGTCACTGTGTGACTGTGCTGACTGGAATGCAGTGATGAGCACTCCACTGTTTTCCTTATTCATCACTGATTCAGATACAGTGCATAAAAACCATTAGAATAAGCAAAGCAGACCAACAATAAACAAACCAAAGTGGCAATGAATGGAAAATCACTGTGACCTGCACTCTTAGCTTTGTGGAAAGTTCCAGGTTAAATTGAGCTGATCCTTCACTCTTCCCTCTCTTGTTCTTGGAGATCAAGGTCTACCATCAACAGGAAGGACAGTGCACACGCTCAGTTCTGCATTCCTGTTTATTAATGAATTTCCCGCCTTGGTGCAGACAGATGGGAATCAGCATGCTCAATAACGGCACGGATATTTCTGTCAGCATTTCTCTGTCTCTATCTCTGTGTAATGTGAGATTAATAGGTGCAATTGCTGTGTGATAGCAAACAATAACAGGAAGTGTAAACTGTGCATCTGTCTAGACTGCCATGTTGGTATTTGCCATTTTTCATTGTCTTTAGCTGAAGGAAGTGACACTCTGCACTAATCAGAGACACATTTCCATTTGATAATCAATGTAATACATTCCTTAACAGTGTGTGGTACTGCTGTCTGTACATGCCATGGTTCTAATGAATTTTAGTACTATGTGCTTCTTTCAACAGCTGGACTTTTTCAAGGGAAATGAAGGTTTATGGCATAGGACACATGTCCATTTCAAACCCACTCCTGACCCTTTAATAGACTATGGCTCATTTAAAAACATTTAATCTGCAAGAACAATTAAGAGGTTTATTTTTATAGTCGAGTTTTCATTCTTTTCTCTTTTAATTCATTACAGAGTCATTTGTTCAGTGTTACCTCTTTAATGGCGGTACCTGAACTTCCATCTGTTGTAATCCAGGAAAGGTAATTGTGTTCTGAGAGAGACTAAGAATGCAAAAAATCTCCCGAAATTCACCCATATTTTGTCATTAAAGGTCAATGTGTCACAGATACTCAAGTGCTGAAACTGAATTTGAGCCATTTTGTCTTTGCCATTTCGTCTTTTGTTTAGCAGTTTTAACTTGAATTTTGCCCTTTACTCTTCTCAGAATCAACGGGAGTTTGTTTGGAAATGTGTTGAAAAAGGCATCTGTTTTTAATAAAAATCATCATTTTATATAATAGCAGTTTTTGCCCAACAAATACCTCACTAATTACTTATTCTTTTCTTTTCTTTTTTTGTTGTATTCGTAGGGATCCAGAACGTGCTGAGCTTGTTTTGCGCGGTTCTGACGGAACACAAGGTTCTGTTCCACTCTACCAGCTACCAGAGGCTGGGAGATGCCTGCCGAGCCCTGGAGGCTCTCATGTTTCCGCTCAAGTACAGGTAAGGCTTGTGGCCCGCCAACGAGAACCTGCTCATGGGAACCTGCTAACGAGACACTGCTAATGGGAACCTGCTAACAAGACGCTGCTAACGGGAACCTGCTAACGGGATCCTGCTCATAGGAACCCACTATCAGGAGCCTGCTAATAAGACTCTGGTAACCGGACCTTGCTATCGGGACTCTGCTATCAGGGACCCGCTATCGGGACTCTGTTGAAAGTGTCCTGCTAAAGGGCTTCTGCCAACAGGACCCTGCTAATGAGTTTGCACCAACCAGATACTGATCTCACCAATTCTAAACGTAAATATTGCCTCTTGGTTCCTCAAGTTTCACTGTGACTTTTGGAATCAATTAAAGTGGGGCTTGGCTCAAATGCGCCTCTTACAGACTAGTCTAAATTTAGATGACACCACTAGACCTTGAGTCTGTTAACACTTATGAACAAATCATAGCATATGGACCCTCCCTTAACACGGAGAGGCAGCACCAACTCAGCTGTGTCTCCTCAAACTTCAGATTCGTCACAATAGCGGTTTTTCAGTTCCACCACTAATTGGTTTGCATTTTGTGAGTCAGTTTTCTGGTGAACAGCATTAACCTCCCTCCCAGTTTATTAATAGTGTATTTTAGACATGGACCTCCTTACTTGTCACATTACAAATGTTCCACTCACTTGTTTTTTCCTGAAAATGCTCTATTGATGTCATGCTGTTTTATGATTGTTTCCGTTTCATTTTCATAACTCAGTTACCCCTACATTCCGATCTTACCCTCGCGGTTGCTGGAAGTCCTGAGTTCCCCAACGCCCTTCATAATTGGGGTGCACTCCATGTTCCAGACTGAAATCCAAGAACTGGTGAGTAAGCAGCTTCTCCGGGGCTGTGTTCTTCTCTGCAGCCATGTCCTGCTCTTGGGCTACTCAGTGCTTGTGTTTATGTAGTCCTTGATCGGCTGTGGGAGCTTTGGCGAGCAGTGTGGCGCCATTCTTCACAAAACCGCTACTAAACCACAAACTTTCAGGCTGAAAGCCCAGGTGTTTGACTGCAGGTAAACTCATGTGGAAGTCTCATTCTTTAATTATTTATGGCAAATGGCTAATATGTATTTCTAATATTTAAGGCGTGGGATTAACTGTGAAGCTGCTTTGTGACAGTCTGTGTTGTAAAACGCGCTGATGTAATAATGCTCGCCTGATTGGAGGAACAACTTAAGGTGTGTGTGTGTGTGTGTGTGTGTGTGTGTGTGTGTGTGTGTGTGTGTGTGTGTGTGTGTGTGTGTGTGTGTGTGTGTGTGTGTGTGTGTGTGTGTGTGTGTGTGTGAGTGTGAGTGTGTGTGAGTGTGTGTGTGTGAGTGTGTGTGTGAGTGTGTGTGTGTGTGAGTGTTTAATATGCGTGTGTGCATGAATGTTTAATATATGTGTGTGTTTTTAATATGCATGTGTGCGTGTATGTTTAGTATATGTTTGTGTCTGTATTTCTCCAGCTGGACGTCATCGTTGCTGATTTGGATGGGGGAACCATAAAGATCCCAGAATGCATCCATCTGTCCCATCTGCCTGAGCCCCTTCTGCACCAGACCCAAGCAGCGCTATCTATGGTAACCTCCCACCATGCTCTGGATGCCATTACACATGTGGTCCTGTGAACTACAGCAGTGAGAGAAGAGCCAGTTTTTCTAATTTCTAATACTGCTATAGTCCACATTTAACACTGCCCAGGTAACACTACCCAGTATATCAGTCAAATGCTGAGTAAAAATCCCATAAATCCTAAAACCTACCCTCTCCCTGAAGGTTTTGCATCCTGACTTGGAAATTGCAGACAATGCCTTTCCACCCCCTCGCGCGGCCTCATCCAACATCAAACTGCTGGTACGTCTGAAAGCATCGATGAACAGAGCCATTTTAGACTCGTTATGCAAGAGAGGCCCCAGCAGAGCAGGCTGCAGCCTGGTCCACGCACTCTTATGATATATGGGGCCGTCTGCTCTTTCTCTGGATACGGGCCTGTGTGTGATTGACAGATCTTATGTAATTCAGATGTCTGAGATGCGTCTCGTCCCTCCTCTCTCCCAGGATAAGGAGGTGCGCTCCGTGTTTCTGCGGCTGTTCGCCCAGCTCTTCCAGGGGTATCGCTCCTGCCTGCAGCTCATCCGGATTCACTCTGAGCCCCTCATACACTTCCACAAGGTGGGTCTCTGTCATTCCCTCAGCCCTGCAGGTGAGCGTACCGTACTCTCCCTCAGTGCTGCAGGTGAGCGTACCGTACTCTCCCTCAGCCCTGCAGGTGAGCATACCATACTCTCCCTCAGCCCTGCAGGTTAGCGTACCGTACTCTCCCTCAGCCCTGCAGGTGAGCGTACCGTACTCTCCCTCAGCCCTGCAGGTGAGCATACCATACTCTCCCTCAGCCCTGCAGGTTAGCGTACCGTACTCTCCCTCAGCCCTGCAGGTGAGCGTACCATACTCTCCCTCAGTGCTGCAGGTTAGCGTACCATACTCTCCCTCAGTGCTGCAGGTGAGCGTACCGTACTCTCCCTCAGTGCTGCAGGTGAGCGTACCGTAGTGTGTGTGTGTGTGTGTGTGTGTGCGCACACGTGTGTGTGCGTGTGTTAGTGCGCGCGTGTGTGCGTGTGCATGCACGTGCATGTTTGTGCATGTGGGTGTCTGTGCTGTGTGCGTGCAGGCATGCGTGCATGCGTGTGTTTGTGCGTGTGTGCGTATTTATAAAAACACGGTATTTAGGCTGCATGTCTCTGTGTTTAGTCATGTTGAGTTACCCCTGAGTGTGTATTTTTGGATGAGTCTGCACACAAATGATTCATTTTGTTTTCACTCTGCTACTCTTTGTTTGTTTCAATGAATCCCTGTATCCTTGGTAACACCTCACATCAGCCCTCCCTTGCAGAGCTCCAAATATCAGCTAGAAATTGAAGTAATCAATGCCGTTCCCAATACAGGCTGAAAATGGATCCCATTTCCACATGGCCCTGGTAATGGGATAATCCATCTGATCAGCATGCTGTATGAGCTAAAAATAGCAGACATTTAGACCGATCCTCTCTGCCATGTGTTACCCAGAAGAATGACCTTTTTGACCTTGTTTCTTTGTTGGAACCATGTACGACCTTGTTACTTTTTAATGATAAACAAGATAATGAAATGAGTCTTGATTATTTCATGTTGGCAAGGACCAGGGGTGTAGCATGTTTGTTCTGTAACGCAGTGGAAAAGCTGAGTCACTACTTTTGGGTTTTATCAAAGAGGGAATATTTTCACAGTTCTAAACACTTTTCTCTTACACTTGCGCTCTTATATCCCAGTGTGATGATAATTTCTTACCACTGTCTCTGTTTGACGTGTTTGACGCGTGTTTTTTTGTCCATGCTCCTCCCAGACGGCGTTCCTGGGCCAGCGAGGGCTGATTGAGAGTGACTTCCTGCCCAAGGTGCTGGACGGCATGGCGTTCGCGGGATTCGTTTCAGAGCGAGGCTCACCGTACAGAGCCTGCGACCTCTTTGACGAGGTACAGCACTGCCTGCAGCACATTGCACTCTCCTGCAGGGGGCAAGGGAGAGTCAGGCTGAGTTTCACTTTGGGGGGCTGGTACACTGTGTCTGATACTAGCATCCCCTGTTTGTGCTAGGTTTGGGTGTAAGAGGAGCGATGTGAGGGTGGGTGATGTAGTGGCGGATTGGGCTGCAGTTTGAGGGGTTCAGTGTAGCACATGGCTGGGCAGTCACTCTGTGCCATGTTGACTGCTCTCCCCGTGCAGCTGGTTGCCTGTGATGTGGAGCGCTTTAAGCAGCAGGAGGACGACCCCGCCAAGTTTCAGAAGTGCATTCGGGAGCTCTCTGAACAGCTGTATAAAAACGTGAGAGACCTTCCCATTGCCCTCCGTTCTGTCTCAACACACTCACATTACACACTCATGTGACATCACATTGACCATGTGAGATACTGTAACCACACTGAGTAATGAGGTACTCTAACCACACTGAGTAATGAGATACTCTAACCACACTGAGTAATGAGATACTCTAACCACATGGAGTAATGAAATACTCTAACCACACTCAGTAATGAGATACTCTAACCACACTGAGTAATGAGGTACTCTAACCACATGGAGTAATGAGATACTCTAACCACACTCAGTAATGAGATACTCTAACCACACTGAGTAATGAGATACTCTAACCACACTCAGTAATGAGATACTCTAACCACACTCAGTAATGAGATACTCTAACCACACTGAGTAATGAGATACTCTAACCACATGGAGTAATGAGGTACTCTAACTCCACTGAGTAATGAGGTACTCTAACCACACTGAGTAATGAGATACTCTAACCACACTGAGTAATGAAATACTCTAACCACACTCAGTAATGAGGTACTCTAACCACACTGAGTAATGAGATACTCTAACCACACTGAGTAATGAAATACTCTAACCACATGGAGTAATGAGGTACTCTAACCACACTGAGTAATGAGATACTCTAACCACACTCAGTAATGAGGTACTCTAACCACACTGAGTAATGAAATACTCTAACCACACTCAGTAATGAGGTACTCTAACCACACTGAGTAATGAGATACTCTAACCACACTCAGTAATGAGGTACTCTAACCACACTGAGTAATGAGGTACTCTAACCACACTCAGCAATGAGATACTCTAACCACACTGAGTAATGAGGTACTCTAACCACACTCAGTAATGAGATACTCTAACCACACTCAGTAATGAGATACTCTAACCACACTGAGTAATGAGATACTCTAACCACACTGAGTAATGAGATACTCTAACCACACTGAGTAATGAGGTACTCTTACCACACTGAGTAATGAGGTACTCTAACCACACTCAGTAATGAGATACTCTAACCACACTGAGTAATGAGGTACTCTAACCACACTGAGTAATGAGGTACTCTAACCACACTGAGTAATGAAATACTCTAACTACATGGAGTTATGAGGTACTCTAACCACACTCAGTAATGAGATACTCTAACCACACTGAGTAATGAAATACTCTAACCACATGGAGTAATGAGATACTCTAACCACACTGAGTAATGAAATACTCTAACCACACTGAGTAATGAGGTACTGTAACCACACTCAGTAATGAGATACTCTAACCACACTCAGTAATGAAATACTCTAACCACACTGAGTAATGAGGTACTCTAACCACACTCAGTAATGAAATACTGTAACCACACTCAGTAACGAAATACTCTAACCACACTGAGTAATGAGATACTCTAACCACAATGAGTAATGAGGTACTGTAACCACACTCAGTAATGAAATACTCTAACCACACTCAGTAATGAAATACTCTAACCACACTGAGTAATGAGATACTCTAACCACAATGAGTAATGAGGTACTGTAACCACACTCAGTAATGAAATACTCTAACCACACTCAGTAATGAAATACTCTAACCGCACTGAGTAACTGTACTGTAATCAGTCTGCTCCAGATGACTCTGCTGCTGCTTTTTTGGCCTTGCAGGAGAACCCCAACCCCCACATGGCATTCCAGAAAGTACCACGGCCCACAGAGGGGTCACACCTGCGGGTGCATGTGATGCCCTTTCCCGTGCTGGATGTGCCGCGTGTGGAGGCCTTGCTGGCGGAGGCCGCCACCAAGCACCACAATGCCACTGCCAATGCCCGACCCCAGAAGAAGTGTGTGGTGCCCGCCGGGCCACCTGTGGGTATGTACAGATATGGTTTGCCCTGGCAACAAAGGGATACGGGCTGTGCACAGCTCGGCTCTCCCTGGGTGCTGCATGGTTATACAGAGATATTGGCTCCATATTGCCCAGGTCTCCATGGCTACACATGAATATGGCCTCTCCCTATCTGTGCTTTCCATACTTACAAAGATACTTGGGTTCCCATTTGCATATAGAAACATTGCCTGGGCCTTTGTCAGGTCCAGGGTCAGACTGTCAGAGACCTGCCTGTCTCCTGTTCAAGGTGGAAGTGAACAGCCTTAGGCAAGAGGACTGATCACAGATCAGTCAAAGTGTGCTCCCCTTTCCCTATTTTATAAACTCAGCGCTGAAGCCTCCAGGAGTTTTGCAAGTGCTACCCAGCCCTGCTTCGCTGGCAAATCTTTGTCTTTGAGAAACATGCCAAAATGGAGCTATTTTTATGCTTGTGTCAAGTTTAATCATTTCTTGTTGATAATGTTGCTGACATTTAAAACTTGGATGCAGTGTATGAAATTAAGCAGGCTGTTTATCTGGTGAGAGGCTTTATCTCTGCATTCATTTGGAATGAAGCGTTCAGCGATAAGGTGAGGTAGAGGTGATAACTTGGCCAGCTGAAAGCATCCGTGTAGGAGTGACAGTCTGAGCGTGCTCTGCGCCGGCTCTGTGCGATTCCATGCACAGCAATGCTAGTGTGCTGACGTTACCGCTGGCCTTCAGTATCTTCAGTCATGAGGAAGACAGGCTTGATCTTTTGGTGTTAAAGTGCCACTGTGTTTAGCTGCCAGTGTTAAGGTGGGCCCTTTCTCCCCGCAGTGTCGATCGTGGGGAAGATGAGCTCTGTCTTTAACAGTGCACGGAGGCTGGAGGTGGTTCGGAGCTGCATCGCATTCATCTTCGAAAGCAAGACGCTGGAGACGGAGAAGGTGCGCTCTGGGGTTTGGGTAATCAGCCACATCCTAACAGCAACATTCCAGAGAGCTACGTTTATGGCGTTCTGCTCTCAGTGTGTCAGATATTAACTACACACGCACACATGCCTTTACATCCCCAAACTGCCGTTACCATGGCACTCAGGCGCATATTATCATCACATTTGGGATTAGACCCACTTGTGTCAGTCGTTTCAAGGTATTCTTTATTACTTCCATTTAAATCCATGAAAAGCTAAATCTTTACATAACATCCAAGCTCCAAGCACACATGGTGACCTGGGATAACCCCTCTCCCCATGTAACCAATTGAATGGTGGGCAGGTCTGGCATGACCTTACAGAGGTGATTTTGTGGGTCATGTGACAGGGGAGCACACAGGAGCACTTCGCTCCCCCAGAACAGAGTTTACGCCCATGGTCTTACCAAAGGCTTTCAGTGCAGCCTCTGTAAAGACCAGATACCTGCTCATCAGTCTCCTGCTCCGCACGGATCTCACTGTTGTCAATGTGTTCAGAGGGGTGAGGGGTGGAGGGGGGGGGAGTCTAACTGCAAACTGTGAAGCCATGGACAGCTCATCTGAATTTAACAATCTGTGCGTGTGTGTGTGTGTGTGTGTGTGTGTGTGTGTGTGTGTGTGTGTGTGTGTGTGTGTGTGTGTGTGTGTGTGTGTGTGTGTGTGTGTGTGTGTGTGTGTGTGTGTGTGTGTGTGTATGCGTGTGTGTGTGTGTGTGTGTGTGTGTGTGTGTGTGTGTGTGTGTGTGTGTGTGTGTGTGTGTGTGTGTGTGTGTGTGTGTGTGTGTGTGTGCGTGCGTGCGTGTGTGTGTGTGTGTGTGTGTGTGTGTGTGTGTGTGTGTGTGTGTGTGTGTGTGTGTGTGTGTGTGCGTGTGTGCGCGTGCGTGTGTGTGTGTGTGTGTGTGTGTGTGTGTGCGTGCGTGTGTGTGTGCGTGCCTGTGTGTTTATGTGCGTGCCTGTGTGTTTGTGTGTGTGTGAGAGAGCAGACTCTCCCTGCTGCCTTGCGGGCTCTGAAGGGGAAGGCGGCGCGAGAGTGTCTCACAGACGAGCTCAGTCAGCACGTCCAGCAGAACCGCGTCATCCTGGACCACCAGCAGTTCGACTACGTCATACGCATGATGAACTGTGCTCTGCAGGTAAGTTCTGTGCGGTGTACATCTGCCCCCTTTCCTCTCTCTCTCACACACACAACCACACACACACAGGTATAAACGGAGGTACACACACAGGTATAAACGGAGGTACACACGTAGGTAAACACACAGGTACACACGCAGCTATACACACAGGTACACGATGGCTCTCACATTAATACTATATTAATGTGAGAGCCATATATATTTTTCTTAAAAGCCATCCAGCACAGCCCAGCACTGTCAAACATCCTGAAACCCTGAATCCCCGACCTTAACCAGAAAAAAATATATCAAAAAGCTATTGTTTTATTTAGCTTGGGCAAGTTTAGTTTTTCTTTCACTCGAGAACAAATTCTGTGTCCACCTGTACCCACCTGTGCTCGTCTAGACCCACAGGCAGCAGTGCTGCGTTATAGGGCTGCCTGGGACGCAGCAGCAGGCATGCAGAGGGAAACCCCCCCGCTCCCTCTCCCTCTCCCTCTCCCCTGCGGTCAGAGTCTGCAGCATAGCCACAGGGTTAATGCAGCGGGCTGCGTGACTGGGCCTGTGACTGCGCAGTTATGTGGCTCCACAGACTGCGTGCTCAGCAGGCCCTCAACTGGAGTGTAAATGCTCTCTACTCTCTGATTCTTGAGGAAACAGTGTTCATTTGATATTTTTAGTGTGCTTTATGTGCGCGTTTTTCCCCAGTGTTCCAGGCGGGGTTCAGCATGTACAGTAGCATGTGTATTAGTCTGACTCTCCTGGCACATGGCTGCTTCCTGCATCACTTCCTGTCGGCCTTGCAGCAGGTCTCAGCTGGACAGAGTGGGGGTATCTCTCTGGACTCCGCATTTTTTTGGCTGTTTAACAGATTCAGGTAAATTAAACCCCTCACCTGCATGTGTGGAATCTTCTGGAAACGAGGCAGGGTCACAGGTGTGTGCTCAGTGGGGCTGAAAGTCGGTTAAACACAGTGCCGTCACTCATTCTCAGGCTCTGCGTGGGTTAGTGGCCTTCCCACTGTAGTTTTTATGTTTTGGCCAAATATATAAACGCTAATTAAATTTTGACATTAATTTCAAGCTACAGGATCATATTGTCAGTCTTTACAGTCACTGCTGTGACTGCTGAGCACTATTCGACCATGTCATTATGTGTTCCTGTTAAATTGTTTTCTGGGCTGATATCTGAAGCAGAAACTCATTCGTCATGTCGTGTTTTCATGGAGAAATTGGATCCTGATGTGTTTGGGTTTTTAAGAAAGTGCCGAGCGGAATTTCCAGCTTAAAGATTTACCCAGTGCAGGAGCTGAGCTTCGTGCCGTTGAATCCTGTATTTCCGCGGTACGCGCTAATGCATCTGAAACTCAAACAATGGCAGCCGTCGGAGTCCATTTATCAACACGTCAAACACGAGGGGAAAGCCATTTTTTTTAAATAAAAGTAATTACATGTGGATTAACGAGACCCAATGTCCAGAACATGTGCAGAGGTCACGGGGCATTGCTTTCATAATGGTTATGTAGACAGAGGCACGAGGACACATTAAAGTAAGCACTGTGTTGTGAAATACACACGTTCTGGGTCAATATATTCCTGGCTGAAAGGGCGGAGTCTCAGCCCCGGCAGGTCCATTAAGCGGGTCATAAAGCATGCAGGTCAGCGTGTGGGGCAGTGTGTGGGTCAGTGTGTGGGGCAGCGTGCGGGTCAGTGTGTGGGTCAGCTTCTGGGGCAGCGTGTGGTGCAGCGTGTGGGGCAGTGTGTGGGGCAGCGTGTGGAGCAGCGTGCGGGTCAGTGTAGGGCTCAGTGTGTGGGTCAGCGTGTGGGGCAGCGTGCGGGTCAGTGTGCGGGTCAGCGTGTGGGGCAGCGTGTGGTGCAGCGTGTGGGTCAGCGTGTGGGGCAGTGTGTGGGGCAGCGTGTGGAGCAGCGTGCGGGTCAGTGTAGGGCTCAGTGTGTGGGTCAGTGTATGGCTCAGTGTGTGGGTCAGCGTGCGGGTCAGTGTGCGGGTCAGTGTGCGGGTCAGTGTGCGGGTCAGCGTGCGAGTCAGCATGTGGGGCAGCGTGTGGGTCAGCATGTGGGTCAGCGTGCGGGTCAGCGTGTAGGTAAGCATGTGGGTCAGCATGCAGGTCAGCGTGTGGGTCAGCATGCGGGGCAGCATGTGGGGCAGTGTGTGGGTCAGCATGCGGATCAGCGTACGGGTCAGCGTGTGAATCAGCGTGTAGTTCAGCGTGCGGGTCAGCGTGTAGGTAAGCATGTGGGTCAGCATGCAG
This sequence comes from Albula glossodonta, assembly GCA_019788955.1. NCBI lineage: Eukaryota > Metazoa > Chordata > Actinopteri > Albuliformes > Albulidae > Albula > Albula glossodonta. The sequence goes on from JAFBMS010000287.1 coordinate 115,013, forward strand.
GTCAGCGTACGGGTCAGTGTGTGGGTCAGTGTGTGGGGCAGCGTGTGGGGCAGTGTGTGAGTCAGCATGCAGGGTCAGCGTGTAGGTCAGCGTGTGGGTCAGCGTGCGGGGCAGCATGCGGGGCAGTGTGTGGGTCAGCGTACGGGTCAGCGTGTAGGTAAGCATGTGGGTCAGCGTGTAGGTAAGCATGTGGGTCAGCATGCAGGTCAGCGTGTAGGTAATCGTGTGGGGCAGCGTGTGGGGCAGTGTGTGGGTCAGCATGCAGGTCAGCGTACGGGTCTTCATGTGGGTCAGCGTGCTGGTCAGTGTGTGGGTCAGCGTGCAGGCCAGCGTGTGGGTCAGCGTGCGGGTCTGCGTGCGGGTCAGTGTGCGGGTGAGCGTGTGGGTCAGTGTGTGGGTCAGTGTGCACATCCATAAAGCTGTTCAGCGTGTGGGTCACTATATGGGTCGGTGTGTGGGTCACTTTGTGAGTCAGTGTGTGGGTCCGTTAAGCTGGTCAGTGTGTGGGTCTGCGTGTGGCTGGACCAGCGCTGGGATGCAGGTCAGACTGTTCCAGAGTCTCACCCGCAGCCTCAGCCTGCTCAGGGGAGGGGGAGGCTGTGCTCGACTCTCGCCCTGGGGGTCTGTCCTCCTAGGCCGGCCCTGGTGGGTCCAGCAGGAATGCACTAAATGGACATATTTGGTCATGACACCTCAGTGCGTGATGGTTTTCCACCCCAGACCCTTCAGCCCCTCAACAAATAGCTCAAATACATCAACCTGACACACTGACAGCTATACAACTTCCTGGTCTAAATAATTACCTGTTAAGCTTGGTTACATAAGGCAGCTCTGTTAGCCCTGCTGATCAGTTCTGACTACACATCAGTGCCTGGACTGTGAGTGTTTGTGTGCTATCAGGCGCCGTATCAGTCTGTGAGTGTGCTATCAGAGCATCGTATCAGCCTGTGAGTGTGCTATCAGAGCGCCGTATCAGTCTGTGAGTGTGCTATCAGAGCACCGTATCAGCCTGTGAGTGTGCTATCAGAGCGCCGTATCAGTCTGTGAGTGTGTGAGTGTGCTATCAGAGCACCGTATCAGTCTGTGAGTGTGTGAGTGTGCTATCAGAGCACCGTATCAGCCTGTGAGTGTGCTATCAGAGCACCGTATCAGTCTGTGAGTGTGTGAGTGTGCTATCAGAGCACCGTATCAGTCTGTGAGTGTGCTATCAGAGCACCGTATCAGTCTGTGAGTGTGCTATCAGAGCTCCGCAGATAACATGGCCTGTATCTGTGTTCTGTGCATTCTCTGATGTGCTGTAAGCAGACTCTTCTCTATATTATGCAGCCTTTGACCCAGCAAGTGACTCTAAACACACTGATATGGACCATGAGTCCCTCTGTATTGCCCTCTTTCTCTGTCTGGTTACAGGGGAAATCTGAGAGCTTTTTAGGTGTAATTGTGAGTTTTTCGCTCAGGGGGCGCTGTGCTGGGTGCTGTGTCTGCAGGGGGCGCTGTGCTGGGAGCTGTATCTGTGAGGGAAAGGCCCTCTCACCCCCTGAGCACCCTGACTTGCCGCTCGCTGAAGAGCTGCTGTTGCAGGACACACATGCAGGTCAGTGGTATTACTGAAAAAGCCGGCCTTGGTCTGGCCGGGATTACACGCCATCTCTCCCACTCACTGGAGCCTGTGTGTGTGTGTGTCTGTCTGTCTATGCATTAGTGTGTGTGCACACGTGTGTGTGTGTGTGTGTGTGTGTGTGTCTGTGCATGTTTGTGTACGTGTCTGTCCATGTATGTGCATGTGAGTGAGGCACATACAGAGATTGGCTTTCATTGGAAGTAGAGTGACTCATAGAGTGACTGTGGACAGAGTGAGTGTGAAAGCACCTTTAAATACACCAGTGTGCCTTTATGTGGGCTGTAGCTTCATCAGCACACTCTATTCAGTATATCTGCGGTTAGATTTGTGACAAAGAAACAGGGAGCTGTGGCACTCAGCAGTGACACTGAGGGAGCGCTTAGCGCATACCTGCTTGCATTAGTACTCCTACGGCGCTGCCCATGTGACGCCAGGCAGCTTTTTTCCCCCGGCAACACGTATCTGTTAACTGGGATCAATACATGCACTGATTTCACCCAACAGATGCCCTCACATTTGAAAAACATGTGAAAAACAAATTTGCACAATCGCTCAGAAAAGTAATGGGCCATTTCCAAACAATTTCTGTGGTGCATTCTTGGATGGTGCGTGCCGAGGTGAGTTTGAGGGGAAACATAGCAGTGCAGACCCCCGGATGGGTGAGGAGTGCATCGCTGAACACCGTCTCTGTGAGTCATAAATATCTGCAGATTTAATAAGGCGCATCTCCCCCCCCCCCCAGAGTGCCAGAGCTGTGGCGCGCATAACAATCACTGCTGAAAATATTTATGAAATTCCTTACAAATTTGTGTGTGTGATTGTGGGTGCGTGTGAGTGTGTGAATGTGTGAGTGTGTGTGTGTGATTGTGAGTGCGTGTGAGTGTGTGAATATGTGTGTGTGTGTGTGTGTGTGTGTGTGTGTGTGTGTGTATGTGTGTGTTTTTCTTGATCCCAGCTGTTGTAATTTAAGGACCCTGCTGTGGCATAGTCAGAATGAATGTAAGCATCTCAGCCATTTCCTTCATGGAGCGTAAACAGCTGGAGAAGCTTCTTTGTGTTGCAATTGCTGGGTGATGGCACTGCTTAGCCCTGGGCCCACAGGCACACATGAGGTGCTGCTTTCTGTTTCTGGCTTAACTTCAGCAGCTTCTTCAGACCTAAGAAACCTCATGAGAGGTGAGAGTTATAATCAACTTAACTGATTAATTAAGTGTTAACCAAGAATGAAATCCAGGACAGCCTGTAGCTCTCCTCAACCAGGGTTCAGCACGTGCTGGCAACAGTCAGACATTGAAATACACCCTCAGGGCATGGGAGGGATTAGTAGGTGGGGCTAACTTTTCTGGGTGGGGCAATCTGATGAAAGACTGCATGGATGCAAACTGGCAGGTCTGTCCATGCAGTTTGCATGCTGGCATGAACAGCCAGTTGAGGCTGTTCACTCTCTGAAGGAAAAAGTCCTCCACGGTGTGGGCTGGGTCTCTGAGGAAACTCTCTCTCCCCACGTACTGCTAACGCAAAGGGCCTGTGTCCCGCAGTTATACGCGTGTCATCGTTAGGAAATGCGTGATGGGGTGAGGGAGAGACACTGAACTCCGAACCTCAGACAGGATCCTGTGTCACCAAACAAACCCACCCAAGAATCAGATGGAGTCACAGTAACCCCTCTGGATCAGGCTGGCACCACTAGTCTGCCACTCTCCTCTCTTTCCCTCATTTGGTGTAGAGTGTTTAGTCATGTTTGTGAGAGGTTAGCGTTAGGGCTAGTCATGTTTGTGAGGGGTTAGGGTTAGGGTTAGTCATGTTTGTGAAGGGTTAGGGTTAGGGTTAGTCATGTTTGTGAGGGGTTAGGGTTAGGGTTAGTCATGTTTGTGAAGGGGTTAGGGTTAGGCTTAGTCATGTTTGTGAGTGGTTTGCGATAGGGTTAGTCATGTTTGTGTGGGGTTAGCGTTAGGGTTAGTCATGTTTGTGAGGGGTTAGCGTTAGTCATGTTTGTTAGGGGTTATCGTTAGGCTTAGTCATGTTTGTCAGGGGTTAGGTTTAGCGTATGTTTGTGAGGAGTTAGCATTAGTCATGTTTGTTAGGGGTTAGCGTTAGTCATGTTTGTGAGTGGTTAGCGTTAGGGTTAGTCATGTTTGTGAGGGGTTAGCCTTAGGGTTAGTCATGTTTTTGAGGGGTTAGCGTTAGGGTTAGTCATGTTTGTGAGGGGTTAGCGTTAGGGTTATTAATGTTTGTGAGGGGTTAGCGATAGGGCTAGTCATGTTTGTGAGGGGTTAGCGATAGGGTTAGTCATGTTTGTGACGGGTTAGCGTTAGGGTTAGTCATGTTTGTGAGGGGTTCGTGTTAGGGTTATTCATGTTTGTGAGGGGTTAGCAATAAGGCTAGTCATGTTTGTGAGGGGTTAGCGATAGGGTTAGTCATGTTTGTGAGGGGTTAGCGATAGGGTTAGTCATGTGTGTGAGGGGTTAGCGATAAGGCTAGTCATGTTTGTGAGGGGTTAGCGTTAGGGTTAGTCATGTTTGTGAGGGGTTAGCGTAAGGGTTAGGGGGCATTTCTGACTCTCCACACCAGAGTAGAGGTGGTGTCTCCATCAGCACGGGGTCTTCTCCTGTGTTTTACTCCGTTATTAGGAAAGCGCCCTGCTTACATCCATACCAAAGGGCTAGCTCACTGCGCACATACACCCCTGGTAACAGACACCTCCCTGTACAGTTTTTATCTCTTGTAAACTAGGCCTTGTGTTTATAGATTGTGTGCAATGCAGTCTAAATTTACACGGTTTTGCAAGGATGAGGTGTGAAGTTTCCGCTGTCTCCAGTAAATATGTCAGTGTTAGTGATCTATCTTTCCCTGCCATGACTCAGTGTTTGATAACCAGAGATGAGCACAGCAGAGTGGCTCACTGGCCTCAGCAGTAAATGAAAGCTTGAGTAATGAAAGCACAGCACGTTCCTGCCCAGAGGGAAATGGGTGCAGCTCGCCAGTGATAGTGATGACTGTGGTTAGGGTTAGGGTTAGGGTTACTGTGATGTTGATTAGCTGGCTGAGGTAAGTGTGGGCTTCGGCCTGCCCCCCCCCCCCCCCCCCCCCACCCACCCCGCATGGCCTTTCGCCTGCATCAGAACACTGCATGTTGTGTGCGAGGCTGCTACCTCTCTCCCGTTGTGCTATTTTCACAGTTTAGGTTTGGGCCTGTGTGTTCAGTGCTGTGACCTATGGCGGGCAGAGAGGATGCAGTAAATGGGGGCGGCAGAGCTCCACCCCCCAGTGGAGCACTCGGCCCGGCCCCGCCCTCACAGAACCTCCTAACTCTTGGAAATGGCAGGAATGCTGCGGCCCTGGGGGGGCATTGGGGGCTTTGATTTTT
>JAFBMS010000287.1:125000-252704 GCA_019788955.1 Albula glossodonta
TGTTAGCACCGAACAGAGCAGCCCACACCCCGGGCCCTCATGTCAATGCAGTCTGTTAGCACTGAACAGAGCAGCCCACACCCCGGGCCCTCATGTCAATGCAGTCTGTTAGCACTGAACAGAGCAGCCCACACCCCGGGCCCTCATGTCAATGCAGTCTGTTAGCACTGAACAGAGCAGCCCACACCCCGGGCCCTCATGTCAATGCAGTCTGTTAGCACTGAACAGAGCAGCCCGCACCCCGGGCCCTCATGTCAATGCAGTCTGTTAGCACTGAACAGAGCAGCCCGCACCCCGGGCCCTCATGTCAATGCAGTCTGTTAGCACTGAACAGAGCAGCCCACACCCCGGGCCCTCATGTCAATGCAGTCTGTTAGCACTGAACAGAGCAGCCCGCACCCCGGGCCCTCATGTCAATGCAGTCTGTTAGCACTGAACAGAGCAGCCCACACCCCGGGCCCTCATGTCAATGCAGTCTGTTAGCACTGAACAGAGCAGCCCACACCCCGGGCCCTCATGTCAATGCAGTCTGTTAGCACTGAACAGAGCAGCCCACACCCCGGGCCCTCATGTCAATGCAGTCTGTTAGCACTGAACAGAGCAGCCCACACCCCGGGCCCTCATGTCAATGCAGTCTGTTAGCACTGAACAGAGCAGCCCACACCCCGGGCCCTCATGTCAATGCAGTCTGTTAGCACTGAACAGAGCAGCCCACACCCCGGCTGTGCTGCATAATGGCAGATATTTATAGCCAGAGAGGATGGGCTTGATTACACAGGTGCCGTGGGGTTGGCCTTCCTGTAGAGGTGGACGCTTGATGGGGTGCAGGCTAATGTCAAATGCTGTCTGCCCCCCACCTTCTGCTCTGCTTCAGCTGCCTGTTTGGAAATAATACGCCAGCAGACATCTGCGTGAGACAGAGCTGAACTGTGCTTTTGCCCTTTTTAGTTGGTCTCATGCATGTGGCAGTTAATAGGGCAGGCAGGCCTCATGCCCAGGGCCAGCGGGCAGCGAGTGTTTGCGGTTTGAAGCTGCTACACCTTGGGTCACTGTTGCTTCAGCAACCTTGTTGTCATGGGGACAGACACAACTTTGTTGTGGTGATTTCAGTTGGACACAACACAAGGACAAGCTGGACCTGGTCTCCCGGAAATCTCTGGGGTATTGAACAGTGCGAGTGCACCCTCCCTGTGCCGCTGTGAGTCTAAGAATAAGCCATAGCCTGGAGGACTGCGCGGCTGGACCCCCGGCTCCTCACATTTCTCTCCAAACATGTGGCACTCCAAACTCACATGCAGCTGGGGATTTCTTATCGTCGTTTTTCAAATATAGTGAGGAGCATTAGAGCATCAGCACCCACTGCTCTGATATAAATCATGGGTGAGTGGTCAGTGATGGTATAAAGAGAGTGGCTAGTAAGGATAGGCTAGGCTATGGGAGGAGATTTGCACAGAGAAGATTGCTGACAAGAGGCAGTAGCTGGGAGCACTTACATCGTGGTTAAGGGAACATTAAATAGATGCATGTAAATTAACCTTTTTTGTCCACAAGGTTTCTTAAAATGGTCTGAAATAAGGAATCACTCACAGTGAACAGCACCACAGCTGGCATTAAGAAAGAGAATAAATTGTTGTATGCTCTCCAGCACCGAGATAAATTGTTCTGTTAGAATGCTGTGCACAGCAAAGCTCTGTGATCAAGAAAGAGGGAAATCACTGAAGTTCAGTGAGACCTGGTTACGTCAGGAAAATAATGTGATCTTAAACCATCAGTAAATCATACAAAATAATAAAAAAAGGAAAACCCAAAAACATCCAGCTGCTTGAGATGGCGTGCATCGATTGCTGCTTTTCTGCATTTAACGAGTGGTACAATCCCAGAGCCCAGCGCCCATGGCCGGCATGTGTCTCTGCATGTGCAGTATGTCTCTCCATAACTCCACAGTGTGCTGAACCGCAGTGCATGATTCTGGTTACAAAGGAGAACACTCAGAAAAGCAATGAGTTAGCCAGGAATACTCAAGACTTGTACCTTAAAGACTTGTACCTTTGTTTTCTGTCACATCAGTAATACTAGACAAATTATGTTTATCAACATCAAGCAGTTATTGAGGTTCATTCTGATTAAAGTGCATTACTGCTTCATGTAACTGTAATATTTTCATCTTTTAAAACTATATATTTAGTTCAGTGTGAAAAGGATATGTGCTGATCCTAGGTTTAAACCGCTTGGCCAAAGTGGCTATGCCACTGCTGGCTCTGACTGCATGGCCGCTTTGGTGAGGCAGCAGTTGGAGTGATAAAGGGGTTTGTTGGTTTAGTTCATTAGTGTCATCACTCTCTACCAGCCCCTCCTGGTCAGCCAGTTGCCAGTCCATGCACGACTGGAGAATGTGGCTAACTTTGTCATCTTGTGACAACATAGGCAGTTGGTGGTGCGTCTGCAGTGTGGAAAGCTTGGCATCGGGTAAATCAGAGAAAGAACACGTCTTGGCAGGCCATACCCCCCTCCCTCAATCACGGCCCCTCCCTCAATCACTGCCCCTCCCTCAATCACGGCCCCTCCCTCAATCACTGCCCCTCCCTCAATCACGCCCCCTCCCTCAATCACGCCCCCTCCCTCAATCACACCCCCTCCCTCAATCACATCCCCTCCCTCAATCACGCCCCCTCCCTCAATCACGGCCTCTCCTTCAATCACGCGGGAAACACATCAACAGTTATTAATCAAAACACATTTTTGCTTATTGCAGCGCCCACCAGTGGTCAAATGATCCAAAATGTTTTGGATATCCTCAGAATAGGGTTCCAAGTCCATATAACACGTTTGGTGTCAATGCATGAGTTGCATCAGCAAGAGTTATTTAGGTATGACCTCACTTCCTGTTTGCCAGATTCCCCGCTGATGTCGATTGGGTGTAACAGAAAAACTGTTTAGAAAATCAGAGATTCATCTGATAAATTTTGTGAGGCTTGGTCTGAAGATCATTTGTTCCAATTTTGGGGAAGATGGGACAAAATTTGTGCCCTGTGAAGAATTTAATTTTTTCACAAAATCCAATGTAGCAGAAATTGATGCCATAAGGTGCATTGAACTCCATTTGATCCTACGAATCCAATAGTGACTCATTTAGAAAATTGGGCATAAACGCACCTCCAACTTTGACCCATTGGTGGCACTAGAGAGCTTGAGGTGCAGACATGAAACTTGGTGAAAAGAATCAGGGGAGTGTCCAATCAGTGTGCCAAATTTCAAAACTTTTTACCATACAGTCCTAGGGGGCTGCTATAGCCTTCAATAGCAGAAGAAAATGTTTATGCATAATGTGGTATAATGCATAAATAAAGGTAGAAACTCAATGGGCCTATGCAGCCTCACTGCTGGGTCCCCAATTAACTTCACGGACGTCAAAACACCTATTTTTGGAAATACTTCATACTATGAATGTAATGTTTTTAAACAAGGCAGTGTAGCATGATGGCTAGGGAGATGGCTCGCAGCTTAAAAAGTGAAACGTGGAGCCCTGCCATTGAGCAGGGTGCATAGCGCACAATGCTTCAGTTAGCATCTAGCTGTATCAATGGACAGTGTGCAGAAATGTAAACTATGAGTCGCTCTGGATAAGAGCATCTGATAAATGCCTGAGTGTAATTATAGTTTAAACAACAAAATTCCTCTTGAAGAGATCAGTTTGAATGTTAAAAGAGGAATAACAGAAGTAATCCCATCTTTGAATGACCCTTCTATTCCGAATCTCAGCGCATGGACCAGAACATCCAATCAAGCTCAGCTAGGTCAGCAGCGGATTACCGGCCCTATCTTCCAGACGATGAGAGTGGAGGGAGCTAAAAACCCATGGGAGACATCCCTGTTTGTGGCTCTGAGAATGCACTTTAATTAGGGGTGAAATGAACAGAGTGGCTGAACGTTCCTTATGCAGGATTATGGTTTTTGGAGGGATGAGGTATTGTCTTTAAGCCTCTTTCAGGATGAATTGAGCTCAGAGGAATGGGGAGATGACTGTAGAGTGTTTGATGTTTTGGGGAAAGAGGGGGGGGTTTGGGGAGCTGTGTGACTGCTTGTCCCCAGTGTCTCCACATTCCTGAGAGATAAACAGCATTGATATAATCAAACCCAGTGGAGTCAGGACCCAAGGGAATCCAGGGAGATGACATGGCGCCTCCGCAGACTCTCCTCTTCATTCTGTTCCAGAAATCTCTGCGGGGAGTCGCACTTTGCAGAGCACAAGCATCATGTTTTTCAGTGTTAGTCATTTTCAGTTTGTTTTTCTGGCTTCCCCCACCTTGTTTATTGTTTTTGCTGTGGTAACAGTCACCTTGGCATGCCACAAGCTTCAGAGCCTGGCCCCATAGTGGAGGTATCTAGTATCTAAATCCTTGACTTGATGAGTAAATTACTTTGGCCTATCAAAGCAAAAAGTCTTCTTCCCTCATCCTTCCCCTCTGCAGGGCAGGGTGTTCACATGAAGCCCAGGGCAAGGAAGGCACCAAAATGCACACTTTTCTCTCTTTCACCTGACCAAATAAGAGTTTGAATGTTTTTTAACATGTTACTGTTGCCAGGACTGCCCAACCTATGGCTTTAGCACAGCCAGGACTGCCCAACCTATGGCTTTAGCACAGCCCGGACTGCCCAACCTATGGCTTTAGCTCAGCCAGGACTGCCCAACCTATGGCTTTAGCACAGCCAGGACTGCCCAACCTATGGCTTTAGCACAGCCAGGACTGCCCAACCTATGGCTTTAGCACAGCCAGGACTGCCCAACCTATGGCTTTAGCACAGCCAGGACTGCCCAACCTATGGCTTTAGCACAGCCAGGACTGCCCAACCTATGGCTTTAGCACAGCCAGGACTGCCCAACCTATGGCTTTAGCACAGCCCGGACTGCCCAACCTATGGCTTTAGCACAGCCAGGACTGCCCAACCTATGGCTTTAGCACAGCCAGGACTGCCCAACCTATGGCTTTAGCACAGCCAGGACTGCCCAACCTATGGCTTTAGCACAGCCAGGACTGCCCAACCTATGGCTTTAGCACAGCCCGGACTGCCCAACCTATGGCTTTAGCACAGCCAGGACTGCCCAACCTATGGCTTTAGCTCAGCCAGGACTGCCCAACCTATGGCTTTAGCACAGCCCGGACTGCCCAACCTATGGCTTTAGCTCAGCCAGGACTGCCCAACCTATGGCTTTAGCACAGCCAGGACTGCCCAACCTATGGCTTTAGCACAGCCCGGACTGCCCAACCTATGGCTTTAGCACAGCCAGGACTGCCCAACCTATGGCTTTAGCTCAGCCAGGACTGCCCAACCTATGGCTTTAGCTCAGCCCGGACTGCCCAACCTATGGCTTTAGCTCAGCCAGGACTGCCCAACCTATGGCTTTAGCTCAGCCAGGACTGCCCAACCTATGGCTTTAGCACAGCCCGGACTGCCCAACCTATGGCTTTAGCACAGCCCGGACTGCCCAACCTATGGCTTTAGCTCAGCCAGGACTGCCCAACCTATGGCTTTAGCTCAGCCAGGACTGCCCAACCTATGGCTTTAGCACAGCCAGGACTGCCCAACCTATGGCTTTAGCTCAGCCAGGACTGCCCAACCTATGGCTTTAGCACAGCCAGGACTGCCCAACCTATGGCTTTAGCTCAGCCAGGACTGCCCAACCTATGGCTTTAGCTCAGCCAGGACTGCCCAACCTATGGCTTTAGCACAGCCAGGACTGCCCAACCTATGGCTTTAGCTCAGCCAGGACAGCTGGAAATCTTCCCTGAGAGCATAAGCCCTCACTCCCGTGTCTGTGTCCCATTCTTTGGACCCTTTGAGAACAGAAAGGACATTAATCTCATGGCAGACGAGTGCACATTGTGAGCTCTCCTCTTGTCAGGCTGGATGGTAGGGAGGTGATACACAGCTTTGAATGAAACCTTTGACATAGAGCCACTGGGCCGAGGAAAGAATTGCGGCAAGACTGGAGAGCTGAAACATATTAAACCTGTTCATAATTCTCCAAATAAGCTTAGTTAATCACTGCAGGAGTAGTGGGAGGTGATTGTTTTTCTCCTCATGTTTCAAAATGTAATTGGAATGTTTACATAATGAAAATAATGGGCTTTGCTGACTCTGAAAGGGTTTCTTTCATTTTAAACTTGCCAGGTCCTTTGTAATCATTGTCTCAAACATAAACTTAAGAAAACAGCTCAGGGATGCCTTTGAATGTCGGAGGTTTTTGAGGAGCTCAGTGTTCACAGACGTGGGAGTGCAGGTCACCGTTCCCACTTTACTCTGTGTCCTCCATCAGTCTAGCTTAATTCACCCTCAAAGTGACCAATGATCCTCTCAGATCCTCTCAGATACTCTCAGACACTCTCAGATCCTCTCAGATCCTCTCAGATACTCTCAGATCCTCTCAGACACTCTCAGATCCTCTCAGATACTCTCAGACACTCTCAGATCCTCTCAGATACTCTCAGACACTCTCAGATCCTCTCAGACACTCTCAGATCCTCTCAGATACTCTTCAGCTCATCAGCATTACTAACACATCTGCAATTCTGGGTCACTCTACAGCGAGCAGGACTAACCTTAAAACACCATAAGATCATAAACTCTGCAGAATACAGTCTCAAGTATGACATCAAATTTTACTTGTTCAGTGTAGTATGGGGGTCATCTTTCATCAATTGTTGGCAAAACAATTTATCAGTAAAGTGCTGTGCATGAAGCAGTTGCAGTGATGTGTGTTTCAAGTGTATGAAAACAGAGTGGGTGCTGGTTCTGTGGTAGATTACTGCTTGCTGCTAAATGGCCGCATGTTCTACAAGAGTGTGTTTGAGGACGTCAGACAGTGCAGTGGAGAGTGCTGAGACTGCGCTGAACACTGGCTGCTAAATGGCAGCATGTTCTACAAGAGTGTGTTTGAGGACATCAGACAGTGCAGTGGAGAGGGCTGAGGCAGTGCTGAGCGCTGGCGCTGTCTTGCCCCAGGGGGCCTGCTCTCTAATGGGGCTGATATTATCACTGCGCTGCCTACAACACCTGCCCTCTCTCCTCACTGCCATTAACCACAGGCAGGCTACCATGTGACTGAACCATCAGGGCCAACTCAAGATCAGCACCACATGGGCCAGCCTTCATATTTAACACAATGCAATTCACATTACAATCTTCATGTGATTTTTCAATACGGGCTGTAGGTTTGGAGAGGAGATTTTGAGGGGCCTTCACTTTTTCCCAGCCGGTCCCATCATGCAGTTTCATGGCGATACTTTTGCAGGGCTGCACGCAAGAATGCATATTCTCCAAAACCATTGGATGCAACCGCTTCTTTTCAACTCCGCAGTCTGACCTACCACTCCTTGGCCACCAGCGGCCCACTGAGTCCATTTCCCTCAGAGGGACATGTGCATTTACCATTCCTTCACCCTCATCATGATCAAGTGATATCGCCACCTTGTGGTAAGCATTGTAAAGTGCGCTGAGGATCACTCCCTTTCAGCATGTGCCCCGCTGGTTTTACGCACCCACCCAACTAAGGCGTGTGCAGATCTAAAGAGGCACTTAGTTAATATGAGAAGTGACTGAATTAAAAGTCACAAGATGAGTGCGGTCAGTTCCACAGCAGGCAGCTAGGGCAAAAGCCTCCTCCTCATGCCCAATTTAAGAAGCAGTGAGAGAGTGAGAGTGCCCCTCTGAACATAGCCCCAGCCGCGCCTGCCAGCGCATGGGGGCACGTCTGGCTGGCTGGCTGACAGGGAAGGCCGTCTGCATCAATCTGCTCCCCCGAGAGACTATTGAGTTATTCTGGACCCCCTCCAGGATTACAGCGCGTATCCTTCAGCACCGGGTCACCCTGCAGTCAAGGACTCCTCACTGCTGTGTGGGACAGAAGGACGTGGTCTGTTACTTTCTGTGTGTGTCTTCCTGTTTGTGGTCATACATATTTGTTTCATTCACTAAATGTGCATATTGAAGAGCTGTGGTGTTGGACTTCACAACTATTAAACTCTTATGTTCACCAGCATACTTATGTCCTCTCACTCCCAACGTTGGAGTGTTCCCTCTTTTGGTTAAAAACTTGTGTTGGTTCCAAACCATTATTATCCTTCCTAAATTATAAAATGTGCAGTCAAAACATGGTTTATCCTGCCTGACTTAAAATGTATCCTCTAGAAGGGGAATAAAGATAGTAAAGTTGGATTAAGGGTTATTTTAACATCAAGACAGCAGAAGTGTCCTTGTTAGGAAGCTGGAGATTAAGTGTGAGCAGTGAAATATTGCTCTCAGGGTGTATAAATCAGGCCGTGTGAGAGGTCAGTTCTCTCTGCAGATTTGAAAAGGACAAAAACAGCAGGGCCATCTTTCATGAGCTAACTGTCTCTGCTCAGTTGAAGGAGCACAGGAAGGCATAACATATGGGCTGCCTCTCAGTGGGTTAATATTATCTCTGCTGTATGAGGTCTTGTCCTGTTGGTAATGGGAGCACAGGAAGGCCTAGCGTGTGGGCCACATCTCAGCAGGTTAATGTTATCTCTGCTGTATGAGGTCTTGCTCACTGAGGGGAGTGTGGTGCACTCGCCCTTTTGTGGGGGCTGGCCGAGCACTACAGTGGATCACTCATATCTATCATTAGTGTCCATGACTCAGTGCCTCCTGCCACTCTTTTCCCTCTAGAGTCCAGACACAACCCTGGCACCGCTAGTACCGCAGTATGAGAGTAAAATCATGGAGCCAAATCTGCAAACTCACTGTTTATCTCCCCATTTTTATCTAAAACCCTTTTCAACCCCTTAGACAAGACAAGTTGTAAAAGGGCTATATAGTATGTAGAATGTGTTTATTTTTGCCTAATATTCTTTGCATATTCTGGAGAATTAAAGATTACATTGTTCCAGTGGAAACTTCTGAAATGTATGTGGCAAGTTTCACTGTAATAATGGCTTTAACTGTGTACAGAGCAGGCTGGCTTTAACTGTGTACAGAGCAGGCTGGCTTTAACTGCGTACAGAGCAGGCTGGCTTTAACTGCGTACAGAGCAGCCTGGCTTTAACTGTGTACAGAGCAGCCTGGCTTTAACTGTGTACAGAGCAGCCTGGCTTTAACTGTGCACAGAGCAGGCTGGCTTTAACTGTGTACAGAGCAGCCTGGCTTTAACTGTGCACAGAGCAGGCTGGCTTTAACTGTGTACAGAGCAGCCTGGCTTTAACTGTGCACAGAGCAGCCTGGCTTTAACTGTGCACAGAGCAGGCTGGCTTTAACTGTGCACAGAGCAGGCTGGCTTTAACTGTGTACAGAGCAGGCTGGCTTTAACTGTGTACAGAGCAGCCTGGCTTTAACTGTGCACAGAGCAGCCTGGCTTTAACTGTGCACAGAGCAGCCTGGCTTTAACTGTGTACAGAGCAGCCTGGCTTTAACTGTGCACAGAGCAGGGTCTTCCCATGTAGTGGTGATATCAGGAAAATCCTTATCAAACCACAGCATTTTTGTTCTGGCTGCTTCAGAACATAAGTCACTGCTACAGAATAAAATCATCATTTTAGACTGTAATTTATTTTTCAAGAAGTCTAGAAGTCCTTGCTTGTTGACCTTTGCATCTTGAGATGTTGAGAGCAAAGTTTGTCTTTCCTGTGTTTACTTTACCCTGTAGAACATTTATAATTGCCCTTATTTATCTGGCATGCTGGGATTATGTCTTACCCCACCAGAACATGTTGTTTTACCGTTCCTTTCCTTTCTCACAGTTGACCTTTTATGCCATGTTCCCCTCTTAAAGTAGTCCTGCTTAGCTGAAGTTAAAAAGCTAATAATTCACTTTTCCTCCGAACAGGTTCTTTAATGTATAATCATGAGTTTTTGTGAGGCAGGATTTAAAATGTCTGTACTTGTATTAACTGTAGCTCTGGGTTATTTATCTGAAATGTTGGTAACTCTTGCTGTCTTTGTGTTACCTGTAGCTGGCTATGTTTTACGATCTTTTCCTGATACTTTTTTGTATAACCAGAGCTGCTAAATAGTGTTGCATACCATCATAATGCCTGTCTGTTTTCATGTATATGGATTAGATTCATCCAATCCTTGAGTACACTGAAGTTCTTGTAACCCACAGCCGGGTGCTGTGCCCCCTGACGCCCCTGTAACCCCACAGCCTGGCACAGTGCCCCCTGACGCCCCTCTAACCCCACAGCCTGGCGCGGTGCCCCCTGACGCCCCTGTAACCCCACAGCCTGGCGCGGTGCCCCCTGGTGCCCCTGTAACCCCACAGCCTGGCGCGGTGCCCCCTGGTGCCCCTGTAACCCCACAGCCTGGCACGGTGCCCCCTGACGCCCCTCTAACCCCACAGCCTGGCGCAGTGCCCCCTGACGCCCCTGTAACCCCACAGCCTGGCGAAGTGCCCCCTGATGTCCCTGTAACCCCACAGCCTGGCGAGGTGCCCCCTGATGCCCCTGTAACCCCATAGCCTGGCGCGGTGCCCCCTGACGCCCCTGTAACCCCACAGCCTGGCGCGGTGCCCCATGGTGCCCCTGTAACCCCACAGCCTGGCACGGTGCCCCCTGATGCCCCTGTAACCCCACAGCCTGGCGCGGTGCCCCCTGACGCCCCTGTAACCCCACAGCCTGGCGCGGTGCCCCCTGATGCCCCTGTAACCCCACAGCCTGGCGCGGTGCCCCATGGTGCCCCTGTAACCCCACAGCCTGGCGCGGTGCCCCATGGTGCCCCTGTAACCCCACAGCCTGGCGCGGTGCCCCCTGATGCCCCTGTAACCCCACAGCCTGGCGCGGTGCCCCCTGATGCCCCTGTAACCCCACAGCCTGGCGCGGTGCCCCCTGATGCCCCTGTAACCCCACAGCCTGGCGCGGTGCCCCCTGATGCCCCTGTAACCCCACAGCCTGGCACGGTGCCC
The DNA here is from genome assembly GCA_019788955.1 of Albula glossodonta. Lineage (NCBI taxonomy): Eukaryota > Metazoa > Chordata > Actinopteri > Albuliformes > Albulidae > Albula > Albula glossodonta. Next base: position 135,916 of record JAFBMS010000287.1, read on the forward strand.
CCTGATGCCCCTGTAACCCCACAGCCTGGCGCGGTGCCCCATGGTGCCCCTGTAACCCCACAGCCTGGCGCGGTGCCCCCTGATGCCCCTGTAACCCCACAGCCTGGCGCGGTGCCCCCTGATGCCCCTGTAACCCCACAGCCTGGCGCGGTGCCCCCTGATGCCCCTGTAACCCCACAGCCTGGCGCGGTGCCCCCTGACGCCCCTGTAACCCCACAGCCTGGCACGGTGCCCCCTGGTGCCCCTGTAACCCCACACGGATCCTGGGCTGTATTCTCCAGCCTGTGTGTGTTTTATCTCAGACCAGCCATCCTCTCTGTCTCTCTGTGTTAGGACAGAATTACACACAGTCTCTGGAGGCAGTGACATCCCTACTATCCATGACCCAGCCCTTGCCCTCCATGCCTGGGGCACCCTGGCTATCAGGCCTGGCAGGGCAGGGTGAGGAGCTCTGTGTATGCGCTGTACTTACAGAAGATGTCTGCTACTGGCTCAATGAGAAATTACTAAACCTGGGGATTCTCTCAGTTTTGCCTTAAGATGGATATCAAAGAATAACATTTTCATTGTCCTTTTTTGATAAACGAAGTAAACGGCCAAGCAACTCAAGTTTATATCTAAGACTTAATTAAATTAGTCTAGACAGAATAATCCATTCTGATACTTTACGAGTCTGTTAGCTTAGATAGAGCCAGTTTTAGTTGTGCTAGTGTGTTTTGTTAGATTTGTCTCTGTCTCAGGGCTTTATTCACAGTAAATATGCTTTGCAAGTGATAGTTTATGGAGCACTGTGCTTTAAGCTCCATTATGTCTGTGGGGGAAAGTATCCAAATAACCTACAAACAGTGGCGTTGTTCCTCTTAATTCCCTAATGAAATGCTTAACTGAATGCATATTTTCATTGTGAAATATGTCTTAGTGAGCACAGCACAGATAAGAGGATTATGGCTGGATGTGTGGTATACAGCAGTATGATGTCCAGGCAGGGGGCAGCTCAGTGTGGGAGATCAGACAGCTCAGTGCTGCCCCCTAATGGGAGAGGGCCAGCAGCTGGGGCTGGCCACTCGGGTGTCTTTTGGTCTTACAGAGAACAAAAATTCAGTGGCTAATGTAATAAGAACCCTTAGTTCCTCTGAAGGAATTAACATGGCCCTCAAGCTCAGTTTGGGGCAGCTGACTGAGAAACAGTGGGTGGGGCAGGTAGAGGGGGCATTATATCGCTCATGCAGTCCAGTGCATGTTGGGAGATGATGCTCCTGGCCCAGGGGGTGGCAGTGATGGTGAGAGATGGTGGCATCATCCCGTGTGTGTCTGGCCAGTGCTCCCAGCACTGGCTGGCGGCTGTACTCCGCTGAGCGCTCGTGTCTGGCCGTCTGTGTTACTGTGCAGAGGCTTGCTCATTCTTCCCAGGCACTGAGTGTAAACAGCAGGTGCTGTGATTTGCATCCCAGACCCTGGCGTATCATGGTGTTCTGCTCACACTCAGGCAGGGAGTGCTGCGGCCCCCCCAGGGGGGGTCCCCAGAGCAGGGAAAACAGGCCACTGTGATTTATTGGCCCAGAGAATGTCCAGTTTCTGTTGCCTCTGAAAACCACCAGACAGATCCAATTTTGGCAGCTCTTTTGTTTATGTATATCTTGTATTGTTTTCATATTTTTCTGTGGATTTTTAAATATGTTTTAGACAAAGCTTTCTCTCTGTAGGTCAGTTCATTTCAGTGGGGTGGGATTTAACTGGGGCTTTGATATCCGATGCAGTGAGCAAACAGCAGATACTGTATGCTGAGTCTGTTTGTTCAACTTCTTAATCTGTCAGGATTCAGTGACACAGAGTGATTGTCCATTTGTTCCCAAAAGGTCAAAGCGATGCCATTGGCTTGTTTTGCAGAAATTGGCTCCAGGAGTGAACCAGTTTGCCTACACCTGTGTGCAGGACCATCCAATCTGGACCAACCAGCAGTTCTGGGAAGCAACCTTCTACAGTGAGGTACAGAACCAGATCCGGTCCCTGTACCTCACCACACCACAAGAGAAACCAGGGATCGCAGCCAAGCTGAAGGTATGAGCTCAGAATGAGTCCTTCATCAAGCAAAAGAAAAATGTGTTTGAGCGCATCTGGAATGCTTTTGTTACTGCCGAGTGACTTTTATGTGTCCTGAGTGTGTGCATACCTCTCAATGCAAAACAGTGGGTACAAACCTATCAAAACAGACATTTTTCAATTTATCATAAAATGTTCATATGCAACATATTCTTCTGACAGTTTTTTCTTTAAGGAGCTGAAAAAATGTTGCATTTTATACGTGTCTACACCACAAATTAAGTTCAAGGGCAGCAGGTCAACCAGAGAATTTTCCAAAACATTTAAACTTTTCTTGTTGACGCCCTGAAGTTTTTACAGATGTTGTAACCCAAGAAAATGTGGAAATCTTCCCAGTTTTATTAAAGAACACGAATGGGCCTTGGGCTATTTCTGTCCCCCCTTTATGCTGTTGTTTCATCTCCTGATTCTGTTATTGCTCAAATTCTTTTTATCTTGTTTATTCTTGAGTATGCCCCCAGTTTATTATTACATATCTTTAGTAATGTAGAAGTGTTGTAGTGGAGGTGTGAGTCTGTGCATGGTGTTCTCTCTCAGGAGTGCACCACCCCGCCCCTCATCCCCTCGGGCCCTGAGCGCACAGCCATGGGCCTGGCAGCCGAGCAGCTCCGTCTGTGGCCCGGCCTGGGGAAGGAGAAGCAGCAGGAGCTGGTGAAGAATGAGGAGAGCACAGTGTTCAGCCAGGCCATCCACTACGCCAGCCTCATGGTCTATCTGCTGGTGCCCTTGGACAGCAGCAAGAACAAGCTGCTGCGCTCCACACCTGCAGGGGACTGGGAGAGCGGCAGCAACAGCATCGTCACCAACAGGCGAGTCACAATGCTGCAAACCCAGTACTCATCACGCCTCATCTGAAGGGTTTAACGTTGTGATGACCCCATCTTCCATCGATAGAGGGGAGGGTGCTTCAGTCCCACAATGAGATTCCACACTCTTCCCAACAGAATGCTGTTCCCCTGTTTCTTCCCAGCGATTTCCTGTCTATCTCCACCCTGCTGGATTCCTAATAATACGACTGAATCAGCTTCCTGTAATTTGATTAAATAAGTGCAGAAGAAATCAGTAAACAGAATCAAAACTACTATTGACAGCTGTACAGTAACACCGTGCAGGAGCGGGGAAAACTCCCTACTCGAGATTTCCCAGAAAGCAAGGCAACTCTGCCAAGCCGTTACTCCTCTGAGCTCCTTCTCTGCTGCACAGTAGCTCTTTCATAACAGTGTACTAGATCTGCTTCCATGGGCCTTGTCTGTCATCAGCATGGCTTTACTTCTGGAACTCTCATTTGTATCCATTGTAGTTTAAAATCTTTTTTCAACATACTCAAAAGTATTGCAGATAAAATTCTGAAAAGGAACAGCTCAGTCTTATGTTTTGTCAGCTACTTATGAGAAAGCAGAAATGAGTGCTTGAGCTAGTTGAGATTTTTTTCACAGGGTATGTTGCTCTGTTGCTAGTTGTTGGTGATAGCTATTTCTTTCCCCAACATATTTTGTTTCTCACAGAAGAATCCTGGAAAACACCTCCCATTTTGCATACCCAATAATAGAGTTACATCATTGATTCTCATGGAAATCAAAACACCTGAAAAAAGCTGTGTCCTAAAGGTGCAATGGCCTGGGTAGTATAGCAGAGTTCACTTTTAATCTGAGAGGAGTGCCACTGCATCTTTACCTATAGCTAGTGTATATGTACTTTGTTCCTGGACTCATGCATCTGTTCATTCTGCATGCGACAGCATTGCAGGCAGTGTGGCGGAGAGCTTTGACACGGAGAGCGGCTTCGAGGACTCTGAGAACAGTGACATCGCCAACTCCGTGGCCCGGTTCATTGCTCGCTTCATAGACAAGGTGTGCACGGAGAGCGGAGTCACTCAGGAGCACATCAAGAACCTGCACAGCATGATCCCAGGTGGGTATAGGGTCCAGGCCTTCACTGCCACCCACAGGGCCAGGAGCATTTGGGCTTCAGCATGATCATTTGAATAGCCTGAAACCAACCTATCTCCTGAAACCAAGTCACACAACTCAATATTGTATTTAAGTGTAGGAGATAATATACGCACCGAGGAGGCACAGAAAGGTAACTGTATTAAACGCTGTTCTTGCCACTTGGTTTAGGGATTGTTGCCATGCAGATGGAGACCTTGGAGTCCGTACACAGGGAAAGCCGAAGACTCCCACCTATTCAGAAAGTAAGTACCCTCTTCATGAGTCACAACAGAAACAATCAGTTGATTCTGCAAGTTGTTCTACTGCCGATCCTCTGTGTGATGCAAATGATGTGCTTAGTAACACCCTATCCCTTATCAGACAGACACTGGGTTTGTGTTTAACCGTCCAGATCATAAATCAACATGCCAGATGGTACAGCAGCTATTGTAGTGACCCACATTTAAGTAATTATTCTGTATTTACTCTGCCATCTGTCTGAGCAGACATTGTCGCTTATTCAAGCTTTTAAAAGTAATATGTTCAAAGCTTCTATTTCTATAAATAATTAGATGAAATGTCAGACAGGTTTTATTTGTCTATGTCCCACACCCATTACATAACATGCTGCCACTTCGGGTTTATTGAGTGAAGGGTCACAGGGCTCTGTTTTGTTTAGTGGGCAAGCTCAGTGGTGTTAGCATCACAAACTGAGACAGTGTAGCTTTAACTGGCCTGCTCAGTAAGAGGCTTTTAATGAGCACTTCAGTATCTGCTGACCTCTGAATCTGAACCTCACACTGAATCTTAGTCTAAGGGCCCTACCAAGACCATGGTCACTGCATTGTGTAGGAGAGTGAGAAAAGTTTTGCTTCCAGGAAATGCTCAACAGTTGTGGTTGAACAGATCTGCAACTAATCGACTGTTGCCTTGGGAATGTCCAAAATTCCTGCCGCTCACTTTGAAAGCGCTCAGAGAACACAGTTTCAGCTTCCAGGGGTCCTGTGTGCCAGTGCTGCTCTCATGGGGGGAGCAGCAGGAGTGACAATGCAGCATTCCGCTCTGCAGACACCAAAACTGCCCCTCATACCAAGTTACAAAATGTGGTCGTGGTGCCGTCTCACCCGGGAATTCCAGAGCAGAAATGTATCTGTTTTATATGCTTTTGTTGCACACATCACCTTCCAAGCATGCAGAGCTCCTAAAAGGCAGGCAGAAGAGTTTAAGTAAAGAGAGGTGGATGGGGAAGTATGCTGCGCGTTTGGAGATGGCGGGCTTCGCAGGGGGGTTGGAGCAGAGCGTCTGCACCACAGGGGGTCAAATAGTGCCTGGCGTTAAAAGGTCATCCATCTTAACTCTGCGCAATGTTTGTTCAACTGGTTTCCTTGTGTATGGAGCGCAGACTGCCTTGGCAGCCTCCCCCACCGGCACTCATGCAATTTCAAAAATTCCACAATATATTGTTGTTGAATAAACAATCATTTTGGGGTTCACTGAGATGAAATTTCACAGACCAAAATCCATGTGTTTTGGATTGAGGGAGGCGACACTCATTCGAAAAGAGGGGAGAAAAAAACTTGTACACATAATGATGCTAGTAATGAAAAAATGCAGGCGAAAAACACTGAAATATTCAACACCAGAGTAACATTTCACGATTTGTAACCAGTCATTATTTGCGTTTTGATGTCCACAAAATATTCATTCTGATGTTTAACTGGCAGTACACCAGCTGAAAGTGGCTTTGGTAAGCACTGTATGGAACACACAAGCAAGCTCATGTCTGTAACACATTTCTGCTCTGGTCTCCAGCCCAAGATCCTCAGGCCCGCGTTGCTCCCGGGGGAGGAGTTAGTGTCAGAGGGTCTGCGTGTGGTCCTGGACCCCGATGGGCGGGAGGAGGCCACGGGGGGGCTTCTCGGGGGGCCTCATATCCTACCAGCAGAGGGTGCTCTCTTCCTCACAACCTACCGCGTCATCTTCAAAGGCACCCCTCATGACCCCTTAGGTATGCCTATCAAGTACTGCATAAAAAGTCCAAATGTATCACATGCTGGTGTGGTGGGTAACCATACAGTTAATTGTACTGATTAAACCTTACCCTGTACACTGAGTTATCCAATGGCTGCATGGTTTTGAGTTGTGTCAGCGGCCCTCTCCTGTGGTAATTGATTAGTCTGATGTTTGGTTGGACAGTGGGGGAGCAGCCAGTGATCCGGAGCTTCCCACTATCTACTCTAACTAAAGAGAAGAAGATCACCATTCAAAACCAGCTCCAGCAGAACATGCAAGAGGGTCTCCAGATGAGGTCCGCCTCCTTCCAGGTACTGATCTATGCAGTGGCGCTGTCCTGGGGTGATGATGATGGTGACAAAGATGATGATGTTGATGATGGCAGCCATGGGGGTTGGGGTATTATGTGATATGTAATGTGATCAGCACTTTGTTCAAAGTTAAAGGGTTTTTGTCCTGCACAAACGTTTCGGCTGTCAGTTTTTTCACAGGGCATGACTGTTTCATTAGTTCTTATACTGCGAAAACAGACCCACGCTTTCATACATATAAAGCAATATCTCAGTCTCAATTATACCGACTAGGATATAACAAGTACATTACATTACATTACAGTCATTTAGCTGACGCTTTTATCCAAAGAAGCTTACAGTTGATTGGGCTAACCAAGGGCCAATCCCATCTGAGAGCAATGTGGGGTAAAGGGCCTTGCTCGAGGGCCCAAGTGTTCTTGCTGTGGCTAGACTGGCTGAAGTGTTTTTGCTGTGGCTAGACTGGGGCTTGAACTACCAACCTCAGGGGTCCCGTACATTCTGTATGAGCAAACTTTTGAATCATAGTGTTAAAGATTTATACAAGTATAACTTTTTGAAAGAAAAAATAGCTTCTGCCATCTTTGCATTAAAAATTTTTCAGAATTCAATTTTCCGTAATGTGTACTTGTACCTGTGCGTTTCTGACCGCACCTTGCATTGGAGCCGTTTATTAGACTGTAAAGACTTAGATTTCAATTAGCCCTGATTTTTTTTTTTTTATCCAAGTCAAGTAAATTACTTCTCCATATCATCCAAGATGTAAAAGCTGCTAGCAGTGAGCGCACAGCTAATTCTTCAATTGCACTCTTTGTGCTCTCTTGTTTTCTCTTGTTCTGTATATTTCATAAATGTGCTGACAGTCAGAAATGCTAACTCTGATTATCCCTCCTGCAGCTGATTAAAGTGGCCTTTGATGAGGAAGTGAGTCCTGAGACGGTAGAAATCTTTAAGAAGCATCTGCAGCGGCTGCGCTACCCCCAGTCTATTTTCAGTGTGTTTGCCTTTGCTGCTGGCCAGGCTGTGCCCCAGCTAATCCTGCCCAAACAGAAGGAGAGGAACACGGGCTTCCGGTAAGACACAGCTGTGACACTGGATGCCATTTTGACCTAAAAACACAATCACACTGAAGCATAAAATGTAACGATTTAACATCTTTTAATGTTTTTGTCACTCTGTAGGACACTTTCTAAGACACTTGTCAAAGGGGCAAAGAAAGCTGGGAAGATGACGATTGGGCGTCAGAACACCGCAAAGAAAAACGAGAAGCGCATGACATGGAACGACGACGACGACATCTCAGGTTAGGGGACAGGGAACCAGGCTGCTCAAACACAACATGTTGCAGTTTGGCTCAGAGGATGGGAAGCAGTCATTCCTCCAGGAGCACTGGGAGCAGAGGGTGTTTGTGCGTCTGACCAGAGTGGGTGGGTGTGTGGGAGCAGAGGGTGTTTGTGCGTCTGACCAGAGTGGGTGGGTGTGTTTTGCAGTGTCGGATGAGGGGGAACAGCCCACCAGCAGCACTCTCAAGCCCTCGGAGAAGTCTACCATGGAGCAGCTGGTAGAGCGTGCTTGTTTCCGTGACTACCAGCGCATGGGCCTTGGCACCATCACTGCCAGCTCCTCACGCTCCAAGAGTGGCGAGCAGTTTCGTGTCACCGCCATCAATAGGCTGTACTCACTCTGCCGCAGGTCAGCTTCCATTTTCCCCAACTCAAGCTGTGACTTGAATGAGCTCCAACAATTGTAGTCTTTGGAAAATTAAAAGATCATCTCTGAAATTGCCAAACTGTTTTGATACATTTAACATGTTTAATTTAAAATCAAAGTTAATGATAAGTGTTGAATGCCAGTGTCAAAGACATGATGGAGTGCAAGGAGTGAACACCTGAGCTGAGACTGAGCTGACTGGAAGCTCCTGTCCCCACAGCTACCCAGGCCTGCTAGTGGTGCCTCAGTCAGTGCAGGACAGCAGTCTGCAGAAAGTGGCTCGGTGCTATCGGCACAGCCGCCTGCCGGTGGTGTGCTGGAGACACAGCCGCACCAAGGCCGTGCTGCTCCGCTCCGGCGGCTTCCATGCCAAAAGCGTGGTCGGCCTCTTCAAATCACAGAACCCCTCCTCAACCAGTAGGTCCAATACATGCTTTTAAAACTGCCTGTGATGACATAGTTATCAGTTTTCAAAAAGTCCAATGTTTTTACTTTTTGTTTTTACAATAGTAACACAGTAACTGAATAGTAGTTTGTATTATTTTTTTATGCCAGTTATTAAAATTTGCAGAGTGGCCAGCACTCCTGAGATGGGACAGGCTCCTGGAGCGCCATGTAAGCCTCTGACGGATGAAGTGAGGGAGGCCTGATGTAGAACATTAACTTTGCTGACTGATTACTCCCTGTGCTTTCCAGCTCCTGCTTCCTCCTCCTCCGAGTCCTCCAGTAGCCTAGAGCAGGAGAAGTACCTGCAGGCCATAATGAGCTCAATCCCTATCTACTTCAAAATGAACGGCAGCAACACCCTGACAAATCGATCTCTCATTGGCTTGTCCCCAGGTAGCTGTGGAACAACAGGGCCCTGTATTTATTTGAGCTACTGTTGTCATATGTTGCTTTTTTGTTTACTGCACTGTTGTTCCTGTTTTAAATTTTCTGTTGTCATTTTGTGCTGTCTCAATTTATCTAGTTAGGTTTCTTTTGAATTGCGCTGTGTCATTTATTTTCTCATAGAGGAACCACGGCACAATCTTGTGTTATGCAAGAGAAATGGTACAGCATCCTTTGCTTTCCTTTTTCAGATACTGGCTGACGAGTCAATGTCTCAAAAAACAAACACCTTAAGAAACAGAACTCAGACCAATACACCATCCCTGCTGTCTCATGGTTCAGCAGTATGAGGGTTTGTCATTATAAACTCAGGAAAAGGACATCCACCCCTTTATATTAACAAAGACAAGGATTAAAGACAAAGTCCCTTTTGCCAACTGGGTTACTTGTCTGACATAGCCTTTTGGGTTCGACTGGATAAATATCATGTGCATACAGACGTATGATTTTATCTCAGCTAAAGACTTAATCAGACACTGGAATCAGTGTTCTTTTCCATATGCATGTAATCAGGTCCAAAGTTGAGCCAAACATGCCTTATTTAATACTACAGTCACTAAAGTCTAATATTACAGATTTATTTAATACTACAGTCACTAAAGTCTAATATTACAGATATATTTAATACTACAGTCACTAAAGTCTAATATTACAGATTTATTTAATACTACAGTCACTAAAGTCTAATATTACAGATTTATTTAATACTACAGTCACTAAAGTCTAATATTACAGATTTATTTAATACTACAGTCACTAAAGTCTAATATTACAGAGACCTGTCATTTTTTGCTGTTCTGTGGTGGTTGTGATAATTGAAAGTGGAAGGACAGATGATACTTTTTGGCAGAATGTGTCATTTTAGTAATCAGTATCACCTCGTTCCTCAGAGGGGTATTTCTCAGTTGTATGTGAATGGTGCTATTGTCTTCACCTTAATTATATCCCTCTTCTGTGGGGTCCCATCCAGGCAGTGAGAGGCGAGTATCGAGGATTCCCAAGATGGCTCCTGTCCACCTGGATGTGTCCTTCTCCAATAGCTTCACCAGAGGAGGTGAGTGGAGCTCAGTGAAGTAGTGAGTCATAAAGTAAATTGAATCAGGTTTTACTGGCAGCTCTCTGTTTAATCCAGGTTTCATCATCTGAATTAGTCTTGCATCTTTCCCCTTCCATTCGTTACATTTAGATCATCTTTCAATATTGGTACGTCCACTCTCTAAAGGGACATATCACAGGTCTAAAATGGACGTCCACCATTTCCCCAGATCATGGATTGCCTGTAGACCCAATGAGATGTCTCTATTAGTCTTGGCTCATGTTGAATCCTCAGCTCACAGAGCACAGCAAAATGAACAGACTGGGAGTGTAAACTGTGTTCCATCCAGTGCAAACAGTCAGCAGTCTTAAGGCCAAGCACTTTCAACCTGCAAATATTTTGATAATCTGCATTGGCACAGTGTATGAAAAACCCAGAATGAGCTTCAGGCTTAAACCTGCTGTCCGATAGTGGTGAAGTTGTAGCAGACTGTCCTGGTCATCTGTGTCAGAACCCCAGAACACTTGTGTGTCTAAAGGGGCTGTTTTTTTTTGTTTTTTGTTTTTTTTTTTTTGGGGGGGGGGGGGGGGGGGGGAGTCTTGCAGCATATACATAGCAAAGTATTCTTTAGATTACTTAGACCAAGGACATGGTCTCTGGTCTTCTCTGGTCCTGCAGGCCTCTCCAAGAGCATGTACTCAGTTGCAGAGCTCTGCTGAACTATGAAAAGTCCTCCTGGAGGAACTGACTCAAGGATCATCTTTTTACTTTTGTGCAAACGAGAAGCAAGAGTCGCACCCATCCCTGTAATATTTCCAGACCTATGGGGAAACAGGATGTCTCTTGCTACAAAACAACATCACTAACATTAACTCTGCAGCAATAAGAAAATATTGCCATTGCTTCAGGGCACACTGCCTCTTTCTTTTCTGGTACAAACAGAGTAAAGGCCCTGATTGGCCACTGGAGATGCTACTGCCCAATGAGGCAGGGATACGCTGCAGACACTCCCTGCCTCCCTGCGCAACAGTATGACCAATGAGACTGAACATCTCACCACAGTTGAAATAGGCATAGTCAGTTTTCAGTTTTGAACTGTGGGTGTCTTACTGCACTATGAATAAGTGCCTTAACTCATAAGAATGTATTCATTTCATTTTTCATTTGAATGTCCCCATCACTTGCTCCATCCCATGCATGCAGCTCTGCTCTCTACAAACCTGTGACTGTGAGGAACTGCTTCAGAATCACTACATAACTGATTCAAGTCAAGCAATCATAAGGCAACGTATTGTTGTCAGTCCATTGTGAAGTCAGTTATGTGGATCGTCTGTGTTTTTGATTTCTGTCTGATTTGATCTTTCTGTGCCTTTGATCCTCCCCCCTTCCCCACACCCCTAATCTACCAGTGCTTGAGTACAGGGATAAACTATTCACTCACTCAAACCAAAAACCCACTGCTAAGGGGCGAGTCCACAGCCAAGGTATAGTTCTATTATTTCCACTGTTCTTAATGTATTTTCTCTTTATTTTCTAATCTTTTCCTTAAGGATTTTTGAAAGCTATTTGTTGTCTGCCTCTCCACGCATTCTCATTCTTGCTACCAAAGGCATGTGCTTTGTAGATACTCAACATTTCTGCAGCGCACACCATCCATCAACAGCAGCTACAGCATCCCACCTCTGTGTGTGTGTCTTTAGTTTTCTTGTGCAGTAAGTAGCAGCTGAGCTGTCTCTCCAGTACAGTGGAGCCGCATGTTTTAGACGCTGTGGTACAGTGGAGCCGCATGTTTTAGACGCTGTGGTATGAGATGTGTCAGCAGATGCAAATGCACTGGGGTGTCTGGGGTGCCGTCTGGCCTCCTTTCAGTCAGTGGGTTATAGTTCAGCCACGTGTCAGTTGTTTTAAGTTCACAGTGAGTTTTAACTGTGTGGCAGTAGGCTGAGGTTCAACAGTGATGAGTATCTGTGGGTCAATGAGTCGGTGAGGAAGTTTATAATATTTTACATGAATATTGCTGGTTTGCCTGGCTCCACTACATTAATGGATGATCTTCGAAGTGTTGTTGAGTATATACTTGAGCTGGAGTGTGTCCTTTTGTGATTGAGTTGCAACGTGTCAATGAGTCTATTTGTCTGAGTTGCAGGTAAAAGTTGTGTAGAGTCAATGTTGCAGTTGGAGTGTATGCTGTAGTTGGTTACTGTTCCTGTGTGTGATTCTTTGTTGTACTGTGGCAGTGTGCATATGTGTGTGTCTTCTTATGTCAGTGGTGCATCTTTGCCTTTATGTAATTAGTGAGAATGGTAGGGCCAATGACTGCCTGTCTTGTTGAGTCTGTGGTAGTGACGTCTTCACTGTTCTTCAGGTGTGTGGGCAAGTCTGCGTTCCAGCAGCCGTTTCAGCCACCACCCGTCAGCTGCAGAGGTTGGTGCTCGGCTGGCAGGGAAGGACCTGGCGCCCCCTGCAGGCAGTGAGAGCCTGCAGGCTCAGCTGCTGAAACAGCAGGCAGCCTTCTACATCTTTGGGGAGAAATCCCACCTCAGGGTAAGAGCGCATGCACTGTGTGCACCATTGCTCCTATGTCTTGCACTGTTCTTTCCATGACCCAGCCTCATCACGGACCACTCAAAATTAGCAGTGTGCCAAACTCCTGTCCCTCAAACTATAAAATAATGGTTAACTTGTGTGGGTGACACTAGACTTCATAACTCAATAAGGGAATTTTGCAGTTTGAAGAGCTTAAACATTGATCTCTCCAGTTGGCTTCAGACCATGGATATGATGGGAAACCACTGTTACCCAAAAGATTAAATGCTGTAATTTTCAGATCTCTGGCTACATTCTTGATAGTATTAACTAACCATTTGGGATGTAGAAAAACTATCTGCTTCACTCACAATATTCTCAACTGTCAGTAACTTTGAATAATTTACTTATTTGTCACAAACAAATGGCATAATATGTGGTTTTGTGAAAAATGCATTCTGTCTTCTTTGGCATGAATGGGTTCCAAGTAAGCTTACTATTATGAGATATACAGATTTGGCACTTCTATGCTGATTTGCACATGGCCTTTTCCCAAAATGTAATAATATAATCCATACTTTTTTGTTTCTTTTTTTTTTTAAAATTTCAGTCACTGGCCACGGTCAACTTTTACACCACTGTATGCTTTATCAATAGTCTTATATCAGTGCTTTCACTAAACAACCCTTTTCCCCTTTCATTGCAGTCTTACAAAGCTTTACAGGCACATGATGAGGCACTGGAAGACCACCATTTTCCACAACATGTGTGTTTTTGGACAGCCTAGTCAAAATTATGCTGTCCTCTGGCAGGTTTGACATGCCTCACTCAGAGGACTGTCCTCTTGGTTGGTTTGACACAGATCACAGTCTGACTGCGTAACTCCTGTGTTTTTTTTTGGAAGGGCTTCAAGTTGGATGCAGCTCTGAATTGTGAGCTGGTGCCAGTGGAATTTGCCGACACGCGGCAGGTGAAAGGCGCCTTCAAAAAACTGCTACGGGCATGCGTGCCAAGTTCAGCTCCCCTCGATGCAGAGGACACCTTCCTCAAGGCCCTGGAGGAGTCAGAGTGGATCCTACAGGTGAGATGTGAAGCCTGTTCTCCCACCACTCTATGGAGTTCCCATCAGCTGTGACAACTCAACTCATTTGCTTTTCTGGCTCTGACTTGTTTTGCCCTCTTGAGCGTTTCTGTCATATTTTCAAAGCCACTTTCCCAAGAGAAACGAGACATGGGGAAGTTGGCAAGTTTCTCATTTCCCTCTCTTTAGTATTAATAGTGTCATATATTATTGGTATGTCCTTGGAAATCCTGGCAAGTCATTCAGGCATCTGTGATCAGCAGTGAACTTAGGCCATTTGCAGTACACCAAAAATATTTTCTACTTAAGGACCCACAGACCAAGTTATTTGCATAGGCAGAATACAGTTAATGGGATGGTTGTGTCTGTGACTTCACTTCTGCAGCTTCACAAAATCCTACAGCTGGCCCTGATCCTGGTGGAGCTGCTGGACAGCGGATCTTCTGTCCTCCTCAGCTTGGAGGATGGATGGGATATCACCACCCAGGTACACTAGCCAATCAGATCGCACAAGCATGATGATGTTACAGGTTAGACAGTCATTCCTGTCGCAGTTTCTGCAGTTATGAGCTCGGTGATACAGTAGAACTGCTGAGGCCATTCACATCAGAAACGTCATTTCATTTAGAATAAGCAATGTGAAGACGCCTTTAAATCTCAGGAAAGGTGCGCTCAATGCCATCACTCTAAACTAGGACAGTCAAAACTTGACAAAGGGATAGGTGTCAGCGCTCTTGCTAAGAATGGGCCCACACTGTTAAAAAACTGACGCAACATATCCATATTATGAGGGAAACTATTAGCTGGCCAGCTAGATTAAAAACAGCTTGATACCATGAAAAGGAAAGGAAAAAGATATATGAATATCCAGCCAGAATCTCTTTATATGAATACAGTGCAAAAGAATTAGCCATTATCCATCAGTTCCTTGTTTGTCTTATGATATGTATTACTTTTATGCCAAGTTATGTATGGTTAGGTTGCTAAAAAATAAGACAAATTGGTGGATAATAACTCTTTGTCAACCTGGAAAGCTTATGCAATATAAAACATTTCATAATCAGAATTAAGCAGCATTGCCCTGGCATAAATGAAATATAATTGCCATTTGTCCTTGTTTGAAGAAGCATTTGAGATGGTATGTTTGGAATGTGAACTGATTTTCTGGTAGAAGAAAATTCTACATTTTTGCATTGATTTATGCCAGATATCACCATACTGCCTTTACATAATTCAAGAGGACATCTGGCTCTAACTTTGTTGATGAAAATTGTTGTGCTTTGCCTTTATCACTTCAAAGTGTAAATTTTACAGGCTTGACTGTGCTGTAGTAAGCTTCCCTGCCAGGCTGAGCCTGGGCCAGATTGTTATACTCATATGCTCTGCCCTCCAGCCCAGTAAGCTCAGCAGAGGTGTGCTTATGTGCTGAGCTAAGCTTGTTATTTCATTTCCTGGATGATTCTATCACAGCACTTTGTCATATTGTTCAGTCATTGAGGTTTGTACTTGGAGAGGGAGTGTTTCTGTGGTGAGAATGGCACTTGGCTCTGCAGAAAGCTCTTCAGGTCAAAGCTAACAGCTGCACCTCAGGGGTGTGTTCTGCAGTCTGCTCCATCAGACTCACTACAGGAAACACAGATATATCCAGCACTGGAATGGCTGCATGTCAGAAAGCAGCCGCCACTGGCTTCGAGCTGAGGAGTTATACTTGCTGTCCAGCAGATATGAAGAGACCAGAAAGATGGGGATTCCTCCTCACAGACCAGGAATGAGGAAGGCAATGGAGCCATCTACTGGTCTCACAGCAGAATACAGCAGCAGCTGTGTTTTTTGCTTCCTTCTCGTGCATGGGTGTAAAACTGCAGCACTTGGTCAGGGGTATAGTCATGTGCACTGGATTTACAGTGACTCCAGTGATAGACCAGAAGTACTATAAATGTGATTTTATTTTATCTGGTCATTCCCTAGGTGGTGTCTCTGGTCCAGCTGCTCAGCGATCCCTTCTACAGGACGCTGGAGGGCTTCCAGGTTCTGCTGGAGAAGGAGTGGCTGTCCTTCGGCCACAAGTTCAGCCAGCGCAGCACCCTCACCCCCAGCAGCCAGGGCAGTGGCTTCACCCCCATCTTCCTGCAGTTCCTGGACTGTGTGCACCAGGCAGGAAAACACTCTCTCAGCCATAGTCACACCCCACCATTTCATCTCCTCTATATCCCACTACTATACCCCCTTCACCCCCCCCCCCCCCCACCACCCTGCCCCTATTCCCACAGTCACATCCCATTGTGACCCCGCGCAGTTCCGGCCCTGCTTCGCCCATGAAGTCATCAAATTCTTACAGCGTGGAGCAAGGAGAGGAGAACTCAGTGATCCTTGGAAATGGCAAAAGTGAACAAAAAACTGAAAGTAACAGCTGTCACCGTCAATATTTAGTTCCGTTCTGTTCGCCACAATCCCCAGGTCAAAAGAGTAATTTAGCTGAAGTTCTGTACTTTTGGAGTCCCCCCCCAAATTGCTGTTGTCCAGATGTTGAATTAACTGTCGCTTTCAGCATAGTTTCCCATTATCATGTTCCAGACACTCTCACCCTTTCCATAGTATATTTTGCACCATTACTCTCAAAGTGGAAAGCTGTAGTGATGAAAATGCTTTGTTCTAATTTCTGAGGAGAGGAGGGGGTAGGAAGCACTCAGAATGAGCTGCTAACCTTAGAGAGTGCTCTCCTGGGTCTGTCCTGTACACTTACATCAACGCATAGTTTCTGCATTCGTCTTTTTAAATTTCACAAGCCAAAGTGACTTGACACGGTCACAGTCCTCAAGTGTGATAAATAAAAGGATGGAATTGGGACTGGGGGTGTGGGTTCACAATCCAAAAAAAGAAGCTACTCTCACAAACATCTGGTGTTTTTGCACATGTTTTTGAAATGAGAAAAATGCTCCTCTTGGCTGCTGCTCATGACTGGTAAACACAGTCCCCTGATGCACTGCAGTTTTGTTTTGAGAATGATGATGTCACTGAGCATTCTAAGCTGTATTTCACCCAGGTTCACTCATTGTCATGCACCCCAAAATCATGACAGTTCTGTGCATGAGAGTTCTCCTCATTCCTTCCTGATATGACATGTCCCCCTCTCATTCTAGATACACACCCAGTACCCGCTGGAGTTCGAGTTCAACCAGCATTACCTGAAGTTCTTGGCCTACCACTATGTGTCAAACCGCTTCAAGAACTTCCTGCTGGACTCTGACTATGAGCGCCTTGAACACGGTCAGTCCTGAATCAAACTTTATCCCGCGCCAGCATGTTTCTGCAGAGTAAAATGTAGGGTTTGGTTTTGGCTTACTGTGTGCTTTGTACAGTAAATCAGTCATTGAAATAATTTAGTGTTTTTATTTACATAATATATTGTGGTGAAATAATAAATTAAAATCTGGAAGAAAATTCCCCAGATCATTTTCCAGAATATGCTTTTGGAGCTCTTTTGATGAGTGAATTGTAGAAATTGAATTTCCCTGCCATACTACCCTTAGCCTGATAGAAGGGGTTAGAATAAGAGCTCTTAGTTTGTGTTTTCTTCTCAAAGGGACATTGTTTGACGACAAGGGGGACAAACAGGCAAAGAAGGGGCTCTGCATCTGGGAGTGCATCAGCAGGCTGCACAGAAGAAGCCCGCTGTTCTACAACTACCTGTACAGCCCCTCTGACACTGAGGTATGGACTAGTTGGCTCCGCCATTCTGCTGGGCTGCACCTGGGCTGAATGGACTCTTTCAGATTCACTGCGCGATCGAAGAACCAAGTGACTGCCGACTCGGCCTGCGCATGATCTCACAAGCTCTCCAAGGTCCTGTCTCTGAAATGTCAGTGCTTCTGGCAAAGATGGTTAAGACCAGAATGATGAATTATCCAGTTCTTTTGTTCGAGAAGTCTGAGCTGTGTTCCTAATTTTTTTTAATTTTCCTCACTTTGTTGCTGTAAGTCAATTTAAAGAAAAATGCTTGGGTTCAGGAAGTCATGTTGTGAACTGTGGGGAACTGTAAAGCCTGGAGACTGCGCAGTTGAGAGGATGAATCCAGTCTTTCTTGGGAAAATATGACTGTTTATGTGAGTAGGGCTGTTTATGAAGGATGAGCTGCTGCGGTGCACCACACCCCCCGCATACGCCAAGGCAGAAACCATCACAGGACGTCCTGCTGAAAGATTCAGCCTAAAGACACTGTCCTGCCACTATTGGCCAGCATTCCCATCACTCTCATTCCCATCACTCACATTCCCATCACTCACACTCCCGTCACTCACACTCCCATCACTCACATTCCCATCACTCACACTCCCGTCACTCACACTCCCGTCACTCACACTCCCGTCACTCACATTCCCGTCACTCACACTCCCGTCACTCACATTCCCGTCACTCTCATTCCCGTCATTCACACTCCCATCACTCTCACTCCCATCACTCTCACTCCCGTCACTCTCATTCCCGTCACTCTCATTCCCGTCACTCACACTCCCGTCACTCTCATTCCCGTCACTCACACTCCCGTCACTCTCATTCCCGTCACTCACACTCCCATCACTCTCATTCCCGTCACTCTCTTTCCCGTCACTCACACTCCCATCACTCACACTCCCGTCACTCTCATTCCCGTCACTCACACTCCCGTCACTCTCATTCCCGTCACTCTCATTCCCGTCACTCACACTCCCGTCACTCACACTCCCGTCACTCACACTCCCGTCACTCTCATTCCTGTCACTCTCTTTCCCGTCACTCTCATTCCCGTCACTCTCATTCCCATCACTCACACTCCCGCCACTCTCACTCCCGTCACTCTCATTCCCATCACTCACAGTTTAAATCACCAGGCAGACCAGGACAAACGCATGTCATGTTGTAGTGCCTTGTCCGCCCGATGAGTCACTGTTCTGAAAGAGGGTTAAGGATCCCCAGGGGGTGGCTTGTTTCCACTGTGGCTTCAGGTTCATGCCAGGCGCATTCTATCAGCGCATTCAACAGACGGCTTAGGACCATGTCAGCAACAGGGATGGAATGTGGTCAAGGCACAGTTTCCATCAAATTATGCACAGTTTCCTTCAAATACCTAAAAGGTGATATTGGGCAGGATGGGGTGCCCAGTGTCTGAGTTCCTGTGTTTCCTCCCTCTGCATGTTAGCCGGTGCTGAAGCCATGCATTAACATCCCCAGCCTGGTGAAGTGGGACTACCTCACAGGGGAGACCCTGTCCACAGGCCCGTCCTACGACTGGAGGATGGTGGCAGGGAAGACCGAAGGTGCCGAAGATGCAGACACCATTGCCACTAGCAAGCGTAGGATCGTGTGGCCCTGCTACAGCAGCGTGGGCCGAGCCCAGCCCGACGCCATCACCAAGCTCCTCGCCGTGAGTCCGACTCCCTTACCATCCCCGAACAAAACTGCATAAGTGCCATGTCCTAAACTGTTAATGATTTGTCATAGCTCCTTTGCTGCAATGGCGCATTTGTCTACATTAAATCATGCACCACAAAATGTTTTCATTCAAACTAAATCGACTGATTAATCTCAAGCCTACCATGGGGAGCTGATTTATAAGACTTCAGATGCAAGATGCTTGCAGTACATAAGATAGGAACAGCAAAGACAAACAGGCTGTTGAAAGGCATAAACGTCAAAATAATATCCAAGGTCAGCATACATTCCTTGCCACTTGAAGCACATAATGTACCGCTTAAAATGCTATCCAATAAAATAATTCCATCTCTGCAATTGATGAAGCACCTAATAGTGAAGCAAAAGGTTAGCATAACCTTACGTCACACCAAGGAACACATGGTGCCTAACAATGTCTTGTGACTGATGGATGATTTCCTGTTGAGCTGGTCTGCTGATGATGTGAGAATTGGTTTCAGGATGTGGAGAGGCTGGAGGCGGAGCTGAAGCAGGCGCCGGAGAGGTGGCAGGTCACTCTGGAGAGAGTGCGGGTCAGCATCAAGGATGATCTCAAGCAGGAGGGCAATGTGAGTTTGGGCTTTATCACTTGGATATTGAGAAAACATAGATGCATGTTTTAGCTGCACATGGGGGCAGTTAATACAAACTTTTCTCAAAGTTAAAGGACAAAACACTCATCTCATCTGATGGAGAAAAGTACAAAGTAGGGGTAAAAATTGTGTTTGAAGGTATATTGTTCAGTAACCTGGAATAATTTTACATTTTAAAAAAGGTATATGTTACCTGTGTTTTGTAATGAAAGTCAGCGTGTTTCCTGCTGCTCAGCTGAGCCGCCATACCCCCTGACCAGTGGCCTCTCTGGTGTTGCAGCTCCGTAAGCATTCCATATCAATATCCGGCCTGATCCCCACCTCCAGCCTGCAGGCCTACCAGCGGCGCTCCATGCTGCACCTGCCCGACAGTGGCTTGGGCGAGGACAGCAGCCCCACCGCCTCTAACGGCGTCAACAGAAGAGCTGCAACGCTCTACAACCAGTTCACCCCCAAGAATGAGGAGAACAGGTAACATCATATCTGAGCTGTGAGAACAAATCTGAGAAGACTAAACCACTGCAAGGAAGCAGGAGCATCACCTTCATCCAGCTGCTCTCAGAATGAGCTGGGCCAGGTAGCAGGACCACGTGGGGTTGTTTATTCATATTATTTATTTCTGTCTTTCAGGTCCTTCGAGGGTGTCCTGTTCAAACGGGGAGCTTTGCTAAAAGCATGGAAGCCTCGCTGGTTTGTCCTAGACATCACAAAACACCAGGTGAGCACTACCAGGCAGAGCTGGGTTATGTGTTTTAGAAAGCAAAGCATAATTCTGCAGGTAAATCACTCTGTTTTCCTGGTTAGCTGAGGTATTATGATACGGGAGAAGACACCAACTGCCGGGGCCATATTGACTTAGCAGAGGTGGAGTCTGTCCTGCTCGCCACCCCCACCATAGGAGCACCCAAACACATCAGCGAGAAGGCCTTCTTTGACGTGAGCACCTCCTCAACACGCTTTCCATTTACTTTAGCGATCAGCTCCCATTGATTCATGAGTCTGAAAGTCTACGTTCTCCTGCACTGTGATAATTATGATTGGCCGTTAATCTGAACAAATGTTTCTTGAACACTGAAATATGTAGCAGAGTGGTATTAAACTGTTTATTCTCTCTTATTCATTTTGTTGGCTTGGGGTACATCTTTGTCACTGCAGCTCAAGACAACCAGACGCATGTACAACTTCTGCGCAGCAGACGCACAGAGCGCCCAGCAGTGGATGGACAAAATCCAGAGCTGCATCTCTGACGCGTGACCACACCCTGAACACACCCCCCCGCCAGATCACATTCTGGACTGCCCAGAAGAACAGACAGGGTGTGATGTGGAGCCGCCCACACCCTGCTTTCCCCTGCTTCCACACTAGGGCCAAAAACCTGCTCACAGTATATGACATTAAGTCCCAGGAGGACTGCACTCACTACAGAATGCCAGGGCATCTCATTTAAAATGGAAATTAATGTTCATAGGAGACCTCTTGCCATTAAAATTGTACATTTAAATGTTAACAAAATTAGAGAAAAATAGACAATTTGATTATTTTTAAAAGGAAAATGAGTGTATGCACTGCTGCTTACCAACACCAAGGTGTGAACAACCAAAATGTCAAAATGCACTAAATAACACAGCAATTTGTTTGCACTTAATAAGCCTGTAATATGCATTCCATATAAAGTTTAGATTTAATGATTACACCAGCCAGGCAAAAACATGATACTTTATAAATATGTATATATGACATTTTCCTGAGCAGTTCTCAGAAATGAAAAAAAAATTGCACACTAAAAGCTCTGAGTATTTCCTGACATTTTCAACCTCTAACTTAATTCTTTTATTTAAACATGCGTTTGTGAGTGGTTTTACTTGTGGTTAACATTTGTTTCGTTCTTGTAATATAAATGAAAAGTTTATAGTATGCTACTTGTCAAAGCATGGTCAATAATTTGTTGGATTACATGTGTAAATATCTCATGCAGTGCCATTTTATACTTTTTTTATACATTTGTATTGAACAACTTGTTTTTACTTAACAAAATGAAACACAGTTTTGCTATTTTTAATATCTTGTTTCATGTCTTGACATTGCGAATGCAGTGCTCTCTGTGGTGGGACTGACACTGAGCTGTAGTGTTTGTGTGAAGAGGAGTCCGCTCTTAATTTGAGAAGAGTATCATTCCACTGTGGCTGAACCCGTGATGGCTGAATACTGAAATTCGGTTTGGTTGGGGTGAAATGACTCCTCTCCTCTCTAAGCTACACTGTGGTTTGAGGAAATGACAGGGAAAAGACAACTGACACCTGAAAGTTGTATTGGAGTTTTGCTGTTACTTTGTTTCTTTTATATGATAAATCTATTAACCTGAAATAAATGGAGTACTTGAACACACTGTTCCAGCCTAAGATTACCTGGCACCTGATGCGTCTGTCACTGGTGGTGGGAAAGAAAACAATGTAGAAAATGAGACAATTAGTGTTTGTCTATCTGTGTGTCACGTCTGTGGTATGGACCTAGTCTACTGTTTATTGTGCGCTGGCTCCAACAAATCTGTTCTCTTCGCCAAATGGGTGAGGAAATCTTGAGATATGTTAATTAAAACTATCATTCTGTACCGTTCCTGTATTGTTTTTCTCTGTCTTCTCATAGTAACCCCTCAAGCCTCTGAGTCACACTTTATTTCCAAATACCAAATGATGAAACCACTGCCGAACCTATTCGGCCCTGTGTACCCAAATTGATGAATTACACTGACAGAAAGTTCTCCTCTTTGCACTTGTTACCAGAGACCCTGTAATAAAATGGTGGACACATGATCACAGGACCATTCCAATTCTACGAATCCCTTTCAGGATCAGCTCCTGTTCTCTGCACAGCTTGGGTTCTGCTGTATTCCTGCCCCTTGTGCTGCCATAACATAGCTGCCACACTGTTGCCCAAACTTGCACAGCCACAGCTATGATTTAAACAAGCAGCACTGACTACAATTCGTTCCTTTGGAAACAAGAAAACAAACAACTTTGGTGAGAGTACAGCACAGTGACAGTACAGTGTTGTGGTGCCTTTCTTCCCATCAAACAGAAAGGTGTCTTGTTAGCTCATCTTTGGTCTCCATAGTAACAGCTGTGTGCTGCAGGCCTGGTGATGGCCCTCACAGTTACCATGGTCAGGCTGCCGCTGTTATCCAGTCACATGGTCTACAGTTTCACAGGTTATGCAGTGTTTCACGCTGTCTGTCCGGCCTCATCACCTGTCTGACAGGATATGAGCACATTGGCCGTCACGTTCGTCTGAGTGAGTCTTTTACCTTCTACACACCCAAGTAAAACTAGATACTGGAGATGATGGACAGAGAGAGCACTGTAGCCCAGGGTACACTTATGTGCCAGAGTTTCCTACATTACAACGGTTACTTCTCCCTGTGAACTTGAGTCAGGACAGAGAACAAGCACATTACAGTCAATCTGTCATTCACTACAACTGCCATTTTATGTGCTCCATTACCCAGAATTCATGGTGCCACATTTAAATCTAACAATCCTCTACAGAACAGCCCTCACGGATGGTGTGTGACTACAGTGAGGGGAGAAATTTTGTAAATGCACCCAAGACCTCTCACAGTATCTTGACTCTAAGCAGACCTTGTTTTTGTTCAAATATGTGTAACAGACAAAAGTAAATGCTAAATTAACATCACATATGCCAATACAGCAAGAGAACTTCAGGCACATGCTGCTACACACCACCAATGTAGGTTTACCTTCCCTAAAAATTCACATTGAGGTGAGCTGATGTGTTTTACTACGTATATTGCCAGGTCATGAAGTTTACGGCGCAGATGTAAAGTTACGAGCCATGAGAGCAGGGCCATTGGGGCAGGTATGAGAGCAGGGCCATTGGGGCAGGTATGAGAACAGGGCCACTGGGGCAGGTATGAGAGCAGGGCCGCTGGGGCAGGTACGAGAGCAGGGCCATTGGGGCAGGTATGAGAACAGGGCCGCTGGGGCAGGTATGAGAGCAGGGCCACTGGGGCAGGTATGAGAACAGGGCCGCTGGGGCAGGTATGAGAGCAGGGCCACTGGGGCAGGTATGAGAACAGGGCCGCTGGGGCAGGTATGAGAACAGGGCCGCTGGGGCAGGTACGAGAGCAGGGACGCTGGGGCAGACAGGAGAGCAGGGCCACTGGGGCAGGTATGAGAGCAGGGCCGCTGGGGCAGGTATGAGAACAGGGCCGCTGGGGCAGGTATGAGAGCAGGGCCGCTGGGGCAGGTATGAGAGCAGGGCCGCTGGGGCAGGTACGAGAGCAGGGCCGCTGGGGCAGACAGGAGAGCAGGGCCACTGGGGCAGGTATGAGAGCAGGGCCGCTGGGGCAGGTATGAGAACAGGGCCGCTGGGGCAGATAGGAGAGCAGGGCCGCTGGGGCAGGTATGAGAACAGGGCCGCTGGGGCAGGTATGAGAGCAGGGCCGCTGGGGCAGGTACGAGAGCAGGGCCGCTGGGGCAGGTTGGTAGATTGTATTGAGGGGGGCTCTCCCCTGCTGTACGGTAGTGACTCTCAGCTTGAGCACCAGCAGCGGACTCTGCTCTCCAGATTTATCTGCTGGCGCACAGGATCAGCCCCGACCTGCAGGAGGGGCGTGCAGGAAGCAGGGTGTTTCAGCATTTCCAGGAATGAGCCTCATCTTCCCATGGGAGACACTCGCAATCCGGTAATCAGGGCAAAAATGAGCCATATCAGTACGTTGAAAACACGACAGGGCAGAATGCGTGTTAATTGCTATGAAATGTTGCTGTTCTCCCTCTTCTCAGAAATGCTGTCTGCTCTTGCCTCACTGTAAAGCATGAGAACGTGTGGTTTATCATGTTTCCAGGTCAGCCAGTGTTCACCACCTCAGCTTACTAGAGTGAAAACCTGAGCTTTCTGAAACACAAACGACACTCGCTGCACAAACAGCCCTGACAGCAACAGCTCGGTTACGTATTTAGAAGGATATATTGGCAATATTGGGATATTATAAAAAAAATTATGTAAAACATTATATATGTTTTACAGCACAATATCCAATATACTTTAAACAAACTGTCTCAAATCCTGAATGCCACAGTAATATGCATATATTTTTTTTTTTTTTCACAAAAATGTTCATCAGCATGGAAAATGTGAAATCAAGAGGACAGTGTTGGTCCAAGAGCAGATTGCATCAGCCAATCACAGCCTTTGACTCTGCCCCTCCCACCACACCTGTTCACTCTGTTTTTATCCAGAAACAATAAATGTACCTTTGACCACTAAAAACAGATTTTGTGAGCACACAAAACAGCCACTAAAGCAGGTGGATACAACCATTTGTTCCTTTGCCCCAAGAGAAGGATTTATTCTTAAAGCCGCTGAGACATGGAGCATTTTTGCACAGATTTGAATTGCTTGCTCTCGTTCCTTCTGACCTCCCATCTCACCTGACAATAATTACAAGCAAGCTTTAGTGAAACTCAAAGGTTTGTGTTCAGCAGGACCAGAGTGTAGCGCCCCCTGTCTGCAGGGGTTAAAAATAGCCCAGGCAGTGGAATGCTGTCTTTTTTACAATCAACGGGGTGCTAATCATCTGTAGTCTACTCCTTCACTCCCCCGTTTAGATCCCATCATTTCCGTCCGCTAACGTTGGGGCGCTCTGTGACACTGAAGTGAAGTCATGCTCAGAGGCCTTCGCCAGCAGAAACCTGGCCAACCCCAGCACACAGCTGTGTGGGATTTATCCATTAGCAGCCGGAATGTTCTCAATCCAGATCTATTTAGATGAAAATCTGCTGGAGGGAATTCAAATAAACTGTTTGCCGATCGGGATACCGCAACATGTGGATAGGAACAGGCAGGGGAACAGACAAGATATCTTAGCCTGACTTTGGAATGCTGAGGCCTGTGCAATTTAGTCATGGAGATATAAACCCCAATACTTTAATGCTGAGTACTGAACAGGTCCTCAAATCCCGTCTGGCTGAAACGTGCCGCATTCTCAACATGTCCTTCCCCATAGCCCCGGCATTCTTTCAGTAATCCTCAGATTTACACAATTTTCACAGGAAAATCTATTTATATTCCCAGCAGCTGAATGCAGAAAAATATTTTCACACACAGTATTCCAAAGACCTATGGGTACAGACAAGGAGAAAAAGACTTCACTTTGCAAAACTGTTTCAGCAATTTCATATGGGCATGTTTTCATCTAATACAGTATGTGTCACTGTACACAGTTGTACCCCATAGGACAGAAGTCAAGTTTCATCTAAAGGAGAGACAATCCTAAATCGGAAGTGTGGTGCAGGCTTGTAGGATGTTGGGGAACAGAAATAATTAACTCCAATGCACAGGGGTGAGTTTTCAAGGTTAGTGTGCAAAAACCCCCTACAATTCTGTTCAAGTTTTGCATTCAAGCTTGATTAATAGGCTGTCAGAGGGATGAACCCAATCTCAACCCCAAACTCCCATCACTAAGCAAAGCAAAGCCGTAAGGTACAAAGGCTGGATCAAGGCCAGGCACGCAAATAAACAGGGCCATAAAAGGAAAAGGGGTCGTTATTTGTTTCATGAAATTCGTCACACTCCCAGCTCATGCAGCCATTCACGTTTGGAGAACTGCAGGAACGTAGCTGCAGGAAAAACACGTCTCAGTTTTCACGGCATTGAATCTTCATCAGCGTGACGAAGAGCGATGCCAGCTCAGGCAGGTCAGCACGTGTGACCCGATCCCCACACATGCTGACCTGCATCCACCAGCCTGGAGATGAACCCTCTTTGGGTCACCCTGACTCTCCCAGTCTCCAGCCTGGTGACTTTAGAATGCTGTGTACCAACTACAGCTGCAAGCTCTGTGCTCTCCCCTCACAAATCCAGCTGCACAAACCATACGCTCTGGTCCCCTGCCAGTGGCTATGGCAGTAATTCACTAGGTGTTTGTTAGTCACTTACAGACGGGTCGTTAAGATGCATGTTTTGTGGGTGCACAATTACAGCTGTGTGACCACAGTTCCTTTCTGTGAGGGATTTCTGTGATTTGGCCGTATGCTGAGTGACAGCTTGCCTGTGGCCCCACCCACTGCCCTCCAAACTCACATCACAGGGCTCCTCTGCCGGTTATTTCTGCAGCAGAGAGTGACATTTTTAAAATCAGTCTCACAGGAGACTCATATGTCACTACTTATTTTGGCTGCCAGTTCTGTTCTACCCAAACATCAAGTGGCAGATATACATTATTTACTTGCCAGTTTAAGCAGCTAAGAAGGCCTACCCTTAGCACAGCCAGTACCTAAAGCACTGCAAACTAGGACTCCTCAACAGGTTCAGATAATATGGCCCAGCAGCGCATAATGACACTTTGAGATGGCTCATTTGCTGCAGTGAGACACACGTTTTAATCTGTCCATGTGCCGACAAACATCAGTCAGTCCGGAGGATCGAAACGAAGGCCTGTCTGGATCAGAGTCACACTGCATTCCACTCAAAGGAGGGAAAGGTGATGAGGAAAGGATATCTGTACGAACACTATGTGCTCTCTGTTCTCTCTCATGTCCTTCCCACCGTCTCCATTTACAAACAAGGACGGAGTGAGTCTCACTGGCACAAATGGATGAGTAGGAAAAAACAGGACGCAAACTGGACACAAAAAACTCAACAGAGTCAGCGCTGGCCTCCTCACTGCGTCTCAGAGCGCAACAGAGTCAGCGCTGGCCTCCTCACTGTGCGTCTCAGAGCTCAACAGAGTCAGCGCTGGCCTCCTCGCTGTGCGTCTCAGAGCGCAACAGAGTCAGCGCTGGCCTCCTCACTGTGCGTCTCAGAGCTCAACAGAGTCAGCGCTGGCCTCCTCGCTGTGCGTCTCAGAGCTCAACAGAGTCAGCGGTGGCCTCCTCGCTGTGCGTCTCAGAGCGCAACAGAGTCAGCGCTGGCCTCCTCGCTGTGCGTCTCAGAGCTCAACAGAGTCAGCGCTAGCCTCCTTGCTGTGCATCTCAGAGCTCAACAGAGTCAGCGCTGGCCTCCTCGCTGTGCGCCTCAGAGCGCAACAGAGTCAGCACTGGCCTCCTCGCTGTGCATCTCAGAGCACAACAGAGTCAGCGGTGGCCTCCTCGCTGTGCGCCTCAGAGCGCAACAGAGTCAGCGCTGGCCTCCTCGCTGTGCGCCTCAGAGCACAACAGAGTCAGCGCTGGCCTCCTCGCTGTGCATCTCGGAGCACAACAGAGTCAGCAGTGGCCTCCTCGCTGTGCGTCTCAGAGCACAACAGAGTCAGCGCTGGCCTCCTCGCTGTGCATCTCAGAGCTCAACAGAGTCAGCGCTGGCCTCCTCGCTGTGCATCTCAGAGCGCAACAGAGTCAGCGCTGGCCTCCTCGCTGTGCGTCTCAGAGCGCAACAGAGTCAGCGCTGGCCTCCTTGCTGCGCGTCTCAGAGCTCAACAGAGTCAGCGCTGGCCTCCTCGCTGTGCGTCTCAGAGCTCAACAGAGTCAGCGCTGGCCTCCTCGCTGTGCGTCTCAGAGCTCAACAGAGTCAGCGCTGGCCTCCTCGCTGTGCGTCTCAGAGCTCAACAGAGTCAGCGCTGACCTCCTCGCTGTGCGGCTCATTTAAGGCTTGGGTTTGTCAGTGCGAAGAGAAAACAGAGGAGCTCAGAGGTTGGTGGAAGTAAACGCACGCCGCTGTGTGCTGCATCTGGCGTGGGGTAGGGAGACACGCCAGTGATCCAGAGGGACACACTGCGAGTTACTGCCAGCCGCCAGCTCCACATTCCTGCATCCCATAGTCACCCTCACACTCCAGCCGCCAACAATCGCTGGCGACCTGAGAGAGAGACAACCCCGCCTGCGCATTCTCAGCGCTCATCATTCACTCATGCTGGAATCCATGAGGAAAAAGAGAAATTTACACAGCACCTCTTCGCCAAGAACATTTTTTCTTTTTTGTAAAACACAAATAGAAGACAGGAAGTTTTTCAAAATTATTAACTTAGTTAAGCACTCAGGATAACAGTGTAAAGAGTAACCTGCAAAAAGGTGATAGTGGGAAAACAGCCTACAAGACCAGCCAGTTTGGTAAAGTTTTACCAGGAAAAGACAGGAAGACCCAGCTATGATTTCCTCCAGTTACTGCTATAGCTAGATTGCAAACTCAGTTCAGCCAAGAACCATTTTACCACAAAATGAGCAACGCTAAGATTGCAGATCAGTATGGGTCTGGAAAGGAGGCCACTAATCAAATACAAACGAACTACTCTGGCAAAGCATCGAGCATCAGAGAACATTATGTAACATGTTGCTTGACTTCACTGTTTGAGCAAGAATACTGGTCTTATGTTTCATAAGCTAGTACCACAAACCCCACCCCCTGTCCAACTGCATTGTTATCGATAGTTTGCAAGTGTGAAAACATGACATCATTTCATCTGCAGGCCCAGAGCTGAGATATATTTTGGCGGTGTACTGGATACAGGGTTGAACCATTCAATTAAGCAAAAATCACAACCATGTGACTGCCACAGCGTCTCACACGATCAGACACCTCCATGCACTCATGACAAAATGTGGTTTCTGGGTTGCGTTTGCATGTCAAAGGAACGTTTCTTTGCAACGTAATACTTCCAGTGCACTGGTGACATCTAGTGGCTTGAATTAAAACGGCAAGTTCAAAAATAAATGCAGTACACTGATAGGATACTGATATGATATACACTCTTTCTCACTAAAAATGTTTTTCATTTCAATACATAAGATTCACTGTTAAACGCATAATGTATTAAAATATACAGCATTATGTTTAAAAAAAATGCTATGCTACGTTAACATGGAGTGAATCAAATTCTAGATTTAATCAATCTCACATAGAAAAGCTATTTATTTACTACTGTATCCCTAACTGCCAGCACCGGAAGGCGCCATTATTCCGCTCAAATGTAGCTGCTCTGTGACAACGGGTTTCAAGGAGGTTTGGGCCTATACCTGTTCGGTTTTTAGCGCCCTGTATATTTAATGTTTCAGTTGAACACGCCCAAAAAGCTACTTACTTGTTGTTTTGGTCTTCGGCAAACATCGATGTCACTGTCCAAGTAGTTTCTTATTAAATTAATGGCAAACTTTACCTACAACACATCACCGAGGATGTTATCAAGTAACGTTACCCGGCGAATTCATCTTCTTTATTTAAATTGGACCGTGTGAGAAAATTCGTTTGAAAGCCGTTAAGAAGTAAGAGGAACACTCGAATTGCAAATCCTGGCAACCGCATCTTTTAACCGGTAAGAAATTTACTAAGCAGACTACTGGGTGGCCGAAACGATAGCCTTTTTTAAGGGGGGTTCTGTCAGATGACGTCTCTCAGAACGGGTCCAACTGTCACCATCCAAATGTCACAATCCACATTCAAGCACAATGCGATACAGGTACAAGAGTGTACTATCGGCAATAATGTTGAGTACTAATCGCGAAAGCAACCTAACTGGTCTCTTGCTCCGTGCAATGATGAACTACACATAGTCACCCATTAACATTGCCATTTGTAAGTACCCTACAACAGGAAATTCCAATACTGACAACAGGATAAAACTGTTTTTAGCAATGTTTTTTAATGGTTTTATATCAAATTGCACCATGTCACAAAAACTGAAAAGCTATGTGACACAGCTACACTATATCTATACATTTGAAATATCATGTCCTTTTCAAAAGCATATACCAAGTTCCTTCTGGACTTTACACAACATTTTCATAGTAAAATAAAAAGCCCTGTTTCTCCACATTTCCAAGTATGTCTCTCTATTATTAAATCATATGCCAAACAAAACATACATTAATAATCTATTGTAGTATGGTATTACATTGGTTAGAGGCTTAAACAATTAATATATTTGATAACAATATTAAAACTGGGGACACTTTAACATTAATAACACTGCCACTATGTGTACATTGTCAGTCGGAGATAACTTGACAATCACTGTGTTAATAAATAAGACTGAAATATGATGTTTCAATTCACAATACTTTGGCAAAAAAAAAAAAAAAAAAAACTAACAAAAAAAATGTCAAAGTTAAGAGAGATCAAAGAGAAAAGGAGTGTGGTACTTTATATCACATGAGGAGAATAAATTCCCTTCAAAAACAGCCAAAAAATATCCTTGGCTAACTGGACACATGTAGATAGAGAGGTGTTAAGTGTGTAATGGTGGCAGTCATCTACAGGGATCAGGACAATCGCCCGCCCTCCTGCCTGCCCGTTCCCGCAGTGCCCGCCGGTCCCCCGTCGCAGGAGAATGTTGTAGTAGATTCTGGAATGTTAAGAGCGTCACTGGCACACGGTTACGGTTAACACGTTAAGTTTCTGTTGCATTCATTCAGTAACTTGGTCACATTGCTGCAGTGTTGCGGCCGCGTTGGGAGAATGCGGTATTAGTTGGGCTGTGCAGGCCGGGTCCTCTTCTCCTGCCACTCTTTCTCCCTCAGGCTCAGCTCTGCGTCAGTGAACGCTGCTGGACCCCAGTTAGTGATCCTCTGTGGTCCCTTTGAGCCTGAGAGGAGGGAGGGAGAGAGAGAGGGGGAGGAGGGAGGGAGGGAGAGAGAGAGGGAGGGAGGGGGGGGGGGAGGGGGGGAGAGAGAGAGGGAGGGGGCGGGGAGGGAGGGAGGGAGAGAGAGCGGAGGGGGGGAGGGAAGGAGAAAGAGAGGGAGGGAAGGAGAGAGAGCGGAGGGGGAGGGAGGGAGGGAGGGAGAGAGAGAGGAGGGGGGAGGGAGGGAGGGAGGGAGAGAGAGAGGAGGGAGGGAGGGGGGGAGAAAGGGAGAGTGACAGGAGGGAGAGGTGGAGAGAGACAGGGGGGAGAGAGAGGGATAAAGTAAGAGGATGAAGAGAGATGGTGGAAGAGAGAAAAGGGGAACAGTTGAGGACATGATGGGCTAAGCACTGGGGGTCATGCAGTATTTGGCTCCACTCTCTCATGCTGTGGTCAGTAAGCCACAGTCACTAAACTGCGATCAATATGCAGCGATCAGTAATCTGCAGTCCATAATCTGCAATCAGTAAAATGTGGTCAGTTAACTGCAGTCAGTAAACTGGTAAGTGACCTACAGTCACTAGGTTGAGGCGGCTCACCTGGCTGAATGAGGCGAATCAATCCCTCATGATGTGCAACTTTATCCTTCCAGCTGCGCGTCTCATTGGCTGCATGCTCCAGCTTCTTCATAACTTCCTGCCGCACACAGGGACACACACATCATTCAGGCTTCAAAAGGAGTATGTACTTTCCCTCTGCCACTAGATGGCGATAGTATCCACTTATTCATAATGATGGTGAATGGAACGGAAACATGCTCTCTTCACTGGTGGGAGTGTTTTCTGCAGGAATGTAAGCGGCGGTGTTGTGCCGGATCAGGGAGTGGCTCGGTTGTGGTCAAGGAGAGACTATTTTATACAGCCTCACTGTGGAAACTCTGTCCCAATGGGTCACAAAAACATCAGCTTTTACACATGCAGGCACACACACACACACACACAGCTTTTACACATGCAGGCACACACACACACACACAGCTTTTACACATGCAGGCGCACACACACACACACACACGGCTTTTACACATGCAGGCACACACACACACAGCTTTTACACATGCAGGCACACACACACACAGCTTTTACACATGCAGGCACACACACACACAGCTTTTACACATGCAGGCACACACACACACACACGGCTTTTACACATGCAGGCACACACACACGGCTTTTACACATGCAGGCACACACACACACACACGGCTTTTACACATGCAGGCACACACACACGGCTTTTACACATGCAGGCACACACACACACACGGCTTTTACACATGCAGGCACACACACACGGCTTTTACACATGCAGGCACACACACACACACACGGCTTTTACACATGCAGGCGCACACACACACACAGCTTTTACACATGCAGGCACACACACACATACGGCTTTAACACATGCAGGCACACACACACACATACGGCTTTTACACATGCAGGCACACACACACACACACACGGCTTTTACACATGCACACACACACACACACACACAGCTTTTACACATGCAGGCACACACACACACAGCTTTTACACATGCAGGCACACACACACACATACGGCTTTTACACATGCAGGCACACACACACACACACGGCTTTTACACATGCACACACACACACACACGGCTTTTACACATGCACACACACACACACACACACAGCTTTTACACATGCAGGCACACACACACACAGCTTTTACACATGCAGGCACACACACACATACGGCTTTTACACATGCAGGCACACACACACACACACGGCTTTTACACATGCAGGCACACACACACATACGGCTTTTACACATGCAGGCACACACACACACACAGCTTTTACACATGCAGGCACACACACACACAGCTTTTACACATGCAGGCACACACACACACATACGGCTTTTACACATGCAGGCACACACACACACAGCTTTTACACATGCAGGCACACACACACACAGCTTTTACACATGCAGGCACACACACACATACGGCTTTAACACATGCAGGCACACACACACACATACGGCTTTTACACATGCAGGCACACACACACACACACACGGCTTTTACACATGCAGGCACACACACACACACGGCTTTTACACATGCAGGCACACACACACACACGCTTTTACACATGCAGGCACACACACACACAGCTTTTACACATGCAGGCACACACACACATACGGCTTTTACACATGCAGGCACACACACACATACGGCTTTTACACATGCAGGCACACACACACACACGGCTTTTACACATGCAGGCACACACACACACACACGGCTTTTACACATGCACACACACACACACACACAGCTTTTACACATGCAGGCACACACACACACAGCTTTTACACATGCAGGCACACACACACACAGCTGTTACACATGCAGGCACACACACACACATACGGCTTTTACACATGCAGGCACACACACACACGTAAGCAAGTGTAGACCAGAGCAACAGAAAGAGGCCAGTTCCTTTTTCATAAACTCTCATCTCATCTCAGAACAAGGGTACCACAGGAGAGGACAAAAAGTAACCCTAAATCAATACACCCGAAAATCATTGCAACATTTTAGCATACTACTAGCAGCTGGCACCAGGTGCTTATTAGGGACCAGCGGTTATTGGAGAACTCCTGGTGTTTATTCATGACACAGCAGAACACTCAGCTAAGTGAAACAAGAAATGCTACAGCTAAATATTTCATATTCTTAATACACATCTGCTGTAGAATGTAATATTTACACACCCACAGAATCTCCAATACACTTAACCCTCATTATAGCAGACCTCGTTAAAATAGACTTCGGTTATAACGGACTATTTCTGCAGTAACAACATGTGTGGTCAGAGGCTATTGTGTCAGAGAATGGGGAAGTGTATGTTCAGAGCATGAGTGTGTGCCAAGTGATCAATACATAGGAAAATGATTGTGTTGTAACTCAACACAGTGTTTACATACAGTGGATGACTGAGGACAGACGCCTTGCCTGAATAAAAAAAGAGTGTGCCTGGGTGTGATGGAATTGTACTGGTCAGCAGGTAAGGTGGTCTGATGTAGCTGGTAGAGTATACAGGACCTCCCGAGTATTGTTATACACCGAACTCTGTTTAAATATGGCTTGGTACCACAGCCGAGGTGGGACTACTGTGTTTTTTCATCATAACCCAGTGATATTGTGCTATCAGTTATATCGTACTCCCTTTCCCCCCAATTAGTCTGATTTAACAAGGGTTCAGTGTATTCAGATCTTAAGGTATTCCAAGATGCCAAACAGAGTTGAAAAATATATGTGACAATGATAGTGTTGCATTCTGGGAATGTTTGTCTTAGGCTTTAAGAGTATTGTCATGGTATTTGTGTCAGAATTTTCATAAAGTTTGGCACTGCATTTTGTGGCTGCATGAGGATTGAGTTTTCTTCCTTTAAAAGGTCACAGGTTGAAATTTATACACTTTGTCTCCTAAATCAAATATATGCGGCCTTAAGGGAAATGCTTCAGGGAGTTAACTGTAGTTACATCAGAAGCAGCTTAGTCATCAAACCATCACCACATTCATCACCTAAACCCTTCAATGCTCTCTATGGCAGACTGAAGAAGAGTAACCATAACAACAGCAATATCATAACAGCATATTAGAATAGATGTAAATCAATAAAAATTATTCCTGCTCACTGAACCATCATTTCGAATGCCATGGTTATTTTATTCAACTTGTACTTAATGCTATATGAGAGGAGAGTGTTACATCATTGACCTGTGGAGTTATTTTCCCCTTGGAAGCTTTGGACACTGTGAGAATGCAGTGAGTCTACATTACTTCAGGGGCTTCAGGACTTTTATCTGTGATGACCTATGCATTTGTGATGCTGCAGCGCCCCCTGCCTGTCTCACCTGGTACTGCTGCAGCGACCCTGCCTGTCTCACCTGTTACTGCTGCAGCGCCCCTGCCTGTCTCACTTGGTATTGCTGCAGCGCCCCTGCCTGTCTCACCTGTTACTGCTGCAGCGCCCCTGCCTGTCTCACCTGGTACTGCTGCAGTGCCCCTGCCTGTCTCACCTGTTACTGCTGCAGCGCCCCTGCCTGTCTCACCTGGTACTGCTGCAGCGCCCCCTGCCTGTCGCTCTCCAGCTGCTCTAGCTGCAGCATGGCGGCCTGCAGGGCCATCTCCTTGGCCAGGCGCTCGTTCTCCAGCTCCTGCTTCTCCGCCTCTGTCTGTGAGATCGCCTTCTGCTGCTGCAGATGCAGCTGCTCCAACTCCGCCCTCTTACACGCCTCCTCTTCCAACAGCCTGAACATACATGCATGCGCACACACACATGCATGCACACACAGTGATATACAATCACACACACATATACACACAGACGCATGTGTCAACATGCATACAAGTATGCACAAACACACAAGCACACAAAGAAAGAGCAAGAAAAAAAACCATCAAATACCAAACTGAACGGACTAAATAAAAGCCCTGCTCACAATGCGGGCCAGGATGCCAGTGATCCATATGACCTGCAGGGAAGAAATTATACATACAGATACGGACACAGGATTCTGCACACACCACACTGTACATGTCAAGGGTGGCTCCCCACTCCAATCTGCCGACGATGCTGATGATCTGGAAGAAATCAGTCACCACCATCACTACGACCTCCCCACCCACGCAACCTCAGCACACCCTCAGCACTCGGGCCAACGCCTCATGTAAGCCCACACGAACCCAGCGTTCAAGCAGAGTCGCTGTGTTCAGCAGTGACTCTGTTTGAGCGCTGGGTTCGTGTGGGCTTACATGAGGCGTTGGCCAGAGTGCTGACAGCTTTGCATTTGCACTGCAAATGCAAAGCTGTCGGCCATGACAGGAAGGAAGCAGCCTCCTCCTGCCTGACCTGCTACCTGAGGAGGAAGTCTGGCCACGGTCCTCTGCTCAGGAGGGGAAACTCCTCCCCCAATGGAAATGGCTGGCAAGAGGAAGTGACACATGCATGCGGAAAACCACTTTGGGAGCTCTGTCATCCATATTCCCGCAGCGACCGAAAGCCTCTCAGTGCACACGTCATCTTCCTGTCAAACGCACACGTCATCTTCCTGCCAAACACTGAGCAAACGCTGCACTGACAGCGTCATCAGCCCTGCTTTAAAGGTCAGGCCCAGCGCCCTCACTGACCACTTTCTCATCTCTCTGCACAATGGCCCACAGAGCCTGTGAGTGTGTGTAGTGTACCTGTATTGACTAAACAGCTAAGATACGGTACAAATACCATACAGTATTTCAGCTATTGTATCTGGCAAGGTAATAAATGGATTAAATAGGTTACATCTGCTACATCCCTTTCTCTGATCAGGATTTCTGAAATCTATTAAAACCTTGTGGGACCACGGACGTATATGCGGTCGAACATTGCCCACATGGATGTTATGTGGCACATATCTGTATTTGAGTTGGATATACATATGTGTTGTATTTGAATATGTTGTATATGTGTTGTATATACATTGTATATGCATTGTATTTGTATCGC
This sequence comes from Albula glossodonta, assembly GCA_019788955.1. NCBI lineage: Eukaryota > Metazoa > Chordata > Actinopteri > Albuliformes > Albulidae > Albula > Albula glossodonta. The sequence goes on from JAFBMS010000287.1 coordinate 172,677, forward strand.
ATGTGTTGTATGTATGCACTGTACAGGGTCATACCTGGCCTGCAGCTTTCGCACGGTTTCCTCGTCCTGTCGGGCCTGTCTCTCATCCTCTAGCGCCCTCTCCAGGCTGTGGTACATATCCTCCAGCTCCCGCACACGCTGCAGGTACTGCTCCAGCTCACTGGACTTCTGCGCCACCTGCTCCTCCATCTGCTGCCTCACCTGAGCGCACACACACACACACATAAGCACCACTGTTTTCTCACTGTTTACCACTGATCAGGGGTGATGTGGCCAGTAATATATACCAGACAGAGCAGCATAAACAAGCAGGTGTGTCAGCCATGGGGAACAGCAGCAGTGGATCAGTCCCAGAGCAGTGGCCTGCAGCAGCCAGAGCCCTGAGCTGGGCAACATGGCCATACAGGCAGCTGCAGAATATGCCGGATGTTCAGAGCTGAAACTCAGTGAGCGTAAACTTCAGTATTGTAATGTTTCTGTCATTGCACTAATGACTGCTGAAACCTGTACTGAAATACTGCGTGTAGCTTTTTTCCAAGAATTACGAATAAGGAAGTAGAGAACAAAAAAGTTAACTTCCTGAAAATGTGTAACCAGAGAGTGGAACAGAGGTGGTTATTTGTCATCTCTATGTCGGGTTATCTGGACAGGGATTGCAACTCTGGAATGTTTATGGGGACACGGTGTGACAAACACCCTGACCTGGAGCCCTAGGGCCAGAGCTTAACGAGGAGTCTGAACAAACTGATGAATTTCACACTGGACAATTCAATACACTACCGATATACTAATTCCTTGATTCTATAACAGTTCAATTCAATTCAATTTTATTTGTACAGTGCTTTGTGGCAAGGAAAAACTTCCTGACAAACAGGAAGAAACCTTGAGCAGAACCTGGCTCAGAGGGGGGGCCCATCTGTTTCTGGCTGGCACAGGGTGTACAACAGGTAGACAGAAGAGTAGAGATGGCTGACACGAACCTTACTGACTCAAATGATATTTAAAATAATAATAGTAACATTACTAATGAAACATTTCTTAAATGTGCATTTGAAATTTTTAACAGTTGCTTTGAAATAATGTGATCTAGCACACTCAAACTGGTCAAGCTTGTAAAGTGCGCCCAGTGTGAAATTATTCCTGAAGATACAATAAGTGATGTGATTTCCTGAGGACAATGAGGGTCAGACAGAGAGAGGCACAGGAGCTCCTGATTGGATGAGGGTCAGACAGAGAGAGGCACAGGAGCTCCTAATTGGATGAGGGTCAGACAGAGAGAGGCACAGGAGCTCCTGATTGGATGAGGGTCAGACAGAGCGAGGCACAGGAGCTCCTGATTGGATGAGGGGACTCACCATTTTCTCCTTCTCTAGGTCAGTTCTGTAGCGATCCTGCAGCTCAGTCTGGGTCTGGAGTCTCCGCCGCTCTTCCTCTGCTGCCTCGGCGGCCGCTTCCTCCAGCTTCTGTAAGGACCCAGAGAGAGAGGTGCGTTAGAGTGGGCACAGACTGGCACTGCCAACAGCAGCCACAGAACAGGCAGCGAGCGAGTAAAAAGAGGAGTGTCTTTACAGCAAGCACAAAGAAACTGGTCTGACATGAGACAAGCTCATGGAGCTGTAGCATGTCCTCACACAGGGAGGAAGTGAAATCAGGTGCATGGGATTAAGTTTCAACAGGAACCAGCAGCATGATGTCATCCTACTCACTCTCAATCAGAAGGAAACTGCAGCTTTCCACAGCAGCCCTCTAACACTGCTCCAGGTCTTAGCACTTCCTTTACTACGACAAATTTTAGCAGGACAACTCATAACACAAACATGTTTCTGAAACTCATAACCCAAACTTATCTCTCATTGTGCATTATCCCGCTTATGCCACAGCCTGCAAAGAAAAGATTAAAACATTCATTTGATAATGTCTGCTTGTTGAAATTAACTTCAGAGAAAGATGTTCCTAGGGCCACAGTGTATCTAGGTATGTGCTCCAGCCAAGCCCTACTCAACCTGATTTCACTTAGCACACAAACCACGAGAACCACCAAAACGTAATGAGTGTGTTAGGAGCAAAGTCCTACTGTATCATACCAGCAAATATTGAGAACATTTTATGTCTTCCCAAAAATATCTGAGGTTTATACACCTTTGGGGCAACAGTGACAATAAATGCAGATGCTCTTCCGCCGATGGTGCTGCACCTGCCCCACGTTAAAGGGCTCGCAGGCCTGATGGTGCTGCCCTCAGTCCCACGTTAACGGGCTCGCAGGCCTGATGGTGCTGCCCTCAGTCCCACGTTAACGGGCTCACAGGCGTGATGGTGCTGCCCTCAGTCCCACGTTAACGGGCTCGCCGGCCTGATGGTGCTGCCCTCAGTCCCACGTTAACGGGATCACAGGCCTGATGGTACTGCCCTCAGTCCCACGTTAACAGGCTCACAGGTCTGATGGTGCTGCCCTCAGTCCCATGTTAACGGGCTTGCAGGCCTGATGGTGCTGCCCTCAGTCCCACGTTAACAGGCTCGCAGGCCTGATGGTGCTGCCCTCAGTCCCACGTTAATGGGCTCGCAGGCCTGATGGTGCTGCCCTCAGTCCCACGTTAACAGGCTCACAGGTCTGATGGTGCTGCCCTCAGTCCCAAGTTAACGGGCTCACAGGCCTGATGGTGCTGCCCTCAGTCCCACCTTAACAGGATCACAGGTCTGATGGTGCTGCCCTCAGTCCCACGTTAACGGGCTCACAGGTCTGATGGTGCTGCCCTCAGTCCCACGTTAACGGGCTTGTAGGCCTGATGGTGCTGCCCTCAGTCCCATTATATTTTTTGCAACCATTTTGGCTCAGGTGTTGGGCTGCCGTACAGCAGAGACGTGAACAGAACAGAATTGCACGGGACCCGACTGAGCAGCGTTTCCCCACGCTGGAGGGGGAGGGGGGGCGTGTGTTCATTGTCCTTCCCATGAATGGGTAGGCGGAATGGCAAGGCCGCCACAGCAGCCAGGCCCTGTTCTGTGCTCCCAGGCGCTCTGCATCGCACCCAGACAATGAAGGCTATACAAAAGGGAACTTGTTTCAGTAATAAATCAAGTGATTGTTCATAGCTACATTGGGGCCATTACATGACCTGAGCTTTACATGACACTGCTGCAGTTAGTGCTCAGCTCTTATCTGTACGGCTCCCCATTCTTTTATTAGCTCTGCATTTAACAAACATCATCACATGCGCTTTCCTTTCCCAGCCCTTCCCCCAAATGGCTGAATTTACACACAGAGACTCACGTTACTGAGCTAAGGAGGACAGCATCAACACTACGCTCTCAGCGTGTGAATGTGAGTTTGAGTTTGGGTTGAAGAGTTTGTGTGTGTGTGTGATATAACAATTAAATTATTTTCACATGCAACAGAAACAAAGTACTGCACAGTTTGGTGATTACCCTGAGAAAATATTATAACTTTACCTTCTATAGTTAAACAGTTGCACTTGTGTTCTGAGTGATTCCACACTAGAATTCTCTACTTCCATCACCAGCCAGTGAGTAACTGTGTAATTCTGAGCTTCTTCACATTCTCCTGCATTTAATTAACCTTTAGACTATTGTTAATGGTAACAGGAAAAACAGCATCTTTCAGGGGTTCCCTTTGTGTGGGTGGGGACACCCCAGCAGGACAGGAGGCCGATGAAAGGCAGAAACCAGGGAATACGCATTATTCAAAGAGGGTGATTGAGTAAGGGAAACTGCATTACAAAGGGACAGTGCAGGAAAACAGGTTGGGGGGAACAAAAGGGAGAAACTGACCTGGGGGTCACTCACAATTCCATCCCTGAAAGGGGGGGGGGGGTGTTCCACTAAGTTTAATGATGAGAGAAAGTTGCCTTTAATGAAGTGCTTATTTTGACTGTGGATTAATGGACTGTCATAATACCGATATCAAACAAATAAATAAAGTACCAATTACTCAGTATAATGCAGTCTTTTCTGACACCACACCATGAGTTTAGTTCACTGTTAGGGGGCACTGTACAATAGGGGGTGCAGCAGGGGGCGCTGCACTGTAGAGGGGGTGCAGTAGGGGGTGCTGTGCTGTAGAGGGGGTGAAGTAGGGGGCGCTGCACTGTAGAGGGGGTGCAGTAGGGGGCGCTGTGCTGTAGAGGGGGTGCAGCAGGGGGCGCTGCACTGTAGAGGGGGTACAGTAGGGGGCGCTGCACTGTAGAGGGGGTGCAGTAGGGGGCGCTGCACTGTAGAGGGGGTGCAGTAAGGGGCGCTGTGCTGTAGAGGGGGTGCAGTAGGGGCGCTGCACTGTCGAGGGGGTGCAGTAGGGGGCGCTGCACTGTAGAGGGGGTGCAGTAGGGGGCGCTGTGCTGTAGAGGGGGTGCAGTAGGGGGCGCTGTGCTGTACAGGGGGTGCAGCAGGGGGCGCTGTGCTGTAGAGGGGGTGAAGTAGGGGGCGCTGTGCTGTAGAGGGGGTGCAGCAGGGGGCGCTGTGCTGTAGAGGGGGTGCAGTAGGGGGCGCTGTGCTGTAGAGGGGGTGCAGTAGGGGGCGCTGTGCTGTAGAGGGGGTGCAGTAGGGGGCGCTGTGCTGTAGAGGGGGTGAAGTAGGGGGCGTTGTGCTGTAGAGGGGGTGCAGTAGGGGGCGCTGCACTGGAAGAGGTGCAGATGTCTGTACCTTTCTCATGGCCTCCAGTTCGCGCTGCTTGTTCTCGTTGGCGATCTGCAGCTCCTTCATCCTCTCCTGCAGCTGCTCTTGCTCAGCCTGCAGCTTTAGCCGCTGCTCCCTGCGCTTCTGTCGGGCCTCGCGGTGGGGGGCGGGTAGGTCCCGCTTCAGCAGTGCAATGCATGTCTGGATCGCTGGGGGAGGCAGGGGAACATAAGACTGGAAGGCCAAAACAACCAAAACACACCAAGGGGGGTTTCAGAGCACTGAGCTCACCCTGAATCCACTCCTGCTTCTTCTTCTTGTCAGACGCACTGATCTCAAAGCTTTTGTCCGAGCATTTGACAATGAAGAGGCACTTCTTTCCCTCTTTGTCGGGTAAAGACTGAAACACAGAGCGGGGAGAGCAGTTAGTTATGCCACTCCGGAGCAGGGAGCTACGTCACAATGCTGCGGGGGGGGGGGGGTTGCTGACACAGAAACAATGGTCACATGCCGTGCCAGACTGGGACAGGTCACATGACAGACAGCCCTTTGTGGGGCGTCACCGGCTGTTTGCACAGGGAGACAGCATCAGGGAGCCGGACGCACACGCCCACATGACTGGCCCATGAGCCAAAACCTGAGGTCATCCTCAGAGTGAGGTCACACAGCGGTCACAAAGAGCCTCTCTTCACATGTCACTCGTCAGATTACTGGCCCAGTCTGCCTGCCTCTCCAAACAGACTCAACCAACACCACTTACACTATCAATAAGCTATTGACCTGAACAGTAATAGTTTCACATTAGGGGTCTGGGTCAAACCAAAATAAATATTTGTAGAATTTTTTAAGGAAGGTTTTGAATTGTTTCCAGGTGTGACGAGAAGCTGGCCTGCGGTAGAGTGGTTGGTAGCACAGTGACCTCTGACCTCTACACAGCAGTTTCCATCCAGCATAATGTCGCCTTTCTTCTCTGTCAGATCTTCGCTCACGTAGTAGGAGATGGCATTGGGCCTCAGCAGGAACCAGCGTTCTGTCCAGTTCTTCCTTTTGTGTCCTTTTTTCATCATATAACCCTGTGCCCGGAAAAAAGCAGAGTTAGCCCTCATCCCTCTATTATCAGCTCCCATCTGGCAGCTGTCCGCCCGCGCTCCTCTGCCATCACTTCACCATCAGCTCCATCTATCAACATCACCCTGCTATTAACCCCTCTCTTCAATCACAGATCCCCTTCCTTCTACCTTTAAGAATACCAGATGCCTGAAAGCTGGTTTTTAAAACTATGTGTATTTTAATGTCAATTTTCAGAACATTAAGGGTCAGAGAAAAAGCATGGCTGCTTTAGTGAGGTAATATTGTTTCTCCCCAACTAAACGAGCTCATCTCCTGCAGTACTTCCCTGCTGACTTCAGGGGTACACAGCTGTAGCATGAGTCTCCTCCCATCCACATGACCTCTACTCTTGTTTCTTTCCGCACTGCAGACGCACTGCCAGTTACACACTGCCCATGTTGTCAAGAGGATTCTGCGGCCCACCCCGCAGGTGCCCAGTGCCTCAGAGCAATGAGATCAATGAAACCAGCCAGTTTACCTCCTATCACTCCCCAGCAATGCTGAGCCAACTGGAGCCTCACCAACGTGTACACATTGTGCCTGTTTGTGTGTGTGTGTATTTGTGTGTAAATATGATTGTGCTTGCGTGTGTGTGTATGTGTGCAAATACAGTTGTGTTTGTGTGTGTGTGTATGGTTGTGTCTGCACGTGCGTGCGTGTGTATGGTAGTGTTTGCATGTGCGTGTGTGTGTGTGCGTGAGTATGGTTGTGTTTGCACGTGCGTGCATGTGTGTGTGTGTATGATTGTGTTTGTACGTGCATGCGTGTGTGTGTGTGTGTATGTATGGTTGTGTTTGCATGTGTGTGAGTGTGTGTGTGTGTGGTTGTGTTTGCATGTGTGTGAGTGTGGTTGTGTTTGCATGTGCGTGCGTGCCTGTGTGTGTGTATGGTTGTGTTTGCATGTGCGTGCGTGCCTGTGTGTGTGTGTGGTTGTGTTTGCATGTGCGTGCGTGCCTGTGTGTGTGTATGGTTGTGTTTGCATGTGCGTGCGTGCGTGTGTGCGTGCGTGCATGCGTGTTTCTGAGACAGCAGGCTGAGCCCCCAGGAGGCCCATGGTGGGTGGGCGGGTCCCCAGCCAACACTGCCAGCATCCTGCCACCCCAACACCTCCCTTTCAGTTCGGGCCAACGGATATCACAACCAGAGGGACCTGAATGAGCCCTATTCATACTGTCTGTGCCCCAAAAATCAACAGCTCCAATTTCGCCGGCATACCGCCACAAACTGCGCTGTTACACTGAGATCTGAGTGCAACACACTGAGAAACACACACAAACACACTCTCTTTTGCACTGATAGACACACACACACACACACACACACACTCTCTCTTTCGCACTGAAAGACACACACACACACACACACTCTCTCTTTCGCACTGAAAAACACACAAACACACACACGTATCTGAAAGCATACGTGTGTGTGTTTATAAAAGGGCAGTAAGGGGGCAGTAAGGGGCAGTAAAGGGCTCTGAGGGGCAGTAAAAGGGCAGTAAGGGGGCAGTAAGGGGCAGTAAGGGGCTCTGAGGGGCAGTAAAAGGGCAGTAAGGGGGCAGTAAAGTGGCAGTAAGGGGCTCTGAGGGGCAGTAAAAGGGCAGTAAGGAGGCAGTAAAGTGGCAGTAAGGGGCTCTGAGGGGCAGTAAAAGGGCAGTAAGGGGGCAGTAAGGGGCTCTGAGGGGCAGTAAAAGGGCAGTAAGGGGGCAGTAAGGGGCTCTGAGGGGCAGTAAAAGGGCAGTAAGGGGGCAGTAAGGGGCAGTAAAAGGGCAGTAAGGGGGCAGTAAGGGGCTCTGAGGGGCAGTAAAAGGGCAGTAAGGGGCAGTAAAGGGCTCTGAGGGGCAGTAAAAGGGCAGTAAGGGGCAGTAAGGGGCTCTGAGGGGCAGTAAAAGGGCAGTAAGGGGCAGTAAAGGGCTCTGAGGGGCAGTAAAAGGGCAGTAAGGGGCTCTGAGGGGCAGTAAAAGGGCAGTAAGGGGGCAGTAAAGTGGCAGTAAGGGGCTCTGAGGGGCAGTAAAAGGGCAGTAAGGGGGCAGTAAAGTGGCAGTAAGGGGCTCTGAGGGGCAGTAAAAGGGCAGTAAGGGGGCAGTAAGGGGCTCTGAGGGGCTCACCTGTTTGAGCACATCCAGTATGAGCTCGTGGAACACCTCTCCGATGGCCATGGCCAGGGTCTGCCGGTCCATGCCCTTGCTGAAGTGGCCAGACCCCACCAGCTGGATCAGTTCCCACACGCTCAGGCACTGATCCTGGCTGTTCAGCTGCAGCTTATAGTCCTCAAAGCGCTCCTCTACCCAGCTGCCCCCCATTGCTTCCGTCAGCTTCCGTAGGAAGTACTCAATCTGAGAGGAAGTGACACACACAACATATCACTAAATATCCTCGCCCTGTCTCCATCCACTGACTGAGTCACCACACTGGCCACTGACACACATGAATATATAGCAGGGAGTGCTAACACACATGAATATATAGCAGGGAGTGCTAACACACATGGTTATATAGCAGGGAGTGCTAACACACATGAATATATAGCAGGGAGTGCTAACACACATGAATATATAGCAGGGAGTGCTAACACACATGGTTATATAGCAGGGAGTGCTAACACACATGGTTATATAGCAGGGAGTGCTAACACACATGGTTATGTAGCAGGGAGTGCTAACACACATGATTATATAGCAGGAAGAGCTAATGCATATGGTTATATAGCAGGGAGAGCGAACGCACATGGCTATATAGCAGGGGGTGCTAACACACAAGGATATACTGTATATCAGTGAATAAACACACTAACTGGATAACATGAGTTACATACAAACTGACAACTTACTATTCTGACCTACGGAGAGCAGGAAAAGGGAAAAGAAACACAAGAACACAGAGGGAATGGGAGCACAGTAGGGGTACAGTGGGGAAATGGGAGGTTTTGTTGAAAAGGCACATTAAAGCACCGCCCTGAATCGTCTTGTGTTGTAATGCTACAGGAAACAGCTTGCTTCCTGATCTGCAACTTCTGTTGAGCAACGGAGGTGAAACATATTCAACATGGTTTTTAATTCCACAGGAAGCTGAGAGAAAGTCCAGCTCCCTTTATTTGCCTTTGCAGGATGAGGAATGAAGAGGTGTCTGCGCTGATCTTCAGGAATACAGAAATCCTGCAAGGTCCTGCTGTACCAACTGCCATAAGAACACACTTTCACACACCTGCACATGCATAACAGTCTGTCTCATCAATGCAAGCCAGTGGAATATCCTATAAAAGCAGCTTTCTAAAGACAGACTATCTGATTGGAGCAGCAGGAGTGACCATGCTCAGCAATAAAGCTGTTCAGAGCCACACAAATCTCACAGCAGCAGTCTGTCCCTAGGATGATGATGTGACAGTAATTTATACTTGCTGAGAGTTTTTATGAATATGAATTTATAATGCAGAACTGATGGTGATGGGTTCAAGAGAATGCCAGACATTTTAAGAATATATTTTGAAAACTATCAAAATATTATGGTAAATTACGATTTTCATCATAATTTACCAAAATGGTTTTCAGTTATGGTTTTTAGTGCCTAATCTGCATTTACGAAATCAAACCGGTTATATTTTGAGGTCTGAGGATCAACTTCTGCAAAAGTATAAAAATATCATGGTACTGACATGGCCAGCGTACCACAGACAGACAGAGGAAGTGTTAGATGATTATTGTTATTCTGAGAGTGAAAGAGAGGCTGTGTCTCTCCTACCTCCTCCGTGACAATGACCAGGGGATACTTGTCTTCAGACAGGAAGTTGAAGATGCACCAGATTTTGAAGGCGTCATCGTCTGAGATCAGTAGGTTGTTCCTGTTAAGGTTTTTCCGGGCACAGAGCGTCCAGCACATCTTGTTGAAATCGACCCGGTCAAAGTTATCCTGGACCTACAGTACAGAGACATCAGCATGGGTGAAGAGGGGGATGGGGGGACTCCCTCTCAGCAGAGCCCTGCCAGACCCTTTCACCTGCAGGTAAAAGCCCTGCTCTTCCTGTACCTTTCCCTTACCTGTCAATGGGCTGTCATGTCTACACCTGATCTACCAGTGAAATTTTACCTGAGTGCAATGCGACATTGTGACCTGATGCTCAAATGAAGCATGTGATCAGCATAAGACTCACCTGCTGCTGTCTACCTGTTCTACTGATTACTGCTCAGCGGCCTGCAGCAGATTAATTTTTTCTTTATAAATTTAACTCTAAATTACAGTAAAATGTCAGAAAACAGTGCAGGGTACAGGAAATACCCCATCAACCAGCTCTCTGCCTGAATCAGCAGCTGGCTATGTGTCCATGGAAACCACTGGCAGGTTCACAACAAAACAGCGCTGATAAGAGCAGAAGACTAGCCAGCAGGGAATGAACAAAAGAGCCAAAATGGAGCCCAGGGAATGAACTAAAGAGCCAAAATGGAACCCCAGGTATTGAGTTGCTGGAGCACAGAGGTGTGATCTCACCTATGGGCAAGTTCAACAGCGCTCAGCAGCTCCAACCCTATAATGAACTTGACCACAAAGTCAACATACAGTAGAACATGAAATGTTTCTGAAAGGAAACGACACAGTGCTTTAGCCAGGGGGTGGAAAGTTGTCTACTGTAGCTCACAATATAAATCCTAAAAATAGAACAGGTTCCATGTAAAATAGCTACTTAATGCATGCATATCATTATTCACAATACCATTCAAGTGTTTAAATGACATACGGCATACAGTTTGACCAGTTCTTTCTGCTTATACAATATGATAAGAAGTCCTAGAAATGTAAAAAATCTGATTTTAATTTCTGGGTTGTTGATTAATTTCTGCCTGGCTGGGACAGATGGCCTCAAACCCAGCAAGCAGCCTCAGAATCAACACAGACCTGACAGAGCTCAGCAGGGGGGAGGTTAATCTTATGAAGAGGTCATTCCATCCAAACATTTTTCTTTATCTCCAGCACTAATTTTCTCTCTGATGGTCTCCATGATACCTGCCCCCCCTGCCCCCACCCAGGACCCCCCCCCCAGTTTCCTTGCCCAACAATGGCGGCCTTGTTATAGGCCAAGTACTGCTAGTTTCTTTCTGCTCTAAATAAACAGTCATTTGCATGCAGGAGTGTAATGAGCCATGGCTCTGGATAAATGGACTTCAGAGAGACGTTCTGTGATGCACAGGCCCGCTACATCACCCAGAAAAAATAGTGACAGCGTTACGAGCGCAGCTGAGTGCAGAGACGGCCAGAAAAGCAGCGCACGGCAACAAAATGCCATTCAAAAATAGACCAAGCCTCAAACCACTGCTCTGTCCTTGATTCTGCAAGATACAGCACAATGCACAGTGCAGCAAAATGAGCAAAACCTGGGGCTTGCATACAACAGGCCAAGAAATATGAAGTGCACAGTTCAATCTCAGAAACAGGACCCTGCTGAAAACGTAATAGGAGAAAGTCTTATTAATTCTAAACATTACAGGAACTATAAAAGCACCAGAGAATGTCCCGGGACGTGGCGGAGGCCTGTGAAGTCTTTCCTGCTTTGAGTACTCTTTGGTTCGGCCCAGTCTCTATTGTCCTGAGCGTGACATCACCGCTCTTAAACAACAAGGACCCCAGTGCTCCACAGAGTGCTGCAGGTCTGCAGGAATGTGTTTCCACACAGCCTCCACTCATGCAAACAACCTCTGCAAAGCCCAAAAGCACAGATCCATCTCTGCCCTCACCCAGCCCCCCGCCATGACTGTCACAATCCTCTGTATTATTATTAGTCTATATTAGTGGGAACCTGTGCACTTGCTGAATGGTCTATTGGCTTAAGGGTACAGACCTTGCCAGGAGTCAGGCCCTGGCAAGCTACATTAATCACAAGCTGCAGTTCACTCTCTAGCAAGTCAGAAAATCAAGTTGTCATAAAAATATGAGTAGTGAGTTTAGAAACAGATTCACGAGAAGGTCTGTGAACAGCCAATAGAAAAAAACATTAAAAAGGGTAATGTTCCAGCAACATTGGGCTAACACTTTACCTACACTGTAACAACACTGTGACACAGAAAAGACCAGGGGACTAAAAACTTGTGGGGAGAACACAAGCGATTAATTTATCTACTAGCAAAACCAGTTAACGCTACAAACAAAACAAAACAACAATAAACAAGCAGAAAGGAACTGTTTGTGAGAGGGACAGATGTAATTGTGGTCTTTACTTTTATAGAAATCGTTACATGCTGTATTTTTAAACATCACTGATCAGGAGCAGCCTGTTTCAAAACCACTGACACACCACACCTGTGACATGGTGACCTATTCTGCTCATCAAACCTTATTTCTTATGTACTTTTGAGAAACCCTCCATAAAATTCTTGTGAAACTGAGGGTTTTGAAAACGGACTGTGGCTTGAGCGGACACTGCGTCATCAGTCCAGACAAACTGAGGTGGTGTGATCACCTCCTTCCTGGAGTTTCACACGACACTTATCTAATTTCCTTTACATTTACATTAAATTACGTTACAGTTACATTTAGCACACGCTGCCATCCAGAGAGACTCACACAGTCTATGTTTACACACTGTCCATTTCTGTAGCTGGCCCTGGAAGTACTTTGTGTAGGGGCAGTGCTGCAGCTGGAGGTGGGGCCAGACCAGCTCCCAAACATTACGCCACACTGCTACCCCCACGACCTTCGGCAGGAGAGCATTTTATGTTTTCTTATGCTCCATTGCTGTAGCATCTCTCAGGTCTGCCACGACAACTTCACCAATACAGAGTCACAGAATGAACACCTTTATACTGCAGTCAATAGTGAATACTTATTTGGGAAACAATAAAATATTTGGGTACTCTGATTTCAATACAGCCACAAGTACATAATGCTGTCCAGAAAGCCAGGCAGGCAAAGATTTTACATTGATAGATGACGAAGAATCAAAGCTAGCTTGATTTCTTGCTGGCGTGCTGCAACTTCTGTTTCAGTTTGTTATGCAAATTCAGCTCCTATTCAGGAAAATACACCTTTACATATTATTCAATATTATAGTATTAATATTGATATCGACTGCTAACATTCGCTATGTCTTATTCTATAAACATTGACAGCTAATGTTAGCTGCATGTTATTTTATAGACTTTGACTGCTAAATTCAACTGTGTATTGTTTTGTAGACACACACAGCCATGGGCGTCAGTTTGTTTTGAAAAGTGCTGGGGACAACGATGGGTTCAACTAACTAAAGGCTTTCAAAAAGTGGTGGGGACAAAATCGGCCATGACAAAAATTGGTGGGGACATGTCCCCAGTGACCCCAGCATAAATGGCGCCTATGCATACAGCTAACATTACCTGTGTGATGTTCTACTGACACTGACAGCAAATATTATTTAATGACCTTTTTTCCTACTTTCTTTTTCCTGCTTTCACATTGAGGTGGGCTACCTTGACAGAGACAATTCAGTCAGGTAAGTCTGGGCTGTACTAACTATCTCACTTCACTACATTCTCTCCTTATCTTTCAGTTGCACATTTAACATGGACACTCTGAGACCTTAAAAAGGATATCTCAAAACTTTTATGACTAAAAGTTAAGTGCAACCACACTGACTGAAGAAGCCCAAATCAAACTGTCTGAGAGACACATAATTTACTTAACTTAATTTTACATGTTTCTGGAGTGTGACTGAATGTCATTCACAGTGTGTATGCGCTGGGATCAGCCCGAGGTGTGTATGCGCTGGAATCAGCCCGAGGTGTGTATACGCTGGAATCAGCCCGAGGTGCGTATGTGCTGGAATCAGCCCCAGGTGCGTATGTTCTGGAATCAGCCCGAGGTGCGTATGTGCTGAAATCAGCCCGAGGTGCGTATGTGCTGAAATCAGCCTGAGGTGCGTATGTGCTGGAATCAGCCCGAGGTGCGTATGCGCTGGAAACAGCCCGAGGTGTGTATGTGCTGGAATCAGCCCCAGGTGTTTATGCGCTGGAATCAGCCCCAGGTGTGTATGCGCTGGAATCAGCCCAAGGTGTGTGTGTGCTGGAATCAGCCCGAGGTGTGTATGTGCTGGAATCAGCCCCAGGTGTGTATGCGCTGGAATCAGCCCGAGGTGTGTATGCGCTCGAATCAGCCCGAGGTGTGTATGCGCTGGAATCAGCCCCAGGTGTGTATGTGCTGGAATCAGCCCCAGGTGTGTATGTGCTGGATCATCAGCCCCAGGTCTGTATGTGCTGGAATCAGCCCCAGGTGTGTATGTGCTGGAATCAGCCCCAGGTGTGTATGTGCTGGAATCAGCCCCAGGTGTGTATGCGCTGGAATCAGCCCCAGGTGTGTATGCGCTGGAATCAGCCCCAGGTGTGTATGTGCTGGATTACTGTGGTTCTCACAGCCGTGCCTCAGTCCTTAATTGACCAACTGTCTCTTTGCCTGAAGCTGGACATATAAGATTTATGAGTCATCATGTGGAAGGCAGTGCATCCATAATGCAGTGGGTGAAGGTGCCACAGACACACTCTTACACACCACTGACTTTTGATAAACACAGACCAAAACAGACCATATAACACAACAGCCCATTGTGACATCAGTGGAGAAAGTCCAATCAGGGACCTGGCAGGGTACGAGGAGGAGAGAGAAGAAGAGGAGAGGATGAAGTGGTCCAGACCTTGTCCAGTATGAAGGTGTTGAGGTAGGGCATGTAGCCCTGGTTGGACACAGGCCCCTCATCGTCGTCTTTGAAGTGCTCCTCCAAAGCCACAGGGTCATGGGGGATCTTCATCACCGTGCAAAGGTTATGGGACAGCACCTGCAACAGCACGGTCAATAAATATTCACCTGCAACGGCACGGTCAGTAAACCATCCCCTGCAACAGCACGGTCAGTAAATCATTCCCTGCAATAGCACAGTCAGTAAATATTCACCTGCAATGGCATGGTCAGTAAACCATCCCCTGCAACAGCACGGTCAGTAAATCATTCCCTGCAACAGCACAGTCAGTAAATATTCACCTGCAATGGCATGGTCAGTAAACCATCCCCTGCAATAACACGGTCAGTAAACCATCCCCTGCAACAGCACGGTCAGTAAATCATTTCCTGCAATGGCACAGTCAGTACACCTGCAACAGCACCTGTTGAGTCCTGCAGGCTGAGCACACGCCAGCAGCTCTGGAGGCGCTGAGTGCAGTGAGGCTGACTGGTCACAGGGGGCACTGTGCACTCAGAAAATAGCAGGCTCATCTCAACTCACTTTATCTTTTTAAAACCACTGAAAACAAGTGCAAAATACTTCCCTGAAATGTACAAGACAAACAAACTGTAAAGAAGACCAGTACTGTAATCGAGCGAATGGGAATTTTTGACACAATTTGTTAGATAGAAAATGTCAGAAAATCAGGTCATTTTTCTGCAGCATGATGAGCCAGTCACTTCAGATCAAAGAATTTCTGAGCTGAAAAAAGGTATGATGATGTGTTAATCATTTCCAAATTTCAGCAATTTTGTTGGAGCTCTTCTCTTAACATGCACTGCTGCTCAGTTACTGTTTTATGTGTTATTAGTGTAGGAAATCAGATCACAGTACTGGCTACAACAAAAGGAGTGAGATGCTATCCTTTGAATAACCAGCCCTATGCCTTGCAGTCTGTCACAATCTCACAGAGACGAGTTCCTCAAACCGGCCAAACAAGCAGGAAACAACTTCACTAAAAGACACTAAGAATGTTGAGTGAGTGCTGGACTGGAATGCAGTGGAGTGATTTTACCCAGGGTGCACTGCTTTGTTGTCACAGTGTGTGAACAGAGGGAGCACGCCATCTCTCAGGCCAGGATGTGGGCAGCAGCTTTATCAGCACAGACTGCTGCCAGCCAGCCAGCAATCAACTCCCACCCTGTCTAATCAGAGCCCAGTCTGGAGCTATGCTGTCCAATCACAGCCCAGTCTAGAGCTATGCTATCCAATCAGAGCTGAGTCTGGAGCTATGCTGCCCAATCAGAGCCCAGGCTACAGCAACCCTGCCCAATCAGAATGGGCTCACAAGAGTAGAGTCAACCTACCCAATGCCAGCCCACTCTACAGCAATCTTGCCCATTCAGAGCTCAGTCTGGAGGGGGAGACACACCAACATCCAGACCTGAGGGCCCTGCACTGAATCCACTCTGGAGCTCAGCTCAGCTCAGCACATCAGTTAGCTGCAAATGTTACAAAATACAGGCAGCACTGAATGTCAGTAATTTATCATTGTGTTTCTGTGAGGGCATAGCCCACTCTGTGCCCTCATTACTGAACTCTGCATGCATGTTTACTGTAAAATGAGGTTATTACATTATACAGAACCTCTTTTCTATTAATCTTCACTCAATCTGCCCCTCTTGGTACCACTGAATTACCCCTCAGGGCCACAGACAGCGCGGGATCAGAGGCAGAGGTAGCAATGCTAGCTTCCTCCAGCTGTGTGCCAGGTTGGCACAGGCTGCCAGCTATTTTGTGTGAGAGATAATGCTCTGCTGTTATAGTCCCTAAACTCACAGGCAAGTGTGTGATCATTGTGGCCCATATGAATGAATGGTTATAGGGCTAACAGGCATGAAGAGTATCCATCCCCGCAGGTTCAGCTGGGTATACTCTGTGTATGTGTGTGTGCACTCTACTGCACCACTGACAGAAGGACACTGGCTGGCACAGAAAGCTCATTCCTTATGAGGACAGAGACTCGGCCTTGGCCCAGTGCGAATGGCATGCAAGACACCACAAGGCCAATAGTCAGGACACTGAGATAACATTAAGCTGAAACATTTTTCAGGCAGACAACAGAAGCAGAAGTAAAACCACCTATGATCAGCAATTACCCAGCGGGAGACGCACCCCTCAGGATGTTAACAGAGTAAAGGGCTGAGTCAGGGCAGCTGTGGCGGCCAGTGTGGCTTTGGGAGAAATCACACGGCTCGTTAGGGAAACCGCTGTGAAAGCACATTAGCCTCAGTGCACCCCTGCTGGCTGTGGCAGTGAGGCCACACAAAGCATGCATTAACCACCTGAGACACAAACCCTAAGGCTAAGTAATACTTTCCCTTAATGAAAAAATAGTCAATTTTTATTTATTCATTTTCAAGTGTTATGTCCCTAATCACGTCAACAAATCAGGAAAACTTTCTCTATGAGGAAAAAAGAACATGTGCATTTATTCTCAAGTCAGCATTAAGGACAGGTGTAAAGGACTGGCTGCTCCCAGACTTCAGTTCTGATACCAGGTAGAACATAAGATCAATGATAGTGACTGTGCTGATCTCCATCAGACTGCAGTACCCAGCATGCCTTTGGGGTTCAGAGGGAGACCCATTCTGCTAAACTGCAGCACCCAGCATGCCTTTGGGGTTCAGAGGGAGACCCATTCTGCTGAACTGCAGCACCCAGCATGCCTTTGGGGTTCAGAGGGAGACCCATTCTGCTGAACTGCAGCACCCAGCATGCCTTTGGGGTTCAGAGGGAGACCCATTCTGCTGAACTGCAGCACCCAGCATGCCTTTGGGGTTCAGAGGGAGACCCATTCTGCTGAACCAGCTACAGCTGTGAATGCAGGCCAAACTGGTACAGTGTGACACAAACTGCTCAAAGGTCTGACCTCTCTAACCACACAGCCTAATGTCTCGCATTTTACACAAGCTCTTTTCTTACCAGGTGTGTGTGATTTTTTCCAATGAAGTAAAATAAATGTAATGTCAGATATGGCAACCACACAGTAAACCCCTGAAAGAAGGAGAAATAAATAAAAACCAGTGCCAGCTTCTGAAAGGCAAACTTTCAATTCAGACAAGAAAATGTGAAACATACACAACAGCCTTAACACCACACACACTTTACAGCATCGGTTCTTCATGCCATAGTGCTGGTAAGGCTGAGGAACATAAAGGATATAGGGATGCCTGTAAAACACTTTAAGTAAATCTGACTTTATTCCTATCCATCCTGGAACAGAGAGTGGTTTTTCCCTTCATGTTCTAGAATTTCGTTGAAATCACTCACTCCAAGAACTGTAAAGCACATCACTTCCATGTTCTGAGATTTCAGAATTACAAGATAAAAAATGAAGGACAAAAAAACGCGAAACGAGGCCCTCCCGTGCGGGTGCTGCTTTAGTGATACACGGATCTGACCAACCGTCAGCAACCGCACAGCATACGGATGACTGATGACCGAGAACAGTCCGCCTTGCTCTGACATTTTATAACCCACACAAAGTTATATGAAACATAAAATATTTCCAATTACTATATAGTTCCATTTAGGGTCGCTTTTATAACATAACATATATACTTAAGTAAACAAAATATAATACAGAATGGAAATTAAATAGAGATTTTTCATGTGATTGCATATTTTGCTCGTCACTCTGCCAAAACAACGTAAACTACTAACTGTAATTGGCCTCATCACCAGCGTCCACAATAGGCCTATTTTAAGATCTTATAATCAGGCAAATAAACTCAAGTTCACAATCAGTCTGGTATTATAAAATTTGCAGTAGTATAACAGTAATCTAATTTTCATCACGTCCTAAATTACAAAATTAAACTTTTATCGAAGCTATTCCAAAAACATTACATGTCATTACTGACCCGTCAGATCTGTGTGTTAATAGCGTTGTCATTATCAAGTAACTGTAGCTGTCCACTTTGCTCGAACTTGCCAGCAAATTTTCTGGGCGAGCGTTTACACTGTAGGAATTTCCCAGAAGAAACGCGACTAGCAAATGCTCAGAGAAAACACGTATTCGTACCCAGAAGAAACGCGACTAGCAAATGCTCAGAGAAAACACGTATTCGTACCCAGAAGAAACGCGACTAGCAAATGCTCAGAGAAAACACGTATTCGTACCTTAAGTTGCGATTTAGACACTTTCCCACTTTTGTCCACATCCAAGGCGGTAAAAGCGTGCCAAATGGATTTCAATAGCTCTTCCCTTAGCCCCATTCTGCTCGCCGTGCGCTCTGAACGCGAGTCTAGTTCCCTTCTAAGAAAGTTTTTTTTCGGCTGAGATACAATAGGATGTAGTCACGTGACCAGCAGTGTCGCGCTCCAGCGCCGATGTAGTTTTTAGCACCACTTAGTGCCGAGTCAGTGCAGATGTGCTTTTTGTGATAATGCAAAAAATCATTTAATTTCTGATCACAACTCACCGATATATTTAGCAGTTTATTTTTATTATGTAGTACTAACATTTTTGAACAACATTCAGTGTACACTGCAAATGGCTGAGGTACTAATCGTTTCAAATCTCACTGAATTTATTTTGGATAGATAGAAACTATTTATCCCGAGGAAAATTGCAGAATGGAGGCTAGATTGTTGCTTAAACCACCAACCTCAGGGGTCTCAGTCACTTACCTTAGCCACTAGACAACAGGCTGCTTCATTCATGTGCTGTTCTACATAAGTCTGGGAGTAAGATCATGGCCTGCATCATGTCATAACCCATAATTAATTATGTACTTCTAAGGCTCTGTTAATGGTATAATACCAATTTATGTTACACAAAAGTCTAAACTGCAACTTTATGATGGGAAAATACATTATGGAAGATAAAATATTTTGTCCACTTTTCTGAGAATTCCCTTGTGCTCCTGCATAGAGTCCTGTAGTGACCTAATTTAGCGGCTTGCGTGGTCAACCATTATTCAGCCTCTGAGTCCCAGAGTTTTTCCTCATTTTTCTGGCTTAATTTTTACTCCTTTTATTCGCTTTCAAAAACAGTAGCTGACAGTCAGGCTCTGGTGAGTATCCAGGCTCCTGACGCTGCCTGCTGTAGAGTCGGTTAAACAGTTGGCAGGCAGACTTCTGTAATTAAAGTGCAGGCAAAATAAACGGTGAACCTACATCACAGGGTAAGAACCTGTACCACAGGCCTTGCGTACATGCTAAAAATGTCATGTTTTCCTGTCATTTCTAATGCGGTGTAAGGCTGTGATCTACAGTTGATGTTTATCCACACCGCTGATGCATTTCCTGATACCACCGCTTTCTACTTCACTTAATACGTTCAACGTATCAGTGTTTACATGAGACACAGCAGCAGCAGTCATGTGACTGTAGCTGTGTGGGCACACCTGACCAAGATCCCAGGGGTGTGAAACGTTTCACACAGTATCGCTGTCCATCAGATACTTTGATTAACACCTTTACTTCATTTGATTGATCTGATTGCTGCACTTGTGTACTCCAGGTGTCAGTCAACCTCCATCTCTGAAACAAATATGTTCTGCACTGTGAATGAAAGGGGTTTGTCAAAAGAAAATGTGAAAACAAATGACCATAGAAGGCCAGAGATTTAAGACATATTACTCAAAGACAAAACAAGAAAATTAGTTAAAATTAGTTTTCAATTTATTAAAAAGGAGGGAACGTACCACTATATAGTACAATAATAGACACAAATGGTGCCAGGACAATACAGAACAACGCAAACAAACATCTCAGCAGCTGATGCAGACAATGTACAGACGCCGAACTCTGGCCACACCCGACCAGTAAAACGGAGTCCCTATTCACACACAGGGAAAATCCAAACATGGATGTCTGGAGTGAAACATGAATTTTATTAATGCTACAGTCAGGGCAAGAGAGCTGGACAGAGAGAAATTAATTCAAATAAGTATTATAACGGGAGGGACTGAGGCCTTCTGTGGACTATGAGTACAACTTTCAAAATCTGACCAAAAATTAATGAACAAAATATTCATCATATTCCATGATTCCAAAAAACTCAATTTTCAGTCATCGGACAGTAAAATTTGTTAAAATGTTTTTCAAACAGTCTTTTTAAAACTAAAAAAAAAAATCCCAAATGGTGAAAAATATTAAATTATGCTGAGAACACTGATATATTTATTGGTAAGGGAGCAGTTGACTAAAATTACACAAAATAAACGCACTGAAAGTTTAACCCACCAACTCTGGCTACAGTTACAAACAAAACATTCATAGCAGCAGAATTTTTATGGCAAATAAACTCATTGCCTTCAAAGTGCTCAGTTTAGCAAAGTTACCTAATGACCCAGTTATGTTACCTGACATCAGGTATTTCACAGGCTAAGGTGCACAAGATCACTGTCAGTTACCCCTCACCAGAGAGACACTGCTCCCCTCTGTTACCCCTCACCAGAGAGACACTGCTCCCCTCTGTTACCCCTCACCAGAGAGACACTGCTCCCCTCTGTTACCGCTCACCAGAGAGACACTGCTCCCCTCTGTTACCCCTCACCAGAGAGACACTGCTCCCCTCTGTTACCCCTCACCAGAGAGACACTGCTCCCCTCTGTTACCCCTCACCAGAGAGACACTGCTCCCCTCTGTTACCGCTCACCAGAGAGACACTGCTCCCCTCTGTTACCGCTCACCAGAGAGACACTGCTCCCCTCTGTTACCCCTCACCAGAGAGACACTGCTCCCCTCTGTTACCCCTCACCAGAGAGACACTGCTCCCCTCTGTTACCGCTCACCAGAGAGACACTGCTCCCCTCTGTTACCCCTCACCAGAGAGACACTGCTCCCCTCTGTTACCCCTCACCAGAGAGACACTGCTCCCCTCTGTTACCCCTCACCAGAGAGACACTGCTCCCCTCTGTTACCCCTCACCAGAGAGACACTGCTCCCCTCTGTTACCCCTCACCAGAGAGACACTGCTCCCCTCTGTTACCGCTCACCAGAGAGACACTGCTCCCCTCTGTTACCGCTCACCAGAGAGACACTGCTCCCCTCTGTTACCCCTCACCAGAGAGACACTGCTCCCCTCTGTTACCCCTCACCAGAGAGACACTGCTCCCCTCTGTTACCGCTCACCAGAGAGACACTGCTCCCCTCTGTTACCCCTCACCAGAGAGACACTGCTCCCCTCTGTTACCCCTCACCAGAGAGACACTGCTCCCCTCTGTTACCCCTCACCAGAGAGACACTGCTCCCCTCTGCTACCCCTCACCAGAGAGACACTGCTCCCCTCTGCTACCCCTCACCAGAGAGATGCCCCTGTGCAATTCTCTTCTCCATTGCCTGCCTGCAGGTGTGGGGGAGGGTAGCAAAGTCTAGGTTCTGTGGGCTGGTTTGGGCTGAGCTTCAGTGCGTACATGCTCTGAGTACAGTCTCACAGTGCCAGCAGTGCAGAGCTCCAGCGGTTTGGAAAGGCCAGCAGGTCCCTCACTCTGCCTGGCTCAGAGGTCCTGCAGCAGGGCAAACCCGGCTGCCTGTGGCACGGCTGTGCAGCAGATAGCCAAGCTAAGCAGACAGTCAGGGATTAGGGGTGACCATGCAGTCAAACGTCCAGGGTGACCGTGCGGTCGAGTGTCCAGGGTGACCGTGTGGTCGAGTGTCCAGAATGACGAGGTTCAGTAGATGGTCAGGCTGACTGAACGGTTCATCTTCTTGCCAATGAGGCGGGAGGTCCTGCTGCTGGACTGGACAGTGGAGCGGGTCAGAACCCGGTCTGTGTGCAGAACCTTCTCCTCCGCTGCTGCTTTGGCCATCTGGGCCTTACGGAGCTCTCTGTGAAACACAGGTCAGGTCAGGTCAGGTCAGCCACACACACACACACACACACACACTCACACAGACACTCACACAGACACTCACACAGACACTCACACAGACACTCACACACACACACACACACACACACACACTCAGACACACACACACACACACACACTCACACACACTCACACACACAGTGTTACTCAGTGAGGCGGGTTACGTACTTCTGCAGCAGGGCGTTTTTGAACTTCTCAGCGTTGAGCTCGGCGCGCAGCTGGTCAGCGCTCATGCGGGCGGCAGTGAGCAGGACAGGGTGCTTAATGAGCGCCGAGGCCGACGGCCGGCGGTCCGCCTCTGTGTGGATCATCAGCTGCAGGGGGGGGGAGAGAGAGAGTCAGCCGCGCAACCACAGCCCACAGCACAGACACAAGCCGAGCGCTAATACGCACCACAGCCCACAGCACAGACACAAGCCGAGCGCTAATACGCACCACAGCCCACAGCACAGACACAAGCCGAGCGCTAATACGCACCACAGCCCACAGCACAGACACAAGCCGAGCGCTAATACGCACCACAGCCCACAGCACAGACACAAGCCGAGCGCTACTACGCACCACAGCCCACAGCACAGACACAAGCCGAGCGCTAATACGCACCACAGCCCACAGCACAGACACAAGCCGAGCGCTAATACGCACCACAGCCCACAGCACAGACACAAGCCGAGCGCTAATACGCACCACAGCCCACAGCACAGACACAAGCCGATCGCTACTACGCACCACAGCCCACAGTACAGACACAAGCCAAGCGTTAATACGCACCACAGCCCACAGCACAGACACAAGCCGAGCGCTAATACGCACCACAGCCCACAGCACAGACACAAGCCGAGCGCTAATACGCACCACAGCCCACAGCACAGACACAAGCCGAGCGCTAATACGCATGCACGCACCGACGCACTCAGCATGCTCTTTATATCAGACATGAGAGCGCAGCCTCACCTTCAGCAGATTCAGAAAGTCCTGCGAGAGCACTTGGGGTATGTGGGGCAGCCGTCCCTGCCGGATGTCATGCCATTTGTCACCATTAGAGGGCAGCGGCTCTGCCCCAGATGCACTGATCACTGTCAGTGCCAGGGCGAAGATGTCTGCCTTTGAGAGGTTTCTGTAGTCCTGGAAACAAAGTTAGTTCAAATTAGCAACTATTCAGGGGCAAGAACATGAAGTCCTGGGCTGCAGAGTTACAGGCTCCAGGCAAAATTTCAATAACGTGGGGAAATTATTCACCTCTTGGAGGACCTCGTTAGCCAGGAACCTGCTGTCCCCCTCTTCTACTTGAGGATTGCTCACCCTGGTCACATGACCAAGGTCACCTGTCAGAGAGGGAGGAGACGTGGGGGTGAGCGTAAATGAATGTGCTGTGAGGAGTCTGTGGAGTACAGCAGTTTGTGCGAGAGCCTCCTTCATGCTCCAGCTCTTTACCTATTTTGTAGACGACACTCGCAGCGATGCCATCGTCCTCATCACCGTCATCCTCACACATAACCGACTTCCGTGATATAAAGATGTTGCCTGGGAAACAAAGAGGGACACACACGTCAGTCATACACAGCCATAAATACCTCTCATGAAAACATTACACATAAACAAACAATAAACACTGATAAACACTGCTTCACAGCTCATTGTGTCACAGTATTTCTGTGTACCCTGTGCTGTGCTGTTCTCTGCAAGTCCTCTTTAAAATGCTAGACAGCATCTTAAAATGCAAAGCAAATTCTTGAAAATGGAATAAACATTTTATGTACTATAACAGCTGTGGAGTGCAGTATGGGTGGGGTACTCCACAGCAGAGCGTAGTACAGACAGGGTACTCCACAGCAGAGCGTAGTACAGACAGGGTACTCTACAGCAGAGCATAGTACAGACAGGGTACTCTACAGCAGAGCATAGTACAGACAGGGTACTCTACAGCAGAGCATAGTACAGACAGGGTACTCTACAGCAGAGCGTAGTACAGACAGGGTACTCTACAGCAGAGCGTAGTACAGACGGGGTACTCTACAGCAGAGCGTAGTACGGGCGGGGTACTCTACAGCAGAGCGTAGTACGGGCGGGGTACTCTACAGCAGAGCGCAGTACAGATGGGGTACTCAACAGCAGAGCGCAGTACAGATGGGGTACTCTACAGCAGAGCGCAGTACAGATGGGGTACTCTACAGCAGAGCGCAGTACAGGTGGGGTACTCTACAGCAGAGCGCAGTACAGGTGGGGTACTCTACAGCAGAGCGCAGTACAGGTGGGGTACTCTACAGCAGAGCGTAGTACAGATGGGGTACTCTACAGCAGAGCGTAGTACAGATGGGGTACTCTACAGCAGAGCGTAGTACAGGTGGGGTACTCTACAGCAGAGCGTAGTACAGGTGGGGTACTCTACAGCAGAGCGCAGTACAGGTGGGGTACTCTACAGCAGAGCGCAGTACAGGTGGGGTAATCTACAGCAGAGCGTAGTACAGGTGGGGTACTCTACAGCAGAGCGTAGTACAGGTGGGGTACTCTACAGCAGAGCGTAGTACAGATGGGGTACTCTACAGCAGAGCGTAGTACAGATGGGGTACTCTACAGCAGAGCGTAGTGCTGCACTCACTGGGCTTGATGTCCATGTGCACCAGGGACATGGAGTGGATGTACTTGAGGCCGCGGGTGACCTGCAGCAGCAGGTCCTTCAGCTCCAGCTGTGACAGGAAGCGCATGGTCCTGCAGTTCTGCGCGATGACATCACACAGAGTCCCACCGTTGCAGTACTCGTTCTGGATCAGCATGTGGTCATCCTCGGCCCATGCAGAGTAGTACCTGACCACATGGGGGTGCTGTCCTAGCACGGCGTGAGCATACACCTCCCGCAGCGCGTTCTGCCTATGGCGGGAACAATGCAGAAACCGTGCTTAGCAACATGGGTATTTGCACATGCATTCACGCTTATACTGGTGTCTGCAGCAAAGCCAGTCTCTCAGCAACTCAAACATTTACTCACTCATCCACGGAGCCGGCCAGCGGCTTCTTGGAGCGTTTGATGGCATAGATGCAGCCGTCCAGCCGTTTCACACACTTGAACACGGCTCCGAACTGGCCAGAGCCAATCTTCTCCAGCTCGTGGAACTCAGTGGCATACCTGGACATCATGTTACTCTCCATCATCGTTATCCTCTGAAAAAAGACAAAATGGCAGGTCATCATTCACAATGAAGACATACTCTAATAACTTGATAATTAATTATTTGACCCCTGGATTTAAATATCAGGTGTATGTTTAAACTTAATCAGTTAATATTTAGGACAAAGTGCCAGGTGAGAAAACGAACACCTACCTTAGATGGAGGAATGATTTCTTCCTCAAACTCAATGTCGCTGGCCTCCATGTCCTCCCCACAGGAGCTGAAACAGAATGGCATTTTAGGGTGATGTCACAGAAGCGCCACTGGAGGGCAGCACTGAAGCAGCGAGCAGCACGTGGTTGCTGAATGACCATGTGGTGTTGGTTAACAGCCAATTTTTTCTTCTTAGTCATACATTAGTCAACTGATTTAACGAACTCTGGGGGACATGTCTAAAAAAAAAAAAAAAAAAAAATCTACAAAATGGATCCCTTCCAGCGCATCATCAAAGCCGCATTTAGATTTAATAAAACCAGCTATAAATACTTTAATAGTAAACATTAATTGCGAATTATTTAATCCCTTTAAACCTTTGTCATGGCATTCACCTACATTGCATGAAGTGGCAGTGACGGTTAAACTTAACAATGGCTTACTGACAATCAAATCATGGCCAGAATCCTTCAGCATACTCCCGACCAACACGAAGGTGTTAAATCTAAACATGCTTACTCATTCCAATGGGAGCGCTTCCTGCCGTTCTTTTGTAAAGTCGCTGACTGAATGAGAAAGGAATCGGGGGTGAATGGGTTGATGTTGACGAGAGGCGTTTGGTTTCTCCTGCCGTCGGTGTTGGGTTTTCCTGCAGAATTCACATTTTTGAATAGAGCTACTCTCCTGCTTGTGGATCCCCCGACTGCCGTCCTGGCTTTGGACAGCAAACTCTGTGAACAAGAAAACCAAGAATTTTAGGGGCGGCAAGAAAATACAGGCCAACCTCAGCCATTTCGTGTGATGAGCTAAGAAAGTAATTTCTAAACAAAATCATGTAAATATATCGAGTTCAAAAGTAATATAATAAATTAGACCAAATGTAAATAGCGAATGAGTCCCAAAAACATGTCTACACCAAAAGCTACTTTTAGCTCATACAAACATCACATCCTAACTACACCTTAGAGATACCTTACATAACACAGCGTTGTTAACGTATCGCCCTATTTGCCCTGTGTATTAATTAGGCCACTTCGGCAGCAAATTTTAGACATGTCTGTGCTACAGTTTCAATATATTATTGAAAGAATGATGCTGCATAACAACTTGACCACATTTCGACTTATACTTTTTTCCCCAGACTCATTCATTGATTGCTAACACTTCTGATTGCCACCAAGTTTCAACGTTGCTCTCAATGTGCAAGTCTCGATGTACGATCATGGGAAAGCTTAAATAATATTGATATTATTTGAATATTGTAAGAGAACATGTTCCTTAGCATGGGTCAACTTAACTTTGCTGAAACTGTCCAGTCACGGGAGAAATAAATAGGTTATCAAAAACTAGTCTAAATATGACAAGCAAACCAGCACACTACTTAAACTTACATTTACTTGCAAGTCATACACATACAACTATTAAGGTTGCTAACAGTAACTGAGTAACTTAACACTTTACCTTTGGAGTATGTGGAGTGTCAAAGAGCCGAAGCTTTCTGAAGGTTTTATGGGGCGGTGTGTCCGGGCAATCGGGAATAGGAGAGCTAGAGCCCTCTCGGTCTTCCCGGCGGTAGGCTCGCTCCGGTGAGGCTATATTGCGGCTAACAGTGCGGGGGCTTTTCCGAGGAGAGGGTGATCCTTTCGAGAAAATCCTGGGCGGCTTCAGTGGGGACGGAGTCAGGAACCCTTCTTCATCCCAGAAGTCCGCACTGTCGTCCTGTCCGGTTTGGTTCAGTGGACTGCTCCCGGAATCATTCCGTTTCTCTGGCGAATTCCGCCGCAGTTGTAGCGGAGAGTCCATCTCTGTGAAACCTGATTCAGCCCCGGTGCTGTTGTTGCCATCCTCCTCCGTTGGGTCGTCCTCTCCGTCGCTCGCAGAAAAATGTAATTTCTGTCGAATAATCCCCAGTTTTGGAGACGAACTCCCAAGTCGTTGACAACCGAAACTCATTTTCACAAGTCAATACCCTGTGCACTGCACAATAAGTTAGTCCACAGGCTCGGTCAACAGTCTTGAACAACGGAAATTGAAAGAAAAAAAGTATAAAAGGTTGTTTGCAACTTTAAATGATGTCTTTAGTTCATCGACGTCAATGTTTCTGAAAACAAAACACTAAAAAACCTAACCTCACAAAACTCCACTTTCTAGCAAAGTGGATTAAATGTACGGAAAAAGTCAGAGAAGTAAATTTCCTTCTGTTTCAGATTCAACTACACATACTGCAACTTGCCACTGTTAGCTAATTGAAATAAATAATATTCGTCCTCTTTCCTCTCGCAATTACCATCCATTCATTCATTCATTCATCCGAAATGAGTGTCGATACTGAGCAGCTCAACACACCCCTCACCTTACCACAAATGAAAATGGCTGAACTATGCGGTATGAGTCGACTGCAATCCTGTGATAATTCCCAAAGTGTACTTTCAGGCAGTCCAAACAATGACGGCTGAATCAAAACCCGATAACAATCCCGTAATATATAAAATAAAACTTTTTCGGCACATGAACTCGTGTGTTTGTTTACCAACTTAGCCAGCTAGCTAACTAGATAGCCTGCCAGTTTGAATATGCGATCCCTCCTATCCGCTACCGAGTGCTACGCTTCCCGCGACCGTTGGTCAAGTGACCCACATCTCAGCCAATAGGAGCACGCCCTACCATTTTCAAACAGGGGCGGCTCAAATGTTCCACCAGAAGTGCTACGTCACCAAATGGCCCTGTTAAAGAGCACGTCAATTTGGCGCGAATCTTTGGCTCTTGAGAAATTACACAGGTACATCCATGCCATGGCCTGTCTGTAACCTTATAAAACGTATGGTTACGAAAGAGCCATTTCAAAAATTACGACCATATCTTTTTTGCTCGTTAATGTGGGAAGGGCGTTTAATCTTGTCGCATTGTTGCTATTGTCAAATTTATTGCAGACACCTCTGGCAAAATATGTCATGTTTGGTGACCTTGCCGATTTTGGCACCTGTCCGAGAACAGTCATTTGTCATTTCCGTACCAAACAGATTGGCGGCTACTTTTGATGAAACAGGAATTTAGCTCTATGGGACCAACAATGATTGATTGACTGTCCATTTGAAATGACTGCATGCAGCCGTTTTGGTACAAAAAGTTGTTTGAAGAACATTCAATAGCTTGAGATCGTACACCTTCTGTAGTTTCACTGCCTTCTGAGTGAGGTTAAATTCAGGATTCTACACCGCTAGCTGAAATAATGCAATGTAAGGATAATATATGCCTGTCCTGTGGAGTTGTATTTATGGAACCTGACAGGACACATTAACGTTTACTAACTGCCAGTGAATTTCGTTGACGGCATGGTTTTAGGTGTTCACTAACTTTATACTGTCATCGCATTATTTTCAATTTTATATTCAAAAGCATAGTACAGAATATGCAAACCCCATATTCTTTTGATTAAAATATTTTATCATATTCATCACAATGGTTTTCTGATCACTTTTCCTGAGGCAACTGTCACAAAGCGTATGTAGCCCTATTCTCTGAACAGAAGTGAATTATGATGTTAGAAGTAAGTTATAGATCCAGTAAGAACTTACATTAATGATAGTTTATGGACAATTTGCCAGTCCAAAAAACACAAACAGGCTGAATAGAGCAGATTGTAATGCTTTAATGTAACAAACCCCAGCGCTTTCCTATCATTTGTGCATAATCGCATGTAAAACTTACCAGGGGCAGCTTATGTAGGTAAGCTCTTCACCCGAGGGACAAAAAGTTAAAAATACTGAGAAAGTGGTTACCCTTAGTTGCAAATGCACTCAGGTCTTGCCTTTGATTATTGCTGTAACTTTACTAACACTTCTGTACAGCACGTTCCCCCTGTTCATATTTAAAATGTATGTACACAAACTCCGTCAGAGAAAATATGTTTTACATGAACTGAGGACAAAGAGTAATACTCCTGCTATATTTTCCTGTTATTTTTGGCATGTTAATCTCCAAACAGTCTCCTCAGACAACACTTTTAATGGGGATTTGTGTGACATGTGTTAGTCATCCAGTCCTGGAGTTTCTCCCTGTTGTATTCTTGAGGCTATTCGAATGGCTTCTTCCAATGAAGGCTGCTCACTGAGCTAAAAAAAAAAACAAAAGAAAATGTTAATGAAACAGAAAATTAGGAGTACTACATAAATGTCATCTTTTTCCTACCCCAAAAGATCACAAGATAACACAAATTAATAACGGTCAAAGGTTTCACCAGGTCAATGAAAACAGCCCCCCGCACCCCACCCTAAGCCTGTGAACTACACCTTTGTTTGATTAATGAGCCAAATGACAAAGACCCACTCAGTGTGCTAGGAGGGTGGGGCTAAGTCAGGTGATTAGAGACTCCAGCCTTGTTTACTTCCATCTTTCGCATCACAAAGGGCAGAATGATGTCATCACCGCTTTAACAAGATAGGACATGTTTACACACACTTTATCTACAGCAGAAAACCTAAACATCAACAGCTGATTAGTTTAACACTAAAACTGATTACTATTTAAAACTTTTGTTTGCTACATAAATCAAAACATAGTAATATTTACAGCTACATTACATTTAAATGACATTACATTATAGGCATTTAACAGACGCTCTTATCCAGAGCGACTTATGACACAAAGTGCATTTCTTTCAGGACAAGGGTGTTAAAGTGCTAGAGGGGGTAAAAGTCTCAAATGCCAGAAGGGTTAGCATGGACTAAACCCTGTGGATGACCTGTTGAAGAAACAAAAACGAGCAGAGACTGAACATATCAACATGGTTTTTATATTTATATAAGAATATTATTAGTTAAAATGTGCTGTGATGTTTGACAGTAAAAAGCGATCTTTGCTTGGGGGCAGGTGATAAGGTAAGTGCTGTAAATGAGCCATGAGCTGGGGAACATGGGAAGGCCAGTGTGACCCTCCCTCCATAGCGCAGCACAGGCTGAGCTCTGGAGAGGCCGATAAGCGCTGAGGTGATTCACAGCCTGGTGTAACTGGCGGTGGGCTGGGTGCAGTAAATCACAGGGCCCAGGGGCCGCCTGCAGGGCTGTGACAGATCACTGCCTCTCCCCACGGCGGCCCGCTGCAGGGCCTCTGTGCACACATTCTCACTACACCATAAGCCGGCTCATTTTCCTCTCACAGCTCAGACATGTTTTTTGGCTTATGCCCATTCCCACAAAGCCCTGACCACAGTTTGCTTAGTGCTCTCATCCTTAAGTGCCCCAGGAGTGTCCGAGCCTGGGAGGTCTGCACCCCACTGTGTCCCAGAGCACTAATCCGGCCTTAACTCTGCTGTCTGACCTGCACCATTCACTGTCCCAGAACACTGCCCTAACGCTCCTATGGACCAGCTGTCTGAACTGCAAGCTTGTTCTTGATGCCACCGCTGATCTGAATTCTCGTTGCCGCCTGGCTGAAGGGTGTATATTAATATTTAAGAACAGACACCTGTTGAAGTAGTTCCATGACGCTTAATGGCAGTTGGACAGCATTACCCTGGCTGTGTTAGCTCATATCAGAGCCACAGATTCAGCTCTGGCTGCTATGATGAGAAATCATAGCAACAGTTTATAGTGGTTAATTCATTAAAAACAGTAGGTAAAATCTGTGAATAAAAAAAGTTTGTATATGGAAAATATCTTATTTGCAACAACTTTTCATCAAACAAACCTGTACTGCGATCTGGGTGCCGTTGGAACCAGTGGCCAGCAGTGTGATGGGCTGGGGGCCTCCTGCTGCTAGGTGCTCCCCCAGCTCAGCATGGGAGCGCTGGAATGCTGCGAGGTCTGGAGTCACGATGGCCACCTGCAGCATGGACAGGTGAGCTCACAGGCTGCACTCTGCAGCAGTCAAACACACACCACATACACACAGTACATGGCAGACCATGGAACTTATCAGTTACAGAATGTAAAGAACATACCTGTCCTTCTGTGCCATCTGCTGTTACCATGGTGACGGCATGTGTTCCATCAGCAGAGAGCATGGCCTCATGGGCGGGCACCGTTATGGTGGTACCATCTTGTGTTACCATGGTTATCGTGTTTTCCACTGTCTGTATGTCAGCCTGGGATATACTGACCTAAGGACAGAGTAACACAAGGCCAGCTCAGTGCTGTCTCAGAGCATTACAGTAATGAGAGCGCGTGTGACAAAGACCAACCTGCTGACTCCCATCCTGGGTGATCAGAGAAACATGCTGCTGTCCCATGACCTCGGCAGTCTCCATGGAAACATGCTCAGACCCAGAATCCTCCTCTTCCACTGGGACAAAGGTCACCCCAGGGTCATCAACCGCATCTGAGAATGAAAAGGAAGAAAAACATAGACACTCACAGGTGAGACAGCAGGTAAATCCATCGCAATCTCACCCTGGGAGTTTGTCCTGCAAACAAGGACCCAAGCATCACATCACTGTGTGAGTCAGCTTGAATCTCCTTCAATAGCAGCTGCTGGTATAAACAGCTCAAGTTTGTGAAGGTGAGTAAAGCGTCGCGCTCTCTGGCATCAGTCCCAGAGGCCAGTGCACTGGAGCACATGGTGAGTCATAGCGGAAAGCAGGGATGTCCCAACTAGCAATCACAGGGAAACCTCCGCACTCTGTGGAGTACAGGTATAAGCCTGTGTGTGTGGACAGACAGAACAGGCTCGTTCTCAGACACTGAACAGCTCTTCATCCTGCTCTGTATCTCCAGCATTCCATCTGCACATCCCCCTGTAGTCAGACACATCTCTGACTCACACTTCATCTGAGTATGGCTGTTAAAGCCAAAAGGCAATTCCGCCCTGTCTAGGCTGTTTGACCTGCAGTCTAAAGTCTGGCCCTGAGCACACAAAGGGACTATTCTTCTCCACTCCTGGTACGTTATTCTGTGAAGTAACAAAA
The DNA here is from genome assembly GCA_019788955.1 of Albula glossodonta. Taxonomy (NCBI): domain Eukaryota; kingdom Metazoa; phylum Chordata; class Actinopteri; order Albuliformes; family Albulidae; genus Albula; species Albula glossodonta. Next base: position 205,187 of record JAFBMS010000287.1, read on the forward strand.
ATACTTCCTTGTGTCACACTGAAAATGTTACAAACCATTGACGTCCTGTGCATATTGCATAAAACAAAAATGTCTGTAGCTGTACCACTAGCAGTAGCAGGGTACTGGCTGGCTATAGCAGCAGTGTACTGGGTGGCTGTAGCAGTAGCAGGGTACTGGCTAGCTGTAACAGTAGCAGTGTACTGGCAGGCTGTAGCAGTAGCAGGGTACTGGCTGTAGCAGTAGCAGTGTACTGGCAGGCTGTAGCAGTAGCAGGGTACTGGCTGTAGCAGTAGCAGTGTACTGGCAGGCTGTAGCAGTAGCAGGGTACTGGCTGTAGCAGTAGCAGTGTACTGGTAGGCTGTAGCAGTAGCTGGGTACTGGCTGTAGCAGTAGCAGTGTACTGGCAGGCTGTAGCAGTAGCAGGGTACTGGCTGGCTGTAGCAGTAGCAGGGTACTGGCTGGCTGTAGCAGTAGCAGGGTACTGGCTGGCTGTAGCAGTAGCAGGGTACTGGCTAGCTGTAACAGTAGCAGTGTACTGGCAGGCTGTAGCAGTAGCAGGGTACTGGCAGGCTGTAGCAGTAGCTGGGTACTGGCTGTAGCAGTAGCAGTGTACTGGCAGGCTGTAGCAGTAGCAGGGTACTGGCTGGCTGTAGCAGTGCTTTTGGGGAGTCTAACCTGTGGGGGGCTCAAAGTACGCCTCCTGCTCCTCCTCGATTGGCTCGGTGTCGTTGTGAGCGGTGCGTTTGTGCATAGCCAGCGTGGAGATCTGTTTGTAGGTTTTGCCGCAGTGGTTGCAATTGTAGGGTTTGCAGGGCGTGTGGACCACATGGTGCTTGTAGAGGCTGGAGTACTCTGTGAAACGCTTATCACAGCCAGGAACCGTGCACACGTAAGGCTTCTCTCCTACACACACACACACACACACACACACACACACACACATTAATTCATGGGATCAAAGTTATGCCTAAGGGCAATCACAGTTCTTTTAGTATCATCAGATCATAACCTGTTGCTGCCCATGGAGTATCAGGCTGCTCTGCCCCCCCGCCCCTTTCTCTGCCCCCCCTGCCTGTGTGCTGCCCCCATACAGCCCTGCAGCCAGGGCTCACTCACACTGTCTGCAGAGAGCCAGAGCGCATGAGGGTGAGTGCAGGACAGCTGACCCCAGATCAGCCAGCTCTGGCCAGAGGAGCAGCATAACCCTCAGTGGAACTGACCCCTGATCAGCTCTGGCCAGAGGAGAAGCATGGCTGGCTCTGCAGTGACCCTGCAGGACCCTGGGTGATCTGACCCCACCCCTAACCCTAACCCTAATCACCCCAACCCCACAGGACAACTCACTACAGTTCCGCCCCTGGCCAGGTGCAGGTCCCAGGAGCACCCCGCCCCTGGCCAGGCGCAGGTCCCAGGAGCACCCCGCCCCTGGCCAGGCGCAGGTCCCAGGAGCACCCCGCCCCTGGCCGGGCGCAGGTCCCAGGAGCACCCCGCCCCTGGCCGGGCGCAGGTCCCAGGAGCACCCCGCCCCTGGCCGGGCGCAGGTCCCAGGAGCACCCTGCCCCTGGCCGGGCGCAGGTCCCAGGAGCACCCCGCCCCTGGCCGGGCGCAGGTCCCAGGAGCACTCAGCTGAAGGCTACTGCAGTGCTCACAGCTGCTGTGCCATTTCGTACTGGCAGGCTGGATGCACTATCAGCCTCAGATCCAGCCTCAGAAGATCAGTGTGTGGGAATGGGGCAGGGTGTGGAGGAGCTTGCCTGTGTGGATCCTCATGTGGTTCTTGTAGTTGGTAGCGCTGGCGAAGGCCCGGCCGCAGCTGGGCTCGGAGCAGTAGTACGGCCGCTCGCCCGTGTGCGTGCGGATGTGCACCTTGCGGATGTTGGAGGTGGTAAAGGACCGGCCGCAGCCCTCAAACGGACACTTGAAGGGCCGCTCCCCTGCAAGCGCCATCAGGAGACACAAAGACAATCTCAGGAAGCTCCAGCCCAAAGAGAACAATGAAAATGGTAAAAAGCTCTATATTTTACAGCCCTGGGTGAGTACTGAGGAAACCCACAGGTGAGACGTGTTTATGAGACTGCAGCTACTTGCACAGTGAGGGCCTGACGCTCCGGCTTTCTGAAGGGTACTCATCTCTAGCGGGCAGGCTTGCATACCTGTGTGGGTTCTGATGTGCTTCTGCAGGTCTCCAGACGTCTTGAAGGACTTGTGACAGTTGGGCTCCTGGCAGCGATATGGTTTCTCCCCAGTGTGTGTGCGGACGTGACTCTTCAAGCCATACCCTTCAAACACACGATCCAAATGAGTGTGTATGAGAAACACCAGCACGTTTGTGTGTGCGTGAGACAGAGAAACACCAGCATGTTTGTGTGGCTTGGCAGGCTGGTTACCTGTGGCAAACTTCTTTCCACAGCCCAGGTGATCACACAGGTAGGGCCTGTCTCCAGTGTGTGAGCGCTCATGTACCTAAATGAACAGGAACACACTTAAATTTAAACTGAAAGTGTTTATACTGCATTGACTGTGTGTGTCCTCAGGTGGTGGGTGGGGGTGTACAGGTATAGGTGAGTGCGTGTGTCTGTGTGTGTGTGTGTGTTAGGGTTAGTGTGCATGTGTGAGTGTGTGTTAGGGTTATTATGCATGTGTGTGCGTGTGTGTGTGAGAGTGTGTGTTAGGGTTAGTGTGCATGTGCATGTGTGCGTGTGTGTGTGTGAGTGTGTGTGTTAGTGGGCGTGTTTGTGTGAGAGTGTGTGTGTGTGTGTGTGTGTACCTTGAGGTGGTGAGCGGTGGTGTAGAGTTTTCCACAGCCCTCATAGTCGCAGCGGAAGGATTTCTCCCCGACCTGCTGAGCTTTAGACAGGCTGCGACCACTGCCCTGCCCCTGCAGAACAATCTGATGCAGAGCAACAGCGTCACTCACACACTCACACACAAACACACACAGTATATAAATACACACGTATACATGCACACTCTCACACACCTGCATTGATACAGGTACACAATCACACACTGTAAGATGTCACTCAGGTGAGGAGTGGGGCAAAATTACCTGCATTTGTACACCACAATCTGTGTCCCCTCTGCTACTCAGCCCACTGGAGATGCAGTCGGAACCCTCCACCTGTGGAACACACCAGCAGTCTCGGTTTAATCCCAAATAAGAACCTGCCCTGCTAAACCTGGGCCCTGCACAGCTGAGCCGGTGTGTGTGTCTGTATGTGTGTGTGTGTGACGGGCACCTTGGCAGTGTACTGCTCCAGCACACTGATGGTGTTGGGCTCAATGGAGCCGTCAGCGCACAGGTCAGCCACGGTGCCATCCGCCTGGATGGCCAGGATAGTGTTGGTCTGGGGCACCTGCACTGTGTGTTGGATATATGCTGTGGTGCCATCCTCCAACTGCACTGCCTGGAGCGCGCTCTGGTCATACGTCTCTGCACACACACATAAACCATCAGCGGAACACACACCGCATACACACAATACGAAGTACACCATGTGCTCTGGCTAAGTTCTCTGTCTTACATGGCACTACATAGATGGGGGTAGGTAAGAGTGCACACTACATACAGTAAGGGAGCAGGTAACACAGTACACACTACAGTAAGGGGAAGAATGATAGTGTAAACTGCAGTAAAGGGAAGAATAATAGTGTAAACTGCAGTAAGGGGGAGGGTGGCAGTGTACACTACAGTAAGAGGGAGGGTGACAGTGTACACTGCAGTAAGGGGAAGAATGATAGTGCACACTGCAGTAAGGGGGAGGGTGATAGTGTACATTACAGTAAGGGTGACAGTGTACACGACAGTAAAGGGGAGGGTGACAGTGTACACTGCAGTAAGGGAGTAGCAGTACCTTTGGGTGCATGTTGGATGTAGGCTGTTGTTCCATCCTCTAGCTGCACAGCCTGGCCATCCTCCAGTTTTAGACTGTCTCCTCCTATGACATCACACAAAGGGGAGCCAGCCCACCTGTTGATTTCATCTGTAAATACGTAGGACAGTCAGGAATCAGGGGAAAGGTGCAGTTTATTTCCTCTCCAGCAGGGGGAGCAATCGCCTAATCAGCTCAGCAAATTTACAAATACAGTCACATGACCAGACAAGCACAGCATCATCAGCATTGAGCCCGCAGGGCGGTCACACCCACCTGCTTTAGGCGCCGACACATGCTGGACATACGCGGCGGATCCATCCTCCAGCTGGATCACCTGGCCGTCCATCAGCTTTCCATCTGAAATAGAGACTGCTCCTCTCAGTCAGCCTGCACCACTGCTGCAGCTGCCCCTCCAGGTCCGCCATCCTTCCACAGCCACAAAACAAACTACAACCATGAGGTGGATCATCTGGGGACACATGATAGGCAGCGCTGGAGCTCCCATTGTTAGTCTATACATGAACCCTCATGCAGGGCCAGTCCCGCTCCACTCTCTGGATCAGTCTCAATTAAGTTAGTGAGGGTGAAGCAGCAGACAGTCCTACCTTTGGGGTTGTGCTGTATGTAGGCTGTGGAGCCATCCACAAGGGTCACCGCCTGCAGGCTCACTGTGTCCATGCTCTCCAGCTGGCCCCCATCTGCAGGAAAACCCAAAAGCCAGGGCAGCTCAGAAACCAGGGCAGCTGCAGCTCTGCTGACCACTCTGTTACATTTACAATTACACACTCATGCCTTGATAGCTTACATTTATTTACTAATTTTATTATTTAACACACAATCCAGTTATTAAAGCACGGCCCCACCTGCAAATCGAACCTTCTACCACTTGAGCTAGAAGGCCAGTTCCCTAACCATTATACTACACTGTAACCTCTGAGCTACAAGCCCAGCTCCCTAACCATTATACTACACTGTAACCTCTGAGCTACAAGCCCAGCTCCCTAACCATTATACTACACTGTAACCTCTGAGCTACAAGCCCAGCTCCCTAACCATTATACTACACTGTAACCTCTGAGCTACAAGCCCAGCTCCCTAACCATTATACTACACTGTAACCTCTGAGCTACAAGCCCAGCTCCCTAACCATAATACTACACTATAACATCTGAGCTACAAGCCCAACTCCCTAACCATTATACTACACTGTAACCTCTGAGCTACAAGCCCAGCTCCCTAACCATTAAATTACACTGTAACCTCTGAGCTACAAGCCCACCACTTTGACCTCACCTGCAACAGCAACTGCCTCAGCCAGGCAGAAGGTGACGTGCTGAGTGTCCTGCCCTCCGGCTTGGAACTCCGCCATGCCCTGGGACTCCCGATTAATCTGAGCCAGCAGCATGATCACCCTGCAAGCGCGCGCGCGCGCGCACACACACACACACACACACACACACACACACACACATAGCAGCATGGTCACCCTCAGCGCACACACATCGTTCACACCCACCACAGACAGGATCCTGAACACTCAGGAACCCTTCAGAAAGAGGGTGACTTAGGTGTGACGGGCTGGTATTAAAACAACATGCTTAAGTGACTGCTGCAGTGAACACGCAGGAAATGTCTTCTAGGTTTTGTTTTTTCACTGTCCAGGAGTTTCTGTCTCATCATTTGGAATGTATTAATTTTTCAACATTGATGCAAAACAATGTTAATGTTTGAAGTTGTAACTGTGTCACGGGTTGACACAGTGCATTGTGGGTGTCAAAGTCTTTGGGCATGATGGGGTCGGGGGATCGGAGTCAAAGGGGAATGCCTGGGACTTTTAGCCAGGGACTTCCTTAGTCAAGTGCTGATATGACTACTGCTGGTAAACAGTGTGGGTGATTTACTCTGGTCAGATCAAAACCACCCGCCTGCCATTATTAATTTGCCTGCTTTTGCAATAGAATATTCACCCATAAAAGGTTAGGCTCTACTGACCTCAGAGCACAGAAAAGATACTCTGCTGTTGTTTGATTAGTCAGAACTAAAATGAAGGTACAGTAACCAACTATGAAAATAAGATGAACCTGTAACTGGTGTGTGTTTGTCCAAATTCACCAAGAGGCAGTAACAATTAATATAAAGGGTGTAATATGGCTTTATTCTACATTCAGCAAATAGAAAATCAGGCGCATCAAAAAGTAAAGAGGAGGGAATGAATTGTGAACATGGCCCAACGCGTTTCATACACGTATTCCTTCAGATTTTGAGATGTTTTCACTACGAATGTAAGGTCCTGTCTTTAAGTGTTTTATTTGTTTAGAAATCATTCTGCAAGAACCATAATCAGGTAAGACTATGAGAGATCATTTACAATTAAAATGACAGAGCAGTTTCGCCAGCTATGGTTGAAAAATCTTATTCGAAAAAATCCCAAAGATTTGTCGTTTCTGTATAAATATTTTTCATCAGTTGCAGTTAACTTACTGTAAGAATGCTATACTTTTGATTTCATTATCAGTTAATTGGATACAATCCTGCAAAGATTCCTCCAGCAATAAGCTCGCCATATCGCTACTCATGTCTGTAGATACAAGCATTTCTGTGCGTGTGAAATATCACAAAATATTCCGATCATTCGTATCAGCAAGTTTCCAGAAGGTAGCAAAAATAATCAATGTCTTTTAAGCGTTAGGGGCTTCATTAATCACGGGTACGTTGGCTAGTTAGCCATTTGGCGATTGCGTTCTAGATAAGTGGGAAAGTTAGATAGGATAGCTAAACAGACAAACGCCCTTCCGCACAGGCTTGTCTGCTAAGAGATCTAACTAGTCATATTGCCTGTTCGAACGTTAACTATTTGTCATGAAATGCATCCGATACTGTAAAATGAGGTGGATGAATTTCACAATAATGGCCAAGAGATGACAATCTCTGTTAATGCACTGGTGGCCAGTATCAGGCTGGGTCATATACGAACCAAAATGACAGTAGACGTATCTAGCCAGTTATCATTAAGCCAGACAGTAACGTTGGTTAACGTTTTCGGCCACTCTGGCTGTCTTAATGTTGATCAGTGTACTTCAGGGGTGAATCAGGGGTCATAGTTTACAGGAATGGACCAACATTACACAGACTGCCAGTGTGTAACCATACCACCTTGCTGGTACTTGCTGCTTATTAGCACTGAAGCTAATTCGCAAAGCTGCAAATGAGTGTTTGATGTGAAAACATGTGGTCCCTGGTGAGATATAAACAGAAAAGAGTCACGCGTCCATAAAGTAATTGCCAACAAACCGTCACAACAACGAGGGGATTGTGTTTGGCACTAAACGGTAAACGTAACGATGTGATTGTGGGTTTTGTAACAGGTGATCCACTTAGCATTTTGTGAGCTAGCTGCTAACGTTAGCCCTACTGTTGATTTACCAATGGAGAAGTAAACTAGGCTAGCTAGGTAGTTATAATTAGAAACAAAATAACAGTTATATACATACAGCTAGCTTGATAAACAACAATGCTGATAATCATACTGGCTGACGTTATCAAACCTCAAAATGCTGATGTTGCTAAAGAGCGAACACTGCGGGTGGTGATTACGTGGTGAGAAATTTCGAAACTACAAAGAAGCAAAGCAATAGCATGGTTGCTAGTACAAGAACGAAGAACGTGGAATCCATTAGCTAATTAATAATAAAACATTTTCAACTAGGTAGTGCTTTCAATTGTGTTCAAATCCACTGTATTTCCCTTCTCTGCTACCCATAATGGTCTCCGTCGCACGCTTTCCCCTCTGGAGATGGCTGTTTGAAATAAGGCACACTGGGTAAAAACACATTTATATACTAACCTCCGAAATTTTCCAACAATCCCTTCGTCCGACCACCATGCATCAGTTCAGGAAATATCCTACGTTAACCGAACCCCGGAACATGTATTGCAAGCCAAAGTTGGAACGGCCCAGTGAATAGGAGGTTACTGATTCGCTATTGCAAGCCCTCAGGAAAATATCGACACTCTAATTGGCCAATTTACACTTCATTCATTCAGAAACGGAGTCTCTCGGTACCGTAATGCATTCATACATTTTACAGGGCTAAAGTGAACTGAGACGCCATTCTGGCTTACAGTTAGCATGAGCTTTTTTTGCAAAACACGTCCTGTGTGTTCTATGTTTGTGATGTGCTTTGCTAATTTGTGGCGAATTATGTGTTTATGGACTTAAGATATTCGCACAGGAAAATTCACGCTCTTAAATATGTTTCTTGACTCACACTGCCCTATAAAATCAGTCAAGACAAATTCATGGCTCTAGGAAGCGACAGTAAACGGCCATTTTGGGAGTACCCAAACAGCGCTAAGCGGGAGCAAGGCGATGTGGGCAATGCAGTGAAACAAAGCCTGCGGTGACTCATTGGAGAACTTACTGGTAGTTTGTTATCACTTGACGTACAATCATATAACATGGTAACCGGTGTATGTTGTGTTCCTTACATTTAAAACCTACATTAACAAACCAAACTAAATAAACCTGGATATTTGTATTGAAGGAATTCAAGGCAGGCAGCTGAATTCGGTGAACTGTACAATATGCTGGTCGAACGTGACATACGGAGCACAATGAGAAAAGCTCAATGTTTAACGACATACCATGTGAACATGGTGCACCTACATCACGGCGGTTCATAAAGCAGTCAGTGGCAACGAATCTCAAAGGGATGAAACTTCGATTTACATAATCTCAATTTATTGACTGTTTACAAACTCAATGAATTGCAACCGCCTAAAGTCGAATTCTCTTTTAAGCTGAACACACGTTACTCCCACATGGTGCTGAAAAGTGCTGCCTGTTTTTATTTCTTTGCTTCTTCCATTAGATTTCATACACCCTCACCCACACCTTCCGTTTTGTTAAAACCTCAAAACCAGTTTACATGTAGCTAGTACTTTTAGGAAAAGATTGCAGCTTAACTGTCACTTGGACATGGAATTATAGTTATGTTTGAATGTTAGTATGTACCAACAAACTCATGTGAGCCCCCAAATGAAACACGGAATTATGTAGCATAAGTACAAAATAGCCGTGAACGTACTTCACTAAAGCTGAGGTGAAACTTTTTTCGGGTTTGATCCATCAGCCTGACATTTTCATTTGATTTCATAATCTGAGATGGAGGAATAAATCTACTTTATATAACTATGTAAAGATAGAAACATTGTTCAATATAAAATCTGTGTCTTTATGAGCTACCCTCACCTCTTTCTCAATCATGTTTGGCAGGATACATTCATGTCACTGGGAGTGAACTAGGACTCAGGCCGTGTTCCACTGTAGATTGTAAAACTCTGAGGTAGAGAAAAACCAAAGGCTTGCAGATGTGCCATTCCCAGCTAAAGCATTAGTGATTCACTGCAGACTACAACATACACCTACATGGGCATTTATTTTCATTTTTGTCTTATGTTGAACGATACGTTAACACAAACACTTCGAAAAGCTGGCTGGCAAACCTCGGCTGGACCTTCCACAGAAGTGAGTGTGAGGCTCCCTCCCATCCCGGGGTATAATACTGCAAATGTTATCACCTCTCCACATGGATCCCACCTTACAGTTTGTAATATACTATCTTATATATATAGATGGTTCATCCATACATCAACCAAATGCTTGAGAGCTTTGAGTTTCAGTCCAATTATACATGCTTCAATGAAGTATTAAACTTGACTCTCAGCGCTTACAACGCAATATCTTGTATCCACACTGCAAAGTTATTTTCTGCCAGAGACCAGTCTTTCCATGTTGAGCAGCAGATAACTGCGGTGTAATATTCAGCACAGTCACCAAGTGCATCTGTCAAACAGCCGAAACTAGAAGTTGCCTGCAAAGTAACAAATTTACAGCCGTTTACTTTTTAAATAGTCTCAATTGATGTAAAAAAAAATCTGCAGTCTGATACAGAAGGCTAGGTGACCTGAACAATAAGAAAGTGCTAGTCATTAATTTACAGATATCAGGCATCATGTAGTGCTATGACAAGTTTCCGATATGCTACATATGAACACACTTGCTTATGCCTCTGAAATCCCAAAGGCTGTTTGTCCAGGCTACTCCAGTGCCTTGGCTTATATACATAACAAACATGGGAATTTGCTGATGCAAAAATGTAGACAAACACTACAGCCACAGGTATAAATTTAAAGTGGCATTTGAGCCTATACCGTGAGACTGATTAATCATTTAGTCCCACTTTCAGTTTGATTTGTTTAGTCCCCATATTGTTGCTAGGGAATAAGAGTTGTCATTATGGTGTCTCCCTCAGAATTTGGACTCCAGTAGACAATGCTGTTGTAAGCTTTTTTTTTTCCTTGCTTGCTTCACGTTCAAGTCCTTGTTAAGTTTTCCCCAGCCGCTGGTTGCATTTGGTTGCCTTCCCCACATCTTCTGGTTTCATGTCCAATTTGATACAGTCAGGTTGAAGAGTGAGAGAGAAGAACCAGTTCTGGAACCACTACTTGAGGGAACAACACAAGCCGTTTCACTTCACTACAATCAGCACAGAGGAAGGGAGCGGGGATTCAGTTCAGTCCTGGAGCATTGCCGCCAAAATTGAAGTTGCTTGGCACCACTGGAACTGTGAACTTGTATCCACCATGCTTCTCAATCATCTTCGACTCTGAAAAATCAAAGACACACGTTCAGTATTCCTGCGTTAGCTATTTGGCGCATGCTTTACTAAACATTGAGGCGGGGGGGGCATACCGTGAGCAGCCCGTCTCTGGTCCGCCAGAGTGCCGATGTCATGCAGCTGCTTCCCTTGCTCCTCATCTAGAGACTGCGTGAGAGCCTGGTACCAGCCGGGGTCGCGGGTCTGGATATCTGAAACACAAGCACAGAGTCTAAGTGGGATAGCTCACAGATCTCCTCTGCCATGGAGAAATGTTCACACAAGCCACCCAATTCAGCTGTGTTACTGCCCTCTGAATGCAGTTCTCAGGCTCAAATGGTGAATGCAGAGCTAAATGGTAGTATACACACATACCCACACACACAAAAAGGGCAAGAGGACAGACAAGTCTGGAGAAATTAATTCATTTTCAGTGGCGTTTGAATTTTGAGAATGGATATAAGCTGTGAAAGGACTGGGTGTGTCACCACAGCAGTTTGTGTTGACTTATCAGCTTATATCCACTTTATGAGCAACCAGTTTGTTCACACCATGGTTTCACCCTAATGTGATGCAAGACACTGTGATTGGCCACAGTGTGAACGTGCTGCGTGGGGAGGCAGCAGCTCCTTACTCTGCAGGATGACCTTGAAGATCTGATACTCGTCCACCAGGTTGTCCTCATCATCCACAGCAGTGGTGTAGCCCTCCAGAGCAGTCTCCTCAGCATCATCTTCCTCCCAGTCCTCATCATCACCATCTTCACCCGCCTGCTTGGCCAGCATCTCCAGGTACTCCTGGCCCTCCTCATCAATGTCATCCTCATCGCTGCCCAGCTCAGCTGCAGAAAGACACAACGGGAGATTCTAACACCCCACCTTGAAACCCCACCACTTTAACACCACACCCCAACATCTCGCCCCGATACCCTAACACCCCATCACAATACCCTAACACCCTGCCCCAATACCCTAATACCCCATCACAATACCCTAATATCCTAATAACCCATCGCAATACCCTAATACCCTGCTCCAATACCCCGCCCCAATACCCTAATACCCCATCACAATACCCCGCCCCAATACCCTAATACCCCATCACAATACCCTAATACCCCATCACAATACCCTAATACCCTGCCCCAATATCCTATTAACCAATCACAATAACCTAATACCCTGCTCCAATACCCCGCCCCAATACCTTAATACCCCATCACAATACCCTAACACCCCATCACAATACCCCGCTCCAATACCCTAATACCCCATCACAATACCCTAACACCCTGCCCCAATACCCTAATACCCCATCACAATACCCTAATACCCTGCCCCAACACCCCAATACCCGAATTCCAGGTTTACATGAGCCAGCCTCATTATTTGGCTCACCGTTCTCCTCATCCTCCTCTCCCTCTTCTTCGTCGTCGTCCTCATCGTTCTCGTGCTCAGCACGGCAGGCATACGCCCTCTTGAGGCCGTTGAAGAGCAGGATGGTGGCAGGCAGCAGCTGGCTGGCCACCTGTGTGACGGCCGGGGGCCTCTGCTCCAGATCCATCAGTGCGCAAAGCCCCAGCACACACAGCTTCCTGTCATGGAGCCTGCAGGGCACACACATGCGCAGAGTCACACACCCAAGTACACACACACACACACACACACACACACACACACACACACACACACACACACAGAGTGGTCACCTACCCGAGGAAGCAGTCAACATCCTTGAGCCACTGCGTGATGAAGTGGTTGGTGATGGGCTCTGTGTTGTTGGGGAAACGCAGGTTCTCCAGCGTATTGAGCAACAGCGGGGGGCTGTAGTAGAGCGCTGCGATCGCTACCTGCAGACACATGGTCCGCAGTTCACTCGTCTTCACCTCCCGTGTCAACCGCTCCAGAGCCAGGGCCACGAACAGAGGCACTACCTGCAGGGGCAGTGCAGAGCATGCTAATCAACACCTGCCTGCAGGGGGCAGTGCAGAGCACACTAAGCAATACCTGCCAGCAGGGGACAGTGCAAAGCATGCTAATCAACACCTGCCTGCAGGGGGCAGTGCAGAGCACACTAAGCAATACCTGCCTGCAGGGGGCAGTGCAAAGCATGCTAATCAACACCTGCCTGCAGGGGGCAGTGCAGAGCATGCCAAACAACACTTGCCAGCAGGGGGCAGTGCAGAGCACACTAAGCAACACCTGCTTACAGAGCGCAGTGCACAAGCAGTCAAACACCTCTACATATGCTACCTCCTGAGGCCAGGTGGCAATTTGTTAATTTGCCTGTAGGGGGCACTCAAATCACCTCTTTGCAGGGGTCACTGTAGAGTACAGTGTCTCAGTGTATACCAGTGACCCCTACTGGCCAGTCAGGCCTCCTCACTGCCTGCCTTAAACTGTGCATGAAGTGTCGTCAAATTCATCAGTACCTCTCAGCTGTGTGACCCCACCTGCAGGGCTGAGGGGTGAACAGCAGTGATGGCTAACATTAGATAATCTGGAGGAGGACGCTCAGTGAGAATTCCTCTTGTTCACAGTGGAATTGCAAGAAAGGCCCTGGACAGGGACCAATCCGCAGAGAGAAGAGGATGATGGGCCCGCCCTGCTCTGGCATCACATATATTACTGAAGGCCTTATGCTCATTCAGGACCCAAGAGGGTTAAATATGCATAAGCAATATGGAACCACAGGTTTAATGTCAGCTCGGTACAAAGAAACAGCCTCTCCCTGACATATGACCTATGCGACTGACGACAATCTGTACATACGCCCAAAAAAAAAAAAAAATCAATACTGTATAAATGTTTACAAAAAACATACAAAAAAATATGTAAATATAAAAGTTTCACTTGGTTGTATGCCCGTCAGTTGTAACAGCTGCGTGCCTACCATAGAGACTGTCAGATGATATCCCGGCATTGTGTACATCACAGCACTTCTCTCAGTTGCCATGCTAAACATACGTCCAGCTTACATCCATTTAGAGATAAAAACAGTCAGTCAGAATGGAACTCAGATGTATGTTGGGGAATGGTTGTAACGGCATTCTGCAATATTTTATCCAAGAGACGTTTTACAGCAGTTATAGTATTCCTCACTGTATTCCAGCTTTCGTGAGTGTTTTGTTGTGGAATATGAAAAACTTTACGCTGTAGACTTAAGACAGATACCTGCAAAGTCCAAATAAGATGGGTGCAAGACATGTTTACTTTAACCCACTTACAACACCAGCTGCAATGTTGCTGCACTTTAAGCATAATTTTGACAGTGTTGCTTCCTGTTGTGTAATTAAAACGAGTGTGCAGCAACAGGGTTGCATTACAAAAACCACATTTCGGCTCTCCAGACATAAACTGAAGAAATAGAGAGAACATGGAATGCAACGGACTGTGCAATCAGATACAATGGATGCTTAGGTGCCCGGACACACAACTAAATAGTGTGGAAACTTGACCTGGACCCCTGCAGTTAACACCACTAGTTTAATGGTCAGCAGTGGTGTTTTGTCCTGTGTGTGTGCAAGCCTGTGACCCTTTACCTGATCAATGCCACGCCCTTTGCACTGGAGGATGATGACCTCCAATAGCTTAGCTGCATGGCATTCTGGGTCCTCCCCGGGATCACCTGTCAACACCTGCGAGAAGAAAGGACAACATAAACACCTGGACTGCCACAAGGGACATTCTGTCCCTCAAACTACATTAACAGGAAAAACCTATGACAGATGTGTAGGTGTAATACAGCATAAACTCATGAGCAGGTGTACAGGTGTAATTACCTTCTTGCACATGCTGTAGATTATCTCCAGGTATTTGGTGTCAGAAAGGAGTGTGTCAGTGTCGACGGTGACATAGTTGTGCAGGAGGGGCATCATATCTGAAACAAAACAGCATGCAGTCATTCAGGACTCACCTACAGAAGGTGATACTCCCTGAACTGACAGGTACCACATTCAACACCTCAGTATCCATCTGAAGGGAGGCCATCCTCAGTAAAACAGCACACACTTCACATGCTGCCTGAGCTAAGCACCGCTGCTTACGTGACTAACGCTAAAGACTCCTAAAGACAGGAGGAGAAAATGGCTGCCGCACCAGTGAAGTAGTCGAAGCCATCCTGCTGGAAGACCTCAAAGACGAGCGGGAGGAGCTGCCACATCTGCGGGGAGACCTGCTGGCAGGTGAGGCTGTGCGCCAGCGACAGGATCTCCTCATAAAACTCTGCAGGAGAACAGCACAGTGTCAGCCACACCAAAATATACACAGTAAATGTCTGCAACAAAAGAAAAAGAGCAACTGGGAGTGCACTTAACACACTGTTCACACATTTACTCATCCGTGTACAATATAGTCAATATCTCAGTGCCAATATGTAGTGAAGAAAAGGCCAACCTGCACTCACCTAGTGCAGCAGTTTTAGATCAACACTGTCTGACACAGAGGCACACGGTGCCCAAATTCATATTTACTTTAGGTCAGTCAGGCTGGATGTTCTAAAGGGCCCGTGGTGTTCTATGCACTGTTCTCTGTGCTGATCTCTGTGTTCACAGTGCGTGCTGATCTCTGTGTTGATCTCTGTGTGTATACAGTGTGTGCTGATCTCTGTGTGTATACAGTGTGCGCTGATCTCTGTGTGTATAGTGTGCACTGTTCTCTGTGTTGATCTCTGTGTATAGTGTGCGCTGATCTCTGTGTGTATAGTGTGCGCTGATCTCTGTGTGATTATAGTGTGCGCTGATCTGTGTGTATACAGTATGCACTGATCTCTGTGTGTACACAATGTGCGCTGATCTCTGTGTGTGTATAGCGTGCGCTGATCTCTGTGTTGATCTCTGTGTGTATAGTGTGCACTGATCTCTGTGTGTACACAATGTGCGCTGATCTCTGTGCTGATCTCTCTGTGTACAGTGTGCGCTGATCTCTGTGTGAATATAGTGTGCGCTGATCTCTGTGTGTATACAATGTGCGCTGATCTCTGTGTTGATCTCTGTTTGTATAGTGTGCACTGATCTCTGTGTGTATATAGTGTGTGGCGATCTCTGTGCTGATCTCTGTGTGTATATAGTGTGCGCTGATCTCTGCTGATTTGTGTGCATACAGTGTGTGCTGATCTCTGTGTTGAACTCTGTGCGTATAGTGTGCGCTGATCTCTGTGCTGATCTGTGTGTATACAGTGTGCGCTGATCTCTGTGCTGATCTCTGTGTGTATATAGTGTGCGCTGATCTCTGTGCGTTTACAGTGCGTTCTGATCGCTGCCCCACACTCACCCAGCACGTGCTGCTGCAGGACGGTTCCTATCACCTGCAGGCAGATTCCCTCCAGCTGCTGGGTGATCTGAGAGAGAGGCAGAGCAGTTAGCCGAGGCTCTGCCAGGGAGGCAGGGCTGAGCTGCCGTGCATTCCAGAGAGGATCTAACCATCAGACAGACACTATGAAACAAGCAGCTGCACACCATTACAAACACGCAGGCGCACACACGCACCGACACGCACGTGCACACAGACATGCACGCACACACGCTTACCTCTTTGTGGTCCTCCACCACGCTGAGCAGAGTGTCTATGGTGTTGAGGATACCCATGGCTGTCACCGCCTTGTCGTCGCCCCCCTCTTCGTCAGGACCTGTCTGGATGACCTGGTTAAAGGTCATGGCCTGCAGGCAAGGGGAGAGTGTACCTCACAGTGCCACCCAAAGATCAGCCTGGGACTTACAGGCCCCATTTTACAATGTTAACCTGGACAAACAGGACCCCAGTCAGGTGACCTGACCACAGCCCAGGCTTAAAGACAGAAACCTAAAGCCTCAATGCCTTTAATATCTGTCATCTACATCAAACTCATCAGCAAACATGTATGTTACATAAATCAAACACCAGCAAAAAGGCCCTGTGATTAGTGATTTCATTCTCTGTGGGTGTGTGGAAGCTGCCGGAAACTCACAAGGTGCTGGGTCATCTCCACAGCGATGGGCGTGACCTCCTCGCTGTACTCACAGATCATCTTTTGGATGACATTGGTGAGGTCATCATTCTCCGTCTCCCGGACGATGTGCAAGAGTGCCTGCATCACGGGCCGGATGAAGGGGGTGATGTACTCCTTTGCTGAGAGAGGAGGAGGAGGAGCCATCTTTAACCCCGCCCACAGCTTCACGTCAGCTAAAAGCTCCAACCCATCCTCACAACTGACCAGAACCCTGCTCTGCATCTCCTCTGTACCCCAAAACCACCTCAACCCAACAGCCTTAACCCAGCACCCACATCTGTACCCCAAAAAAACCTCAACCCAACAGCCTTAACCCAGCACCCACATCTGTACCCCAAAACCACCTCAACCCAACAGCCTTAACCCAGCACCCACATCTGTACCCCAAAACCACCTCAACCCAACAGCCTTAACCCAGCACCCACATCTGTACCCCAAAACCACCTCAACCCAACAGCCTTAACCCAGCACCCACATCTGAACCCCAAAACCACCTCAACCCAACAGCCTTATCCCAGCACCCACATCTGTACCCCAAAACCACCTCAACCCAACAGCCTTAACCCAGCACCCACATCTGTACCCCAAAACCACCTCAACCCAACAGCCTTAACACAGCACCCACATCTGTACCCCTAAAAAACCTCAACCCAACAGCCTTAACCCAGCATTTCCTTATGTTTACTATTTTTATGATAATGTTGTTCATAAACATTTTAACATTCATTTTAACATAGTATACAAACATGTGGGCCTGCAGCTGTATATGAAAGTAGAGTGTAAATGAAGCTGATGTTGATTGTGTGTGAAGCTGTACCTTTCTCCTGGTTGCTGATGAGCACCTGCAGAGCGATGGCAGCCTCCACTTTGACGGGCATCTCGTTATCGTTGATCAGGCAGAGACGGGTAAGCTCCAGGGCTGTCTGCAGGTTCTGCTCACTCTTAAACTTCACCTCACAGAAGTAGTGCAGCACCCAGCAGGCCTGCAGACAGCAAGAGCACGAAGAGCTGTAGAACTGTGCAGATATACACCTACTGCGCACATACATGAGGTACTGCACACATACACAACCCACAGACAGTTATGTGACCCCCTGGCGCAGACAGCCATTCAGGACCGCACAAACAAGCACATACCCCCTATACAGTCATATGACCATCTTCACAGAAAGTCACATGACCCCAGGCAGGCCCTTACCCGAGCTCTCATGTAGCCCAGCTCACTGCGGAAAAGCGGGAAGACGTGGTTCTGCAACATGAACTCCATCTGGTCTTTGTAGATCTTTTTCTGGTAGGGAACAGACAGTCAGTGTGAATTCAGTATCTACTCCACCCATTAACCCTCCCTCAATGTGATTCCCATGGACACCAGGGCTATGTACAATAATTACACCCATACCATAATTACACTGCCTGAACCTGAACTCAGTAACATTAACAGAAGTACAAAATAAAGCACAAACTGCATTTACAAACATTAATCCCTACCAGACCCGCAGTGAGAGGTTAAAGTGTCATTCCTTTACCTTGAGCAGGATCTCAGCCAGTGAGCCGATCATATGGAGGGCTCCGTCCTTCTTACGGGGGTCTGCCGTGGGCTCCGTCAGGATCTGATAGCAGAATCCCATCGTCTTCTGCAGCACCTGAACACAAACACACAGCAGCACAGAGTAAAGCACCTGAACACAAACACACAGCAGCACAGAGTAAAGCACCTGAACACAAACACACAGCAGCACAGAGTAAAGCACCTGAACACAAACACACAGCAGCACAGAGTAAAGCACCTGAACACAAACACACAGCAGCACAGAGTAAAGCACCTGAACACAAACACACAGCAGCACAGAGTAAAGCACCTGAACACAAACACACAGCAGCACAGAGTAAAGCACCTGAACACAAACACACAGCAGCACAGAGTAAAGCACCTGAACACAAACACACAGCAGCAACATTCAATGCTCAATTCAGACATACAAGCATTCAAAGGCACCATTACAATAACCTCTTGTTTGTGTGTCTGTGTGAGTGTATGTGTGTGTGTGGGGGGGGATACGTGGGTGGGACTGTGTTTGATAGTGGGTGCATGTGTGTATGTGGGGCTATGTGTGTATGCATGTGCGTGTGTGTGATCTGAGAGATGTTTCTGGAAGCCATGCTCTGCTCTCACCTCTTTCCTTTTGTTGCAGGATGTGAAGAGGAGGGTCTGTGCAGCCGTGGTGGGGGAGATGAAGTCCTCAAACACATCTACACAGAGGGAGAACAGACAGTTAAAGCACGTCCGCGCAGTGACACATACAGCTGCTCTGGGGACAGAGGGCAAGGCAGAGCTCTGCCATTAGGCCTGATGCAGAGTCCCAGCTATGGCTACAACCCTGCTAAAACTAAAGCTACGACTACAACCCTGCTAAAACTAAAACTACAGCTACAACCCTGCTAAAACTAAAGCTACGGCTACAACCCTGCTAAAACTAAAGCTACGACTACAACCCTGCTAAAACTAAAACTACAGCTACAACCCTGCTAAAACTAAAGCTACGGCTACAACCCTGCTAAAACTAAAGCTACGGCTACAACACTGCTAAAAACAAAGCTACAGCAACAACACTGCTGAAAACAAAGCTACAGCAACAACACTGCTGAAGACAAAGCTACAGCCACATCACTGCTAAAACTAAAGCTACGGCTACAACACTGCTAAAAACAAAGCTACAGCTACAACACTGCTGAAAACAAAGCTACAGCAACAACACTGCTGAAAACAAAGCTACAGCCACATCACTGCTAAAACTAAAGCTACGGCTACAACACTGCTAAAAACAAAGCTACAGCTACAACACTGCTGAAAACAAAGCTACAGCAACAACACTGCTGAAAACAAAGCTACAGCCACATCACTGCTAAAACTAAAGCTACGGCTACAACACTGCTAAAAACAAAGCTACAGCTACAACACTGCTGAAAACAAAGCTACAGCAACAACACTGCTGAAAACAAAGCTACAGCCACATCACTGCTAAAACTAAAGGTACGGCTACAACACTGCTAAAAACAAAGCTACAGCTACAACACTGCTAAAACTAAAGGTACGGCTACAACACTGCTAAAAACAAAGCTACAGCTACAACACTGCTAAAACTAAAGGTACGGCTACAACACTGCTAAAAACAAAGCTACAGCTACAACACTGCTAAAACTAAAGGTACGGCTACAACACTGCTAAAAACAAAGCTACAGCCACATCACTGCTAAAAACAAAGCTACAGCTACAACACTGGTCACAGGTACAGTTAAAGTCACAGTGGGTCAGGGCTGGCTGCAGCCCTTATTCTGTTGTCCAAACTCAGGCCGGACCCTCGTATGTGGGTAAAATCTCACCGAACTTCATGCGGATGTACTCGTAAGGGTCTTCCTGCCAAAGCTCCTCATCGCTGTCTGTGTAGCACATGAGGGGGAACACCACGTCCTGAATGATACCCTGAAACCACAGCGAAAACTCAATCAGCACAAACAAACACACACACACACACACACACACAGCTCAGCACAAATACACACCTCCACACACACACATACACACACACACCTCAGCACAAACACAGACCTCCACAGACAGCTCAGCACAGCACAAACACACACCTCAGCACACACACCTCCACACACGCACAGCTCAACACAGCACAGCACAAACACACACCTCCACACACGCACAGCTCAACACAGCACAGCACAAACACACACCTCCACACACGCACAGCTCAACACAGCACAGCACAAACACACACCTCCGCACACACACTATTCAAAGCTACACATAAAGCTCAGCTTAAAAACTTACATACACACACACACACACACACACACACACACAACACACACAACACACACCGTTCAAAGCAATACACACACAAAACCAGATTGTCTGTCACAGATGCACCCATGAGCCTAACTAATCAGAATTAAGCCATTCACACAGAGAGAGCCTCGGCCCTGCCACAGCAAAGGGAGAGAGAACCTCCAGCAGTCAAAGGGAAGGCAGGGGTCACACCACAGAGTTACAGGTGAGTGGGGGGGTCACACCACAGAGTTACAGGTGAGTGGGGGGGTCACACCACAGAGTTACAGGTGAGTGGGGGACAGTCACACCACAGAGTTACAGGTGAGTGGGGGACAGTCACACCACAGAGTTACAGGTGAGTGGGGGAGAGTCACACCACAGAGTTACAGGTGAGTGGGGGAGAGTCACACCACAGAGTTACAGGTGAGTGGGGGAGAGTCACACCAAAGAGTTACAGGTGAGTGGGGGAGAGTCACACCAAAGAGTTACAGGTGAGTGGGGGGTCAAACAGCAGCAGTTACAAGGAGAATGGGATTGACAGCCCTAAGGTGGTACCTGGATGTGCGGTTTGAGGTTCTTCCAGGTGATGGCATGGCTGATGCCTTGATTTATGTAGTTTAGGGTCTGCTGCAGGACTCTGGGTGCCACATACTGCTTCTCCTTATACTGGTACAACACCTTCAGCAGCACCTGCAGGGGCATTCAGAACAGGTGAGGTGAAGCACAGGTACAGACAGGTGACAGATGAGGAGACAGTAAGTGCTAGCCTGCCTTACCTGCTGGGCGGAGACGGCATATCCCTTGAGGAACAGTTCGGCGAACTCGTTGTACTCTTTTGTGGTGTTACCTGGGCTGCCATACCTGCCAGATGAGAGGGAGGGGGCGCGGTTATGCATGGTCACAAATGGGCCACAGTGCGGGACTGACATTGCAGATGGACTGTGCAAACACAGGCTTGCCTTTCAAAAAGTCGCGCCAGGATGTGCAGGGCCCATTTCTTACACTTCCACCAGGGCAGCTCCGCCCGCTCGTCCTCATCCACCTGCAGCGTCTCCTGAGAAGGCATTATAACACCGTTACTAAGGGTGCACAACTGTTATAACACAATTATAAAGGGTGTACCAACACACCATAATACCCCTACTGTAACACTGTTATAAAGGGTGTGCCAATGCACTCTCACAGAGGATGTACAGCACACTGCTCTTAAGCTGTTCTAGAGGGAGTGCAGCACTCTGTTACAAAAATGTTATAAAGGGTTAACAAACTTACATTTGCAACTGCAATGTTTTTGTTACAAGTATAAAAAATATTTGTCAGAAAAAGAGTACATTACGATATGTCGTTGTGTGTTATTTTGTTTGCAGTTTGAAAATACACACAAACACACAAACACACACAAACACACCTGGGGCACATCCCTGTCCACCACCGTTTTAAGGATCTCCATCCATTCAGTCAGGTTCTGGCGGTTGATGAGCTCCAGAGGCAGGTTATACTGTGGGGGATACACTAGGTCAGTACAGATACAGATACGCACGCACGCACACTCGCGCACGCACATGCACACACGCACGTGCGCACAGCGAGGGGGAGGGGCCATACCTGGAAGAGGGCATACAGGATCTTGAAGATCTGCTTCTGCACCAGCACAGAGTCGCTGGAGGGGTCCGGCAGCAGCTGGATAAAGCGGTCCTTCAGCATCGGCATGAAGATCTGCATCGCCGCCACCAGGGGGCTCCGCTCATCCGGCTTCTTATACCTGCGCAAACACACACATCAGAGTGTCTCTCCTGACGCTGACACACCAACACAAACACAAACACACACACACCTGTGTCTATCTCTCTCTATGATAGACAGACAGACAGGCGTTGATTTGGGGGTCTCTTACTCGTAGTTTTTGACCAGCTGGTAGAGGCACAGCAGAATGCCCAGCCAGCCAGCACTGTTGTCAGACTGCAGGTAGAAGCCGATCTTGTCTACGATGGCGGTCCACTTGCCAGGGTAGTCGTGCTTGATCATGTGGTGGATACAGGTGGTCAGCTGCACCCTGCGGGAAGACAGGAGGAGGGTTGAGAACCCTGGAGATGGGTTTCTGTAGAGACAGGGAGGCGCTGGAGGCGGGGCAGGGAGAGGGCGAATGGGAGTTACCTGATACGCTCAGGTGAGTGAATGATGGCCTCCACTATGTTGTCTCGGATGAACTGGCGGTCCTCTTCCGGGATGTTGTTGGTGGGGGCTTCACCTTCCCCTGCCGAATCCCCCTCGCTCCAGTACTGAGTCACCATGTTCTTCAGGTAAATAACACCTGGGGGAGCAGACAGAACATACACCAATCAGCACACATGCTCAGCAAAGCTGGACAGTGACAGTGATGGTCAGTGTGGCTACAGTGGGAGAGGGTCTGGACTGTGCAGACATATGGGAGTCAGAAGATTAGGACCCAGTCGCCCTCAAGCCTAAACTTAGCACCTACCAGGGCATAGAGCAGCTCAGTTTGTTGGCTATTTTATTAGCCTACAAAATTTCACTGAGCATAGCACCTGGCCCAATGGGAATGCCACGAAGAGCTCAAACTCCAGACTCTCACAGTAGCTCATTTACCATCTGTGTTTAGCTTATTCCATTTTCATTCATGACTCAGAGTAATAGTCTAAAAAGTGAAGGTATGTTCTATATCAAGGGGGCAGTGATTTGCTGCTGTATGAGTGCCATTAAAACACAGATGCAGCCTAACTTTGCTCTTGTTATTGTGCTGAACGGTAGTGTGGTTGGTGCTGTGGCTGTATCTGTATCTGTGCAGGGCAGGGTGCTGAATGTGGCGGCAGGGTGTGAGCAGCGTTAGCGGTGGATCATGGGCCAGTGGAGTCTGCTGATGGAGCCAGACTGCTGACACAGACGTCTGTGCGGCACGACTGAAATAATCCCGCGAGCTGCTGCTGACACAGCACACAGACCCTGTTACACGCCTTTATCCCCCTTACCGCCAACTCCCCAACCCCAACACTCCACCCACCCCACACCCCAACCCCATCCCACCACCCACCCCACCCCCCAACCCCAACACTCCCCCCACCCCACACCCCCAACCCCAACACTCCACCCACCCAACACCCCAACCCCATCACTTCACCCACCTAACGGCCAAACCCCAACACTCCACCCACCCAACACCCCAACCCCACCACCTCACCCACCTAACTCCCCAACCCCAACACTCCACCCACCCAACACCCCAAACCCCTTCACTCCACCCACCCAACATCCCAACCCCATCACTCCACCCACCCAACACCCCAACCCCACACCACCCACCACACCCCAACCCCAACACTCCACCCCCCCCCCAACCCCATCACTCCACCCACCCAACACCCCAACCCCATCACTTCACCCACCTAACGGCCAAACCCCAACACTCCACCCACCCAACACCCCAACCCCATCACTTCACCCACCTAACTCCCCAACCCCAACACTCCACCCACCCAACACCCCAACCCCCTTCACTCCACCCACCCAACATCCCAACCCCATCACCCCACCCCCCCAACACCCCAACCCCATCACTTCACCCACCCAACGGCCCAACCCCAACACTCCACCCACCCAACACCCCAAACCCCATCACCCACCCACCCAAACACCCCAACCCCATCACTCCAACCACCCAACTCCCCAACCCCAACACTCCACCCACCCAACACCCCAACCCCAACACTCCACCCACCTAACACCCCAACCCCAACACCCCACCTTACCGCCAATTCTGCTACACAATCTGTCCTGAAATGCCATACGCCACATGCAGTATTCCCAGCAGGGGATGTCTGTGCATGCCATTTGACAGCTGTGACTGATTTCCCCTCCAGTTTACAGACAGGAAATGAGGTGTTGTTTATGGGAGTGTGGCTCATTTCCCTCTCAGAGTCATTCCGTCCCACGTCCCTCTGTTGCACTCCGCACATGTACTGAACACAGCCTGAGAGCACAGGCTGCAGGAGTATGAGCACTATGAGGAGTAAGACACCTACAACACACACCATCCCCGTGCCCTCCTGCGTCCCCGCCATGTGCCCCTCAATCACCTGCGTTCCCATGCTGCACCATGCCATAGGGTCTTTCTGAACCCCAGTGGTGCCAGTGTAGCTCTGCAGGGGGCATTTATGTGCCAAGCCTTATCCCAGCGCACTGGACAGGCAGTATGCTGGACACCTAGGCTTGGGTGTGTCTGTACCCTATGCGATGCCTTAATCAGAACCACTGTGAGATGACCACACCCCATGGCCATTACCATGGATACCCTTTCCCCAGTGTGAGTCTCTAAATGTGGTCTCTAGCCAGCAATTAAAGGCTAACTGTGAGCTGAGAATGAGACCAATGGAAAACAAATACTACACTCCCAACTGAGCCTGTGCAGCTGTTTCAGTAACAGAAAACATGTGCTAAACTCACACAGCCTGCGTTTCCACAGTCAGAGATACACACAGCCTGCGTTTCCAAAGTCACAGATACACACAGCCTGCGTTTCCACAGTCAGAGATACACACACAGCCTGGGTTTCCACAGTCAGAGATACACACACAGCCTGCGTTTCCACAGTCAGAGATACACACACAGCCTGCGTTTCCACAGTCAGAGATACACACACAGCCTGGGTTTCCACAGTCAGAGATACACACACAGCCTGCGTTTCCACAGTCAGAGATACACACACAGCCTGCGTTTCCACAGTCAGAGATACACACACAGCCTGCGTTTCCACAGTCAGAGATACACACACAGCCTGCGTTTCCACAGTCACAGCTGCACAGAGCCTGCGTTTCCACAGTCACAGATACACACACAGCCTGCGTTTCCACAATCACAGATACACACAGCCTGCGTTTCCACAGTCACAGCTGCACAGAGCCTGCGTTTCCACAGTCACAGATACACACACAGCCTGCGTTTCCACAGTCACAGATACACACAGCCTGCGTTTCCACAGTCACAGATACACACAGCCTGCGTTTCCACAGTCACAGATACACACAGCCTGCGTTTCCACAGTCGCAGCTGCACACAGCCTGTGTTTTCACATCACAGATACAAACACAGCCTGTGTTTCCACAGATGCACACACACAGCCTGGGTTCCACAGTCAGCTTCCACAGTTTAAACTACAGTGGCATAGTTCCCCTTTCTGTATTTCCCAACACTGTTAATGACACAATGACACGCAGGATCTGGTGATTAGAGAGCTCTGTGCATGCAGTTCTGTGAACAAACAGAACTTAAAAAAAAAAAAAAAAAAAGTGTTTCTGCCTCAATCATGTACCTTTTTCATTTCACCATTTACTTTCAAACTCTGCAAGCTCTTCTTCAACTTGCAATTAGGTAGGGGTTTTTCAAACAAAAATTACATCCCTGTGGCTTAAAGTTATCTCCACTTGTATTTGTGTGGCAGGTGAGACTGCAGGTGTGGCAGGTGAAAGTGTTGGTGCTGTATTCTCGGTGTTCAAGCTTTGGTTTCTCATTTCAAAAGTGTGTAATGTAGTGTGAATGTTATATGTGCATTGTTACAGCCTCTCTTCAATTTCTTCAAGAGAAATCTAAGCACTCCCATTGGTACAGCATGTTTAAATAATCCCCACAGTGGGGAAATCAGCAGAACAGCGATGCTCTACCTGCCCCCAAGGGACATGGGGCCCAGACTCACCTGCTTGTCTGACGGGCAGGTCCAGCTGCTCGGACATGGTGACCTGCAGCAGGGTGGACACAAAGTTGACCTGGCTGTGGCCCTGGCAATCAAAGCAAAAGAGAAAGGGAAAAACATGTTAGATGAAGGCTGTTCTTCTGAATGGAGTAAACAGCACTGCTAAGTTCCACCATATGCTGACTCTGTGAGGTCTTTGCTGAATTTGCCATCCTGCTTCAGAAGAACCATTTGAGCTCTGCTGCATAAAAACAAGTGGAAAACAAATATAAAGTCAAACCAAAACTTCTGTAGGATACAACAAGTTTACAAGTTACTGCCAACTCTCTCTGGTCTGAGTCCCCATGGCTTTGGGTTCTTTTACAACAGCTTCACACCTGGATCAAATGTGAAACAGACTGAAACCAGTGCTGACTGAGGCCATGAAGGACCAAAAGCACCAATCAACAGTCAGAGCGCAGAAGCCTGCTGCTCTACAGGAGGAGCATGTGCAGTGAGGGAGTACCAGGTGCCAAACGCAGACTGATACACCCACACAGACTGCATGGGCCCACTTACAGGAGGACATTGTGCTGCTGAACGTATCGAATTACAGCTGCACTCTGGGTTAGTATGTGTATGTCATGGCTGCAGAGGGATTACATTTCCCCGGAGTTACAGACACTGTGAGGTGCTCCCAGCATGGGGTCGACCTGCTCCACCCACAACCCAGACACATAACCTGGCAGCATCACATGGGAGTATCTCTAAAACACATAGCTGCCAATATTATCACTAATTCTGATATGGTAGGGAAAAAATCTTTTCAAAAAGCATAAGAATTCATTTGATTCTTCAAAGGTGTGCCGGTGCCAGTTTTCAGGTGAGTCCTAACCTGTTTCCAGATGTGAACCAGAAACTGGAGGGTTGCAGTGACTGCAGCTGCTTAAAGGGGTTTATGAGCTCTGGTGTGGTGACATCACACTCTCAGGCCTCTGCACTTATTTCAGTCAGCCTCACTTTAATACAGGCTGCAAACAAAAGCCTGAAAGCATGATCTCGTCAGCTAAATTCCACACTGATGAAACCCCAGACTCAGCTCCTGGTCTGACTCATGCTGAGTGAGTAACGGCGCTTGCTGGCCCATGTGACCTCTCCTCTGCTGGGGGCTGGGGGTTCAGTGAGCAGCGCGGTCAGGCTGCGAGACTCACACGGCTCTCACCTGGGAAACCTACAGGTGGCCTGGGCATTAACCATGCTACACCTGTGGCAGGTGAACGTTTGGTAGAATTCTTACCTTAGAACAACTTCCTTCAAATTAAGCGGCAAATGGAATTCAGGAGATGGGACAGTCTGGACTTTCTCTCCTTACAGATGTCACTCCTGTCTGTACATGCCGAATCAGCCCTTTCCCAAGGTCCACACCACACTAAGAGCCCCAGGCAAGGCCTCTGTCACACTCTGTAACACTCCAGTTCGTTTGGGTGAGAGTGCTGCTAAAGGGTAATGCTGCTTTCCTGGGAACGTCACAGGCACATTTAACCCCCACCCAAATGCCCTACGAAACCCCCTCACTCGCTCACACACTCGCTCACACACTCACTCACACACTCACTCACACACTCACTCACTCACTCACTCACTCACACACTCACTCACACACTCACTCACTCACACACTCACTCACTCACACACTCACTCACTCACACACACACACTCACTCACTCACACACACACACACTCACACACTCACACACACACACACACACACACACACACACACACACACACACACACACACACACACACACACACACACACACACACACACACACACACACACACACTCTCTCACTTTCACTCACTCACTCTCACTCACACTCTCACTCACACTCACGCCTGTCAGTCAGATTGGCAAAAGATGTCACAGGAAATGTAACAAAGCCTATAATTTCAGCATCTGTATTATGTCTCCATATATAAAAAATAATCACAACATGAATAATCAGATAGATTGCATTTTCCCATAATCTTGCAGTCCCAAAATTCAGGAGTAAATGTTTCTTAAACACTGCTCTTTAAGTTACAAATAGGATGTGAACCTTATTGGTTCTTTGGGCACCGTTTGCCAAGATTTTTTTTTTTTTTTTTTTAACAAGTCCTACTGCAGTTTCCAAAAGCACCAAGACAAGATAAGCATTAACAATGCTGATTTTCGGTAGATATCGGCTGGGCACCGGGAGCAATGCAAAGCTAACTGGCAACATCCAGAACTTCCCTCTCTACCTGTCTGGTTACTTTTTGAAAGCTATATGGCAGTACACTTAGTATGTAAATGAAAACAACACAAAGCAGGCCTCCAGTCTTCACAGTTACCAGAGCACTGTGAAGTCTCTCCCTGGCTACCACAAACCATGAGTCACTAACTCAGCCCTGGAACAGTGCATAAAATACAGGCTAACTTTACATTCTCCACAGGGAGTTTGGATTTCATTACTTTCAAATGAAATTACTTTCCATCCGGACATACCAGGGCGTGCAAACAAAAAAGTATCCTCAGCAATGGCAAGCAATTGGACTGCTGGAAGAGAGAGGAGAAGGGCTGAAAATGAAGGCGAGCATGCCTGCTTGCCTGCACAAACACACGCCGCTCCTCTCACATACCCCTGCCGACAAATCTCCACTGTCACTTAGTTTGTAAAATATTCAGGGCTGCTGATCTGAGGAAAGCACAGTTTAACTGAAGCCGAGAACAACAGAATACATCATATAAATCCATTCAGCACAAGGTGAAAATCAAGCATCATTATTTGTACAAAGAGAATGTACTTTGTGGACGTTTACGGGGTTAGACGCTGAAATATGAAAGCAATTTCTACACAAAGTGCCTCATTGAATTGCCTACGGCTAAGCAGAACCGGCAGCTTTAGTGGAACGGTCCATTACCGCGGCCCACCAGACAGCTTCACAACACCCACTTCTCACTTGTGGCTTCGTTTATGTCCATATCCGCCAATACTCAGCTACTAACTGAAACATACTTGTGTTATAAAAAAAAGTGCGTGAATGTTACGCTTTCAGATGGTAGGCCCTACAGCTTACTCTTTTGCTTTTAGCCCTCAGCTTTGATACGAGTAGATGATAGCAGAAGACGTGTGCCTTGTATCTGTGCTTCATGGCTCAGTGCATTGACAGCTAGAGTGTGTCTCGGTCATGAGCTCCACTTAACTCAAGACAAAACGCCGTTCGGCTAATATCTAACGTGCGAGCAAATGTCAAACTTGCGTATCATTAGTGTATTAACCGTTAGTAAACTTACTAAATGTCGTTAACTCCTGGCAAGTGTCAACTCTTTACACTAATTTAAGTTACTAATGACATACAATAATACACGGCTTTGCTAGTATTTTTCGTGGCTGTTAACCCATACCACAGATTGCACAGACCCAGTTAATAAGTCAGTGGAATGTGTGATCCTTGGTAGCTAATTTGACAGCTCCGAGTTCCCGCGGGAGAAAAGGTAGCTGGCTAGCTAGCCACCGGTAGCTACAGTCGTCCATAAGTTTCCATGGTAACAACTACATTTTCATGCCACACAGATAAAGAATGAACCCAGAGCTTTTTTAGCTGATGTTAACAACAATTTCATTCAAAATTCCCACGGAATGAAGGCAATTTGCCCTATCTCCAATCATGTAGCTTGTTAGCTACCCAGCTAACGTTAGCAAGATGGACAGCAAACGTTAGCTAGCAGCTCTGATTTCCGGGACACAAACTTCAGTCGCATTTAGCTAAAATACTGTCAGTCTTCAAAAATTCGAACATAACATGTGAAAACCTTTTATTCACGACTAGCTGATCAGTGTTACCTAGCTGGCTGGCAATTAATTCCTACTTAGTTTTATATAAAGCTATATTATTGATAATAAGACAGATGTAATCAAAGTAAAATGCGATCGCATAATGTACGTCGCTGACTAACGTTAGCAAGTGTATTTGGCTCAGAGAACAACCACAACTAACCAGCTAGCTAAATATAGAACCCCTGCTAAAATTACATTTCGCACTCATTCTGACTAATTTAAGCTAGCAGTTCAGGAAATTAGATAACTGTTAGCTATAGCATAAGGTCTGATCAGCAACGAACAGGGTGTCATTAATAATTGAGTCAGTCAGAGCTTTGACCTGGCATTACATCACAAATTGAATGTAAAATGAAAAGACTAGCTAATGTTTACATTTGGGTTTTGTTATGTACAGATTCTTAACGCTGGTGTTAGTTGAGGAATAAGATTGACATTTCAGTCCGAAGGCCCTCACTCTGGACTCTCATTAGTTAACGCTAGTTGACTAAATAAGTAGAGCTACACAACCAGCTAGCTAGCTAACTAGCGACGTTAACATTAGCCAGCAACCCCAATCATCACAAGATTCCATGCTATTCCAACTGTGAGGCCCGAACCATCACCGACCACATTCGTACCTCATTTAGCTGTCGCTCTGCTGCCTCCCGTAAGTTCGGGTCCATGGTTCCCCGAAGGGCCTCGATCAGGACATTGGGATCCATGACTACACTGTGCTATGGCTCGGTTTCAGTAGGTTCAGCGAACTATGAAGTCCTGGTCGATGCGCACATGGACGCGCTGATCTCCAGCTACCGGCGCGAAAGGAAGAAGCGAATGTAGTACCCGGATAGATCAGTCCCAATTTCTCCCCAAGAGTCTTCCGTAACCGACGCAGGGGGCTCTAGGAATTGTAGTTTCGAAGAGTTCATATAATAATAATCATAATAATCATAATAATAATAATATACGTTGACCAATTGCTTACATTTTTATTATAATTAAATATATTGTGATTTTAATTAATTCTGGCTATCTTTGGTAACTCTTGAAAATGTTTATTAAAAATATTGAAGAGGCTGATTTAGCTCAAAGGCAGACTGTTACACTGTTACTGTCTATTTTGTGTGTATGTGTACAGATAACTGTTTTGCTTGTAGCTATTTTTCCAGGTGAACTACAAAGCAGCTGAATGCAGTGCAGGTTCGCTCTTGTTTCTTGGAATTGAGTTTCCTTCTGAACTGTTCTAGAATTGACTTGATGAACAGGTGTCCCTTGATCGGACCTTGTCATCCTTATGTTGCCTTTACGAAAAGACAGAAAATCCTTAAATTGTGGTGGAGATAGACTTTATAACTTTAAGAAAAACAAGCAAGCATTTGTGTAGAAAATGTAACCAAAGGACAGCAAGTTATATGTTTTTATTGTATTGCAATGGTGGTAGTTTCTTGGCTTTTTGTCCAGTATTGTCAGGAACTGTTGATAAAATACAACTGATTTAGAGCAGAAACTCCAGCCTGAGACCAAATGGTGGTACAATAAAATATGTGGGATGTTATCATGGAATGCATTAACACCCTAGCAGCATTTACAGGATGTTAATATATGAAGCATGAAGATATTTATGACGATCATCCCTATCATTGAGTCTAATGTGAAACTGATGATCAACATTCATTTATGAGTGCATAAGGAATGTTGCTACAGGTGACAGTGTGACTTCCACAGCTTAAAGGTATTTTATGAATACTATGTAAGTGCATCATTAAACAAGTTGAAATACTTTTCTCAACACTTGGACGAAATTAACAATTAAAATAGTCACATAAAAATATTAGGAAAGAGTGTTCAAGAGGTAGTCCGAAGACATGGTTTGAAATGAATGTAGAGCTGGTTAATATTACTATTGTATTTAGCATGCACTTTTAGCTCAACGCACATTTTACTTTGCAAGGTCTGCAAAGTTCACAATGGGGATTATAGCAAGCACTTTAACCTAGCTTGAACCTCAGTGAAATATTTGGCACTAAAATGTGCACACAAACAATTGTTTACAAATAAAGGTTGTTTCCAAAAGTTAACATATATAATTTATAAGTTATTTCAACCCAAGAATTTACCATTTGTAATAGCCTCTTTGTAATGTCACATAAAATTGTGCTTTAATTTTTGACATCATTATTAAAACCAGGGAATTTGACTTGACTATGGTCCACTTTTAATTTAGAAAAAAAAAAAACAAAGTTATAATCCATATCCTGATTAAAGTTTCTTAGCACATTTTACAAGAAAGACTCTATTCTCTTTAAGGAAGCCCCCTTTAACTTCTAGATACAGTATTTATTACAAACTTTCCAAGCGTTCTCCCACTGTAGATGATCAAGTAAAGCGAACCAAAACATCCTGATGATGGAAATTAACACAACTCCTTAATGTTCGTTTCTTTACTTTTATTTCAAAATATTAGTAGCCCCACAAAAATATCCTTTCCAAAGTCATTTCAAAATCGTATATCCTCCCCGATTGCTCAACGGCGATGACGTAGTAGGTAAAGGGTCACGACTGTCACTGGCTAGCAACCGGCGGAACCAGGCGCAAGCGTTTCATACAGGAATCTCAGTTGGGGTGTTGTCGATTTCCCCGGTAAGTGGCTATTAAATTAATCGCTATGGCCAAGAAGCGAAGAGAAAGACGAGAGGTGGACAACATCTCAGCAGAGACGTTAATGGAAGAAGAAACGAAGACGAAAGACGGAGCTGTCATTCAAGGTAGCATTAGCTGGCTCACGATAGCTTGTTTCCTCATTGAAAATAGCTAGCTTGTTAGCGTCACTTGTAGCCTAGAGTAACGTTATTGTTGGCATGATAATGGCATCATCTCTGCGTGATGCGGTAGGTAGGGGCAGGTCGGTGGAATTACCAGGGTCACCTGAGGCTGCGGTCAGGAGCAGCTGTTTACCATGTCGCATGCCAGCAGTCAAACTTGCTGCTTATCAGCAACGGTGAGCCTATTGACCAAAGTTGCACTTTGTTCTTAAAAGGTGCTGAACTAGGAATGCAGCGTGTAAGTTCCTGTACTCTAGACCTGTACTTGACTCCTGTAACGTTCGTTGGTTAATTTAGACACCTCCACTACACTCAATTATGGAAACATTTCAAAACTGCTGTTTATGTCTCCTAAAATCAGCATACCCCCACAAACCCTGAAAGCCGGTTGATTTTATGACTATGTATAGTGTAATCGCTACTATGCTTTGCGCACGCTGATTAGACATTAACCTCCTAACTTGGAATTGCAGTACTGTTTTTATCGGTTGAGCTTTTGCGATATGGGGATTATTTCATTCCGCCAGCCTGGCCTCATGGAGAAAGCAAGAGCCAGAGCAACAAGGGATGAAAACACACAAAGTGCTGCTCCTTGATCAGAACCCCTGCACTGGAGTTATTGACTGAGGAAGAGTTCTGTAGCTCCCTGCCTAACGAGTTTAGCTGTCTGAGCAGAGTAATGTGTCATTTGTTCAATCTGCATTCTCACTCTCCCCCTCCTCGCTCTCTCTCTCCCTCTCTCTCCATCTCTCTCCCTCTCTTCAAAGGCCCGGCATATTCAGGAGCGGGCTCGGCCCGTATGTCCTTCCTCATTCTCCTCTTCATTTTTGCGTGCGCTGCCTCAGTCATGTACTTGGTGTACAGAAGCTTCCCAGAGCTGAGCGAGTGAGTGTCCCGCCTGTTCTAACGCGAGTCTTACCCGGAGATGATCCAAAAGTGCACAGCCATGCACTTCCACAGCTGCTGCATACTTCCCTCATTTTAAACATAAATGATTTAATTGGTCCTTTTGCCCAACATGTTATTCAGTCAGAACTAAAAACGAATGAAAGGGGCTCATACAGACATTACTGTTAGTTTCTCTTTAAGCCTTACAGCATTGTGCCAAAACACATTTGTTTTTATTTTATATTCCCTTTTTCTTTACTGCACTGAATGTATCAGCACAGTGGAAAAACAGTGAGGGCTAGTGCCCACATGAATGACTCCCATTCACGTGGGCACTAGCCCTCGCTGTTTTTCCACACTGTAGATGTGACACCAGTCACATGTTTCCCACTGGAGTATCACAAGTCAACCATATATTCAGCTCAGCAACCTACAGGCAGCAGCCTGCCAGCCTCTATTTCACCCCAGCCAAGCTGAGCCAGATCCAGTATAGACCAGCATGGCCATAGATTTTACTCCCTGTTTTTCGGGAGGTCCATCTCAAGCCAAATGCATTCTGGTTCATTGGTTTGAAAGTCTGCACCTCCCTGATCAGTCTCTCAAAGGTCTGCAGCCACAAAGCCATTCTGTTCTGTGTTCAGTGTGCTGGAGGACTGTTTGGACTGGGCAGATAGCTAGCTCAGGTAGCCAGCACAGACTGTGTAGGTAGTTAGCAAAAACAGTTAACGCAGGCAGGCACATGCTGCATTTGATTTCAGTCTGTTGCATGCACATCAGTGCAAAGACAGCCGTGCAGCAGAGTCATGCTGTCACCCTAAGAGGATCACTGCTGCGCTTTCCCAGGGCTGGATCTCATTAGCTGGATCCAGCTGTGGTCCCTCTGAGGCCACAGTGCCAGGTTCACCTGGATAAATCCACAACGGTCATTTATAGCAAGAAGCAGCTGCACTGGTGTTTGCGGGGGCCACATTTAGAGGACTGCATGGCTTTGCTGAGGAGGAAGAACAGGATTACGGTGAACAGGGTAAATCTCGGCAGCACTGACCTGAGGACCTCCCTCTCTCTTTCTCTCTGCAGGGATGAGCGGGGGATGATCAAAATCCCCAGAGACATGGAGGACGCCAAGGCCTTGGGCACAGTGCTGTCCAAATACACAGACACCTACTACACCCAGGTGCTAATGGCATATTTTGCCACCTATATTTTGTATCCTTTGGAAAGTGTGTGAAATGACCCAAGAAAGCAGAAGGCAGAGCTGTGTGTGTGTGTGTGTGTCTGAGTGTGTGTGAGTGTGAGTGTGTCTGTGTGCGTGTGAGTGTAAATGTGAGTGTGAATGTGAGTATGTCTGTGTGTGTGTCTGTGTGTGTGTGTGTGTGTGTGAGTGTGTCTATGTGTGTGTGTGTGTGAGTGTGAATGTGAGTGTGTCTGTGTGTGTGTGTGGGTGGCTGGGACCTGGCAGGCTACGGGAGGGCAGGGCAGGACATGTCAGGATAGGGTGCCATGGGTGGGGGGGGACGGGGGGGGGGGGCTGTCTTTGTTCTGCTGGTGGATCGGAGATTATATCATCCACAGCGCATTCCCCCTTCAGCTGAATCAGAATCACACTGAGCCTCACACAACCCCCCCCACCCCCACAGGCCTGGATTTACCCCTGTGTTAGTGAAGAGGCCTGGATTTACCCTGTACTCAGAGTGGGTCTCTGTGTGCAGGATGCTACATTAATGTCAATCAGTGGGACGGAAGAATAGAGAATCTTGCTTTGTGTGATCATTGCTGGTTGCTATGTGTGGTGACTTAAGTGCACCCTCTAGTGTTTGGAGGTGCCACATCAGGCATTTGCAACCAGACTTGTACTGTGTTTCTCCATTTCCCAGTGTGGTTCTGCTGAAGGTAATATAGCTATAAAAGGACCTGGTGAAACCCAGTGGAAGTGACTCATGGTATTTCGATATCAAGAGGGCTGTAAACATTTGAGTGCATGCATGTGTAAACGGTGTTTCCGCTGGCAGCCAAATAACTTCATTAGCGCCACAGGGCCCCAGGCTTGCCTCATGCCTGGCTGCTGTGTTTATAAGCAGGATAAAAGTTAATGACTTCACTGCAGCACTCTATTATGGCTTTCCCCAGCAGCCCTGTCTGCAGCCCTGTCTGCAGTCTTCCTCCGATATCACAGGGAGTCTGAGTGCTGAATGAGGGGGTGGGGGGTGGGAGGGGCTCTGTGGGAGTATAGCAGCACAGTGGCAGCTAGCCCATAATACTCTGCCTTTACACACTCCTCTCTGATTAGGGACTAGCACTGATTCAGCAGGGCATTCCTCTGAGTTGATATGGCTCACAAAACTGAGGCTAAAACGGGACCATTTCGCTGAACCAATGGCTGCCAGAGACGGAGAACTTGGGGCGCTAGGGCTGTGTGGCGGATCCCCACTGTGGTCAGGGAGAGTAGGAGGAAGCAGCGGTGCTCTGTGCCGCAGGCAGCAGGAATGTGAAGCAGATTTAGGGTAGAGGGGAGAGAGGCTGCCCCTGTGGCAGTAGGTGACTTACTGACGGAGAGGAGTTCAGTCTCAGTGGCCAGGTCTGAGGCCAGACCCTCTGTAATTACCCTGCTGTAAGTGCCTCTCTGATAGTGCCCCTCTGTAAGTACCCCACTGTAAGTGCCTCTCTGTTAGTGCCCCTCCGTAAGTACCCCACTGTAAGTGCCTCTCTGTTAGTGCCCCGCTGTAAGTGCCTCTCTGTTAGTGCCCCTCTGTAAGTAGCCCGCTGTAAGTGCCTCTCTGTTAGTGCCCCTCTGTTAGTACCCCACTGTAAGTGCCTCTCTGTTAGTGCCCCGCTGTAAGTGCCTCTCTGTTAGTGCCCCGCTGTAAGTGCCTCTCTGTTAGTGCCCTCTGTAATTACCCCGCTGTAAGTGCCCCTCTGTAATTACCCCGCTGTAAGTGCCTCTCTGTTAGTGCCCCTCTGTAAGTACCCCACTGTAAGTGCCTCTCTGTTAGTGCCCCTCTGTAAGTACCCCGCTGTAAGTGCCTCTCTGTTAGTGCCCCTCTGTAAGTACCCCGCTGTAAGTGCCTCTCTGTTAGTGCCCCTCTGTAAGTACCCCGCTGTAAGTGCCTGTCTGTTAGTGCCCCTCCGTAAGTACCCCACTGTAAGTGCCTCTCTGTTAGTGCCCCGCTGTAAGTGCCTCTCTGTTAGTGCCCCTCTGTAAGTACCCCAGCTCTGGGCCTTGACCGCTGTGCCAGCCTGCAGACATTTGCCATCCCTGGCTCCATCTTCCTCAGCATCCTGTCGGGATATCTCTACCCCTTCCCGCTGGCGCTCTTCCTGGTGTGCCTGGTGAGTCCCGAGCTCCCTTAGCATTAACAAATCTGACCCGCCTTTGGAAAAAATTCAATATGCGATTAACTAATGGGTTATGTGATGCGATAAACCAAAGATTAATGTACTTAATCAGTTTCAATTATTTTTAAGTACATTTAAAACCTGAAATAATGACATTTAAGCTCCTCTGTCTCTCTGCACGTGAGTTTGCCTGCAGACCATGTTTCAGAGGAGAGGACGGGCTGGAACTTGGCCCCTAGTAAGATGACGGGTGTTGGAGGTGGTGAACGCTGAGCGAATGATGTCACATCCTCATGGACACTGTGATGCTTTTCTTCCACTTCCTGCCTGTCTTCTGATCACATGACCTGCTGTTGCAGTGCTCTGGCCTGGGGGCCTCGTTCTGCTACATGCTGTCTTACCTGGTAGGCCGGCCAGTGGTGTACCGATACCTAACGGAGAAGGCCCGAAACTGGTCCCAGCAGGTCAGCCCATACTTTACCCTTTTGGCACTGTGCTATACACAATCCAGATTCCCTGCTACAACTCTGTGTTACTGTCTTATAACACTGTAACGCTGAGCTTCTGTCACCTGTAACACTGTAACACTGAGCTATTGTCACCTTTAACACTGTAACACTGAGCTACTGTCACCTTTAACACTGTAACACTTAGCTACTCTCGCCTTTAACACTAACACTGAGCTACTGTCTCCTTTAACACTGTAGCACTGAGATACTCTCGCCTTTAACACTGTAACACTGAGCTACTGTCACCTTTAACACTGTAACACTGAGCGACTCTCGCCTTTAACACTATAACGCTGTAACGCTGAGTGGGTGTAGGTGTTGTTAAAGGTAGCTTCACCCTGTGTTTGCTGTTTGCTGGGTTTGGCCTGTCTTCACCCTGTGTTTGCTGGGTTTGTGTTGCAGGTTGACAAACACAGAGAGCACCTGATTAATTACATCATCTTCCTGAGGATTACGCCGTTCCTCCCAAACTGGTTCATCAACATCACCTCCCCCGTCATCAACGTACCCCTGGGGGTATTCTTCCTTGGCACATTCTTTGGTGAGAGCCTGCCCCCTGTGAGGGAGTGTGTGCGTGTGTGTGTGTGCGTGATGATGTGTGTGAGTGTTTCTCCATCCGCTACAAGTTAATCAGGTCTCCATCTATTGTAGTAAAGATGACTTGATAAATTCAACTGGAGAACCATATTCCTGGGTTTCAGATATTACTGAAGTGATTTTCTCTTATTATCTGTAATTAATGCATAAAGCTATTTCCTGCAGGTTTTTTGTGGTGCCGTCTTTCTGCAGCAGTAACTCTGTTTAAGACCTGATGTGACAGTCAGTTCCCCCCCCAACCAGGTGTGGCCCCTCCATCCTTCGTGGCGATCAACGCGGGGACGACACTGTACAAGCTGACGACGGCGGGGGAGGCGGTGACCTGGAACTCTCTGGCGGTTCTGGGCGTGCTCGCTGTGCTGTCCATCCTACCCGTGTGCTTCCAGAAGAGACTGCAGCAGAAAATGGAGTAGAGCCCCCATCTCTGCCCCCCCCACGCTCAGCTCTGCCACAGAACTTACCTGCTGCCACCCGCCGCACAGCCCCATCCCCTGATATACCCCTGTTCAGCTCAATCTCACACCTGAATCTACACCCATCCAATCCGCAGCCAGTGTGCTGCACACCTGCTCCTCGCTGCTCACCTCCTGCAGGTCTGTGTTCACTCTGAGCAGTGCTTCACCGCAGTCTTTGGGGGGCTTTGGTCCCATTTGGTGGGCTCTCTGGGGCTGCGGTGAGCACCACAGTGGAAGCACACAACAGTCAAAACATGTCATACTGCAAACAAAACATTGTGCATAAGACGTTCTTGCAAGCAATATCTTTCTTATTTATTGTGACATTTTTTTCAATGGAGAATGTGCCTCAGTCTGTGATACACTGTACACTGTTAAAACGAGAAGTCTCTTTTAGAAAAATGTTCTCTTTCTAACAAAGTTAGTAGTATAGCTCCCCTCCCCACACTGACACCTTGGGTGTTATTTAATGACTGTAGCACTGCCAGGCAGCTGCACACAGGTGAGTGCATACCCATGAGCACCCTCATAGTGTTCTCTCTTTATTAACAGAACCCCAAACTGAGTGAGCCCTCCATGGCTCACTGCCATGTTCCTCTTAAGGTGGAATGCATAGTTTGGTTCTGTAGCAAGAAGAGTGTCATAAGTTTCAGACTGTCTTAAATAATTTGTAGCGGCGCTTTAGCCATGGCCATGAGTGTAGATTGCTGTGCGAGACAGAGATAAAGTAGGGATCTGTCCTTAAATCATAAAGCTGCTGCCTCTACCAGAGCTATCACTGTGTATGTGGTTGGAGTGGCTGGATATTTGCACTGGTACCAGTTCACAATCCTGCCAGGGTTTGCTTTTAGTTATGTCTCTGTCCAAATATTTTTGTTTTTTGTATGTAAATTTGGGTTGCCTTATGCAAGGACAGTTTACTCTAATGTTTGTATGAAACCAAAGCTGAATTCTTATGTGGTGAAGATGGATGATTTTGATTACCTTTTGGAAATTTGTAATCCAGAAATATCCTGGGAAAATGGCATTATTGATCTGGCAGAGTGCATGATGGGAGTGTTTGAGTGGTTGCCAGCACTAACTAAACCATCGCTCAAACCTCAGCCTCATTCCAGCTTTATCCTTCAGGACTCTGAAAAGGTTGCTTACGCTGACACAGCTGGAATTCTGTGTCCATTTGGGATGCATGGGAAGAAAATCTGTATTTTTAGAGTCCAGTTCTGCAAGGAACTATTTTAATAATGTCTAACACCGTGATGTTGTAATATCAGTACTTGAAATGTGAAATTCTACTTTGTCTTTTTCCTTTTACCTTTATTCTTTACCCTCTACTCTCAGCATCAGTGGATATTTGGTTGCTGAAATTATAAGGAGAAAGTCTATCCAGGGTTATTAAAGTCTTAAATCAGTTGCAGAGATGCATGGGCTATGCACAGGACATCTCTAATTCGGTTCTAACCCTCATTAGTAGCTGTGCAACCTGTAAAAGCGTTTGTAGCGCAGAGACCTTTCATGTGCTCCAAAGCTCAGCATTAAGCATGCATCTGCAAATGCACAGTTTCCTCTCAGCATTGCTGTAACATTGTAACTGTTCAGCCATGTTACTCCAGTAAAACAAAAAAGACTGGCGTTTGCAGGACTCAGGTGACCTGTGGGGGATTCCTGCTAAGGATCATGGGAAATGTGGGCCAATATGTGGTGCCGGTCAATGACTGTTGACATTGCCCTCCTGAATATTTTACTGCAGCCTTTGCTATGAAAGGTCAGTAATAAGCACTGTGGACAGAAGCCCAGAAACAGCACTGACTGTGGACTGAGAGTAAATTCGGGAGACATGCCTTGTAGACATCAGTACTGATTCAGAGTGTTCAGGCAGAACACAGTGGGTGTCCTGACACCTGCTGCTTTGAGCTCTGAAATGCACCTGCTTTTCTGTGCTCAGTCACATTAGATTATACAGCCACAGTAGTACAGAGGGAGTATAATGTGTACTGGTGAGGGCTGTGTTCAGCAGATACTGTGGCTTTATTCTGCCAGGTTCCTCCACATGGTGACTGCACTGTTCTGACGCTACTCTGGTATGTTTCCGTCTGTTTGAGTTCCCGTCCTTCAGTCATGTACAAAGCCATGGGGGTGTCATCTGCTTCAGTGTCAGCTGGTCTCAGCATGTGGAATCATTCTCCGGAGGTTTTCATGCAAACAGTATTACATAATACACATACAAATGTATTCCAGCTCGATCTATATTTACCAATGATTTTATTTGACCTCTTTCAGTTTTCATGAAAAATGTTTATTATTCAGATATTTGTTTAAAATATGTTGAAAATAAATTATAGATAACGAATGACTGATGGTGTTTGTGGTTTACTCTTTTAAACTGTATGTCGGAAATAAACTATTTTGAGTGTACTTTACTCGTGTAATTTCACCACAAGAGGGCGATGTATGTAAACCATACTTTAAAGATATCCAGTTATGCTACTTTATATATGCATTTGTTTATTGGTCTTTGTTCTATACGTTTTTAAAACGGTTGTTAATGTCAGAGTACTCGTCCTGTAACTCAGCAGACAGAGGAAAATATGTACCTGCCTGGCTTTGATGGTCAGTCGTGTTGGCCTAACAGAGCTTCACTTAAACTCTAATTGAGGAATAAATACTAAATCTCACCGCTCCCGGTTGATTCATTCAGATGTTTCCTCTGAAAATTTCGGCTGGGTTGGTGTATTTACGTTTTCTTTCGACAGTGCATCTATCAAAAGTTGCCTCGCTCCACATTGTGTAGCCTGTTTGAGAAGGTCTAGCTGTGATTTCAAAT
This sequence comes from Albula glossodonta, assembly GCA_019788955.1. NCBI lineage: Eukaryota > Metazoa > Chordata > Actinopteri > Albuliformes > Albulidae > Albula > Albula glossodonta. Next base: position 246,479 of record JAFBMS010000287.1, read on the forward strand.
AGCTTACAGGTCGAGATAATGGTTAGCTTGCCATTATAATATAAGAGCGTGTCGTTATCAATATTCAGTTAAAAATATACATGTACAATTTACAGAGTTATGTGGGCACACAATATAATCCTTTTGCTATCTACTCTCTCGCTATTGTACCAATAACAGTACGTAGCCATGAATGGGATTATGGACGTGTTTCTTTGTTTTCATTACTGGTAAAATAAACGTTGTTTTCTGTACTCAGTACAAGACTGCATTAATGTAGCTAAAGACTTAAAAGGCATCACGTAATCACCTCGTTAGGTTTGTGCGCAGGCGCATTGTCCTTGTGTCTGGGGAGGCAGATGAAAACAGCTGTACGGGGCTACCCACAATGCACTTCGGATTTATTCTCCCTGCTTCATTCTATTCTGGCTCGTAGGTTCCATAGAGTAAGGAGAATGGCAGCGATTTATGACTCCTGGATTCCCTGAAATGCGCGCTGATCAAACAGGACGACCCTTAAAATGACAACCGGCTTCAGCTCCAACTCCTGCCGTTTCGCAGATTACTTCGTCATCTGTGGACTCGACACTGAAACTGGGCTGGAACCAGATGAACTGTCCGGTAAGTGGTTGTGTGCCCAGCTAGATAGCTCGGGGGACTCAAGTATTTTAGACGATTAATTGTATCCGTCAAACGATTTATTTGGGGAACTGTTGCGTTGCAATTTCCTGTGTTACAGATTGTACTTGCGGACCAAAACATTAATTGGATTTGTCGCAAAGGGGTGCGACAATAAGATGTGCATCAGTGAGGGGAAGAGACTAACCCCCGAAAAAATCAATTTACAGACCAAATACTTAAACACACAGTAGTACGATAGATATGTAGCCAATTAACCTGATCCGATCGTCATGTTATAATTTGTATTTTCTTTGGTAACTGTTTTTAGGTTGTTCTCAGTTGCATATAGTTAGCTATAGTACTAACCTCCTGTCATTCGTTTTGAAGTGTTGCTGGGGTCGTGGACATTTCTACCGTATATGGGGATACCCGAAATAAACGCGAAAATCAACTACCTCTGAATTTCAAAAATGAAGCAGGTTGAATTAGGCTGTACAAGTTGTCACATTCGACGATACACAGGGCCGTCTGTGCTTTGATGTGTTGAAACAGAAGCTTCAGCTGGGTTCAGCAATAATTTAGTCTGTATCAGAGGAGTGTTATATCTCTGAAAACCTTGGCAGAACGTTGAAGGTGGATTTAGAGATGTATCCAGACTAAATTGACATGGAACTCAGTATATCATCATGACTGCATTCATGTGAACCATTGTAAAGCACAAGTTCTCAGTCCTCTGTGGGCTAGTGACCGTATTTCTAGCAATGAACTCTCAGTCACCAGTGTCAGTCTAAAGACAAGAACATCCTGTTTTTCTGTGATGTAGCATTTTCTTTGTTCAACCCGAGTAGTCCTGTGAGATTTTATGGTCGTCAAACTTGATCTTCTGACATTTGTTAACATGGAATGTTCGCTCACTGCCAGAGCAACCAAAAGTTTAGAGACGTGGCGAACATAGAGGTACAGGTACCCCAGTGTCAGTCAGTGAACTGATTGACGCATTTGGACTTGTAGAATAGCACACGAAGCTACCTGTTCTATGTGTTTCATTGTGACTGACGGCATGTTGAACGTTTTTGGGTCGGCGTGTTGTAACTGACTGGTTGACTAATGAGCAATTTGCTTATGTGTGATGAAGAATTCTATAGCTGGGCTAACTACTGCTTAGTAAGAATAGCAAAACATTTTTGTAGTCTGTCATACAGAGTTGTACCTGGAAGTGCTTTTTAATCATGTTATATTAGATGAGGTTAAATTATATGAAGCAAAGATAGCTTTTGACTGCTCATCGAGTGATTAAACTCAAGGTGAACTCTTGCTCTGGTAGGGGCAGTGCAGATGTTGACATGGTGACCTGCGTCAGACATCCATGCAGCACTTGTTTGAGCCTGCCTCCACCGAGGTGTTTCTCCCAGGGCAGTGGCTGTTCTGGATACATTGTTCTGTTGTTCTGGATGTGGTGGAAGGGGGGGACAGGAAATGAGGGAAACAAAAGCAGGCTGGGGGGGCTTCTGTGGCCATGAGATGCCCCCCACAGGGGTGGCGCTGGGCCCGTTCTCTAGTCTGGCTCCTAAATAAACAACATGATGTCATTAGCATTCTGGCACTCTCCAGGAGGTGTGGGACAGCCGCCTCAGGGTGGCCGGGGGTAGGGGACAGCGCAGATGGGGCTTGTTCTCCTCAGCTGCAGCTTGCGCAGGTAAGGGCAGTGCAGGTAAAACTGCAGCTGAACAGGAAGCAGCTCTCACTCATGTCTATGCTGTTCCCCAAAGTCAGGCTTTGTTCGCTGTAGGTCGAATGCCTGGCAGTGACATGTGGTCTCATGCTGCAGGGAGAGCCGTGTTCACCCAGCCCCCACCCCTCCAAAGGGTTTATACGACCAGTCACTCAGTCACCTGAGGTGGGTGCTCTCGCAGCCAACAGATCAAAAGTACTTAAAAATTCAGAAGTCTAAATCAAAAACTGTTTTTTTTACTTAACTACTGCAATCAGATAAATCAGAGGATTTCTGACTGAGAATGATGATGATGATGAATCAGGTTTAATTTGTGTTGGTGGTATAATCTGCTTGTTGATCGACTGGACACAAGAGTCCCCCCAAGTGCTAAGGTAGCAGATGCCAGCTAGGCCCTCTCAATCTTGGGAGGTCATAAAAGTGAGGGTCTGGGCTTCAGTCCTGGCCTACCCCACACTCAGCTGCAGCCCCAGGGTTAGGGGGATCCCCGCTTTAGAGACGGGGCAGGAGCAGGTTTAGGGTTAGAGTCAGTGTTAGGGCTAGGTTACGGTTAGGGTTTGCTGCAGTTTGGCTGTGGTGCTGTGATAGGGTTAGGGTTAGGGTTTGCTGCAGTTTGGCTGTGGTGCTGTGATAGGGTTAGGGTTTAGGGTTAGGGTTTGCTGCAGTTTGGCTGTGGTGCTGTGATAGGGTTAGGGTTTGCTGCAGTTTGGCTGTGGTGCTGTGATAGGGTTAGGGTTTGCTGCAGTTTGGCTGTGGTGCTGTGATAGGGTTAGGGTTTAGGGTTAGGGTTTGCTGCAGTTTGGCTGTGGTGCTGTGATAGGGTTAGGGTTTGCTGCAGTTTGGCTGTGGTGCTGTGATAGGGTTAGGGTTTAGGGTTAGGGTTTGCTGCAGTTTGGCTGTGGTGCTGTGATAGGGTTAGGGTTTAGGGTTAGGGTTTGCTGCAGTTTGGCTGTGGTGCTGTGATAGGGTTAGGGTTTAGGGTTAGGGTTTGCTGCAGTTTGGCTGTGGTGCAGTGATAGCAGTGATCAGGAGGCCAGAGCAGGGCTGTGAATGCTCCACACATCAGTGTTCCAGTGCAGTGCTTTCTCATTGTCCTTCCCAACCTGTTCCACAGCATGCCAATTTCATTTTTAATGATCAGGAATGCGCATTACTCACAGGCTTTCTATTTAAAGCAGAGTAGATGGCACCCACGTCTCTGCCATACTGCTCATGAGTGGAAAGGGAAGGCAATGACCCACCATCAGAGTGTCACAAGATTACACTGCTTATAATGTCTACTCAAAATAAAGTGTTAGTCTACATCACCGAAAAGTTGATCTGGTGAATGTCAGAGATGACCTGACAGGTAAAGTCTGGCCTGTCACACAGGAGGCTGTGTTTTCTCACAAAGCAGATGCTGTTCTGTATGTATTTCTGCCATTAGCCATGTAGCATGGGGAAGTTTGTATGCACAGTGTGTGCGGGCCCCAGGCGCTGGTGTAAATAGCTCTGCTGCTCCCCTGAGAGATCATTAGCGCAGCCGCTGCTGGGCCTCTGCTCTGAGCCACTTCTGCATGTTTATCATATCGTAAGTCGCAAAGTTTTGTCCTGGATTTAACTTTGCCTCCACAAAAATACCACAATTTAAAGGCCCCTTCTGTATTTTAAATGTAAAACTTTAAAACTAAAAAACTGATTAACCACACGGTTCACTTGAAAATTGTAATGTTTCTCTATTATGTCACCTCCTACTGAGTAACAAATCAAACAGTTCAGGCTGGGGCTGGGAGCTGGGGGCTGGGGGCAGGGTGAAGGTGTATTGAGGACCTGTTTCATGTCTGTACGCAGTTGGAAGTTAGCTGGGCTTATGAATAATGCATCTATTCTGCATTTGAGATGGATGATTTGGTCGCTGCACTGCTGGTCCCTCTGAGCTGTGAGGCCCTCTGGAGAGAGCAGTGCGTGCTGGAAGATGGGGCTGACGGTGGCGTGTTCGTAGAGAGTTCTCAGTGTCATGCCTCTCATAGCTCCAGGGTGTGGGCGCGCTGCTGTGACGCAGAAAAACATGTTTCACAGTAAACGGCACATCCAGCCAGTTACCATGGCATTCAGGCCCAACGGCAACGCGTTTATAAACCTCAGCTACATCTCCGACATCATCGCAGAGTGCCAGACAGACTGAGGTGACTCTGATCCGCCCTCTCTGCTCACAGGGAGGAACTGTAAATAAGTGTGTTCATGTCATCCCATGCATCTGATTGCCTCAAATGCTGCATGTGATTCATCTGAGCCAATCAGAGTGTAGATCAGGGGTGTCAAACTGCAGTCCTGGAGGGCCGCAGTGGTAGCTGGTTTTTGGTGTGTTTTAGCACTTAATTGATTAATTAAAATGACTTGTTGGCTAAAGAGTCCACACACCTGGTTTCCAAGGCCTAAAATGGCTGCCAATCGAAAGGAAAGAACAAAAACCCGCAGACACTGCGGCCCTCCAGGACTGGAGTTTGACACCCCTGGTGTAGATGATGAGAGCAGCAGGGGTATCAGCCTCTCCTAAGGCCCCGCCCTGTGCTGAGGCATGCTGATGCTCATTGGGTGCTGGATGAGGTTATGGCTCCTAAGGCCCCGCCCTGTGCTGAGGCATGCTGATGCTCATTGGGTACTGGATGAGGTTATGGCTCCTGAGACCCCGCCCTGTGCTGAGGCCCCGCCCTGTGCTGAGGCATGCTGATGCTCATTGGGTGCTGGATGAGGTTATGGCTCCTAAGACCCCGCCCTGTGCTGAGGCATGCTGATGCTCATTGGGTGCTGGATGAGGTTATGGCTCCTGAGACCCCGCCCTGTGCTGAGGCCCCGCCCTGTGCTGAGGCATGCTGATGCTCATTGGGTGCTGGATGAGGTTATGGCTCCTGAGACCCCGCCCTGTGCGGAGGCCCCACCCTGTGCTGAGGCCCCACCCTCTGTTGAGGCATGCTGATGCTCATTGGGTGCTGGATGAGGTTATGGCTCCTGAGACCCCGCCCTGTGCGGAGGCCCCGCCCTGTGCTGAGGCATGCTGATGCTCATTGGGTGCTGGATGAGGTTATGGCTCCTAAGGCCCCGCCCTGTGCTGAGGCATGCTGATGCTCATTGGGTACTGGATGAGGTTATGGCTCCTGAGACCCCGCCCTGTGCTGAGGCCCCGCCCTGTGCTGAGGCATGCTGATGCTCATTGGGTACTGGATGAGGTTATGGCTCCTGAGACCCCGCCCTGTGCTGAGGCCCCGCCCTGTGCTGAGGCATGCTGATGCTCATTGGGTGCTGGATGAGGTTATGGCTCCTAAGGCCCCGCCCTGTGCTGAGGCATGCTGATGCTCATTGGGTGCTGGATGAGGTTATGGCTCCTGAGACCCCGCCCTGTGCGGAGGCCCCGCCCTGTGCTGAGGCATGCTGATGCTCATTGGGTGCTGGATGAGGTTATGGCTCCTGAGACCCCGCCCTGTGCTGAGGCCCCGCCCTGTGCTGAGGCATGCTGATGCCCATTGGGTGCTGGATGAGGTTATGGCTTCTGCACAAAGGAAATGTACACAAACAGATTTGTGTTCACTCATAGTTACTCAAGTGCACTAAAGCTATACAGAGGGGGCTGTGGAAAATGATTTTTTTCAATGAAAGTTCTAACCAAGTTATTGTTATTGTTAGCTAGTGCTATTGTTCATTTGCATGCCATGGAGCCAGATTAGATTCAGCCGTGACTGCAAACCAGCATGCTAACCCTGAGCCCTGGCCATGCTGTCCTAAACCAGCACAGAGAGGGAGAGATGGGAGAGAGACTGTGACACACCCATGAGTGACATCCTCCTGCATTTAAAACTGAACCACACGAAAACACATGCACAACTCAAACCAAGTGTGTGCGTGTGTGTGCGTGTGTGT
>JAFBMS010000287.1:252804-288554 GCA_019788955.1 Albula glossodonta
GTGTGTGTGAGTGTGTGTGTGTGTGTGAGTGTGTGTGTGTGAGTGTGTGTGTGAGTGTGTGTGTGTGTGTGCTCTGAGGATCAGGGTGCCTGTCTCCTGGCTGAGGTGCAGAGGTTTTTCTTCCAGATCCAGCAGCTGCTCTCTCAGCTGTCCTCGCTTTCCTTTTGCCCATTTTCTCCTCCTGTTGCTCTATCATTGACTTTGGCTTCCTCTGGCTCCACAGACCCTGCAGATACTCAGATCTGTGTCCTTTTTTAATCCCCCCCCCAGTCAGGAAGGCCTGATTGCATTCATGGAGCATGCTCAGTGCTGCCGCAGCCCCTGATATCCAGCTGGAGCAGCACAGACAGAAGCTCACAGACAGGAACAGGCCCCCAAACATACTGACCAGCAGGTGAAACGGACAGACTCCCAAACATACTGACGAGGAGGTGAAACGGACAGATAGACTCCCAAACATACTGACCAGTGGGTGAAATGGACACAGTCTTCCCTGCCGGCTAAGCCCCTCCCCCCATCAAAAATATGTCACCAGTCCCTCCCTCCCTGGGCGACAACCCGGCCAAACACACACCACCAGCCTCTCTGCCAGCTGTAGCTGGCAGCCGCTCCACATTCTCTACATTTTAAATTCTGTGTTTCTGCAGTTGAGGCTAAAACACTCTGAGTTTAGGCATTTTAAAGAAGAGGACACCATGCAGCCTACAGTACAGGCAAAGGGTCCTACGTGCTGTAAAACTACTCGGAAAGATTCCGGTGAAGTATCTCTCCTGTGCAGCCCCTGCTTCATCTGCACAGTCCAAAGTGTAAGCTAACTGATTGGCCAGTGTTGTGCATCATGGGGGAAAAGAGCAGCTCATTGGTGGAGTGGGGACCCTGCATGTATTCACAGCATACCAGGGGTTTATCCTCAGTTCACTCAGGCAGATATCTGAGAGGAGCAGAAATACCATAGCATGCTAATCAATGGGCTGGGGAAGGTAAGCCAGGTAGCAGTAATACATATAAATCTGATACTCTGACATCCCAAACACACATTCTGTCCACTTCATCCAGCTGATCAATGTGTGAATGTTCAGTCAGAGTTCAGGCAGAATGAGGCAAAGTTTGCAATAATGTGCTTTCTGCACGGGAGCCCTTTCTCTGCAGCGGCGCTGACTGTGACAGTCTGATTAGCATATTCATCAGGCCTTCTTGCTGGAATGCTGTGATTGGCTAGTCTGAAGCCTGTGTCTTACTGTTGACATCATTCTCACACAGAAATATCACAGATATTTTATATACCAACCAGATGTGTAGCTCCTGGGTTTCCTCTATATTCTTCATTTCCAGACAGTTTTTGTGTATTGTTGTCCTGTTGGTCAATATTCTGTGTTCGACGGTGTCCATTTATGAATATTCATGATGGTCCACCCAATCAGATCATTCATAGCTGAGAGTGTTGTCATGTCAGAAACAGAATGCGCCATATTTGGCATACAGACAGGAGTGTACAGTGAGTTGGTAAACACATCTCCATCTCTCTCTCTCTCCTACTCTCATTTACTCACATGAATAATTAAAGCTGATGGTAATAGTATTTTAGGTCCCCAGGATACAGTTTCCGGAGGATATTTGAAATGGTAGAATTTTGAAAGGAATGTTTGAACATCCTGTTTACCCCCAAAGTATCAGTTGGCATGATGCATTTTTAATGGGGATTTGTGTTGGTGTAACTGATTGAGGATGCATCTCCTCAGAGCTAAAACTGTGACAGGGCTGATGAGTCTTTATCATGCACAGGTGACAGCCACACCAGGCAGGGGTTAGCATTAGCGTTAATCACCTTATTCATCAAATCAAAGTGCAGATTTGGGGTTTTTTCACCCCCACACATTGGTTCCACAGCCATTCTGAATATGCTGCTGTCAGTCTAACGAAAGCTTCCGCTATTGGAGTTCTCTGACTCAGGCCACAGCAGCACTCACTGCTGGAAAATCTGTCTGGCTTTTTTTCAAAGCTGTGTTATTGGGTCACTTTTTTTAGTGCCCCAGTTTGATTGGCTGGTTGTCTTGTTTTGTAATGAGTATCATGTATATGATGATGTGGAGGGTGTGCACATGGGGTCTGACCTGAAGTGTTTTTACACACTGAAGGGTGTTAGTGATGTTAAATTATAAATGCAGTGTAATGTGCATATTCTGTCATCTGTGCATTTATTTGTGATATACATAACCCTTTTTTCTTTTTTGATAAACTGTAGAATGTTGAAGAATGCCCCAGTTTTCTGATCCGATGCCTGTCTTGTGCTGCTACTCTTTTTGCCTTATTTTGCATTTCTTTGATTTGTAAAGAATCCTGCTCTTTATTTAGCTTTCAGTCTCAAATAAAGGGCTTTTAAAAGTCATCTTCCATTCCCAGACACACACAGCTCTCAGAGCAGGTTTATATCGGCCCTGTCCTGCATATTGCTGCACAGCTGTGCATATCTGTGCACATATTTCCATGCATGCGCAGTCCTGGATGGACTCCAGGAGCATCTGCGCAGAGGTGCATGCACTCCTGTGGCCTCATCTACATGTGTGAGTATGTGTGTGTGTGAGCAGAGCAGAGCAGAGCATAGCATCGTGCTGCTCTCTGAACTTACGGCCCCATCACAGGGCTAACATTGGTGATGTCACCGTGGGAGGGCCTAAGCGCTGTGATGTCATTGTGTGCAGGGCTAACTGGAGTGATGTGACTGTAGGCAAGGCTAACTATGGTAATGTCCCTGTCAGCAGGTCTAACTGTGCTGATGTCACTGTAGGTAGGGCTAATGGTGGTGATGTCACTATAGGCAGGGCTAACTGTGCTGATGTCATAGCTGTCTGTCTTAGAGGAAAGTGACCCCTGTAGTAAACAGGTCCACTTTCTGGCTGAAGGTCAGTTCTGCAGCCCTGGTGCCCTTGAGTGCTGAATTATGTGGGTGACTTGCACTGATGGAAACAGCACATTCCCATCATGACCGGAGGCACTTCACCTTATCGCACAGGAGCACACTCTGTCAGCAGGCCTGTGTGTGATCTCCGCTGCGTGTCAGATCTGTGAGAAACTGTAGTCACAGAATGTCAGATGTTTCCCATGAGCCCTCGGTATCTCTGCTCTGTCACGCGCTCTGTGCTCTCCGTTCTGCCTGCTGTTTCACCTGCCGCTGTATGGAGCCCAGAGCTTCACAACAGCAGCCAAAACTGAAATGAGCTCCATACACATGACTGCTAATGCTAAGCTCAGGGAAACAGACCACTTCTAGCTTGGCTCTGAGGCTAACAGCACGCCATGCTGGCATGCACAATGTTACCCTGGTTAAAGCTCCGTGTCGCTGTGATGTGATTGTGATGTGGCGTCCTAGGGCTGAGGGTCTGAGTGAGGTGGGGCTCTCTGGGTCGCTGTAATGTGATTGTGATGTGGCTTCCTGGGGCTGAAGGTCTGGGTGAGGTGGGGCTCTCTGGGTCTCATGAGGATATTCCCTCCCTCAGCGAGTCCCTCCCCTAACTGGCTCTTCCCCCAGACTGTACCAGTTGTGTGTAAGGCACCGGTGTGCCTGAGTGTGTGATCACACATGCTCCATGCACCACTCCAGCGGTGGCAATTGCTTTCTCATACCAAACAGAAAGTTCATTAGGCCAAAGCTCATTAGAGAGAGGGTACTGGCCACCTCTCTCCTGATCTGCAGCTGCGGCTGAGCTACGATTAGCAGGCCGGACCGCATGTGGATCACAGACGCGCCGAGCTGGCCTGCCCACCCCCGAGCCTGAAGCACTGTGGCCATTCCTCACCGCTTTTCAACCAATCAGAGATCACCCTCCCGCTTCCCTGGAGAGCTGCTGGTTTTTCTGAATATTGTGAATATTCTGCATTCTCACAGCTGTGTCCTCAGAAACGCCAGGCGAATATTATTAAGTGTGAATAATTTCTATGGAGTTTTCTCCATGTTTTAGAGTCGAATGACACAGTTGAGTCCACAAAAGTTTGGGATTTGTTTGGGTTTGAACCCTGAGACGGACATTGGTTAAGCTAATGTGTGGGGCTTGCTCTGCCTGCCTGTGCTCCGATCATTGCTGTGCTTGCAGAAGTGGAGTGGGTGCCACTGAAACAGAGCTGTGTGCCCTGTAGTGCACAGCGCTAGAGAGGCTGGATCCCGCCAACGTTGCTGTGCATCTGGTCAGGTTTCTCCGTTGAGGAGGCCATGTCAGTCCTGCCATAGTGACAAAGCACTCCACTTACAGACCAAAGATTCCTGTTCCCATGGGATTTAGAGGACTCCACATACAGACCAAAGATTCCTGTTCCCATGGGATTCAGAGCATTCCACATACAGACCAAAGATTCCTGTTCCCATGGGATTCAGAGCATTCCACATACAGACCAAAGATTCCTGTTCCCATGGGATTCAGAGCACTCCACATACAGACCAAAGATTCCTGTTCCCATGGGATTCAGAGCACTCCACATACAGACCAAAGATTCCTGTTCCCATGGGATTCAGAGCACTCCACATACAGACCAAAGATTCCTGTTCCCATGGGATTCAGAGCACTCCACATACAGACCAAAGATTCCTGTTCCCATGGGATTCAGAGCACTCCACATACAGACCAAAGATTCCTGTTCCCATGGGATTCAGAGCACTCCACTTACAGACCAAAGATTCCTGTTCCCATGGGATTCAGGCTTTCTTGCAGCTTGTATTTCCATAACTTTTTTCATCATGTGACTAACATAACATAGAAGGCTTTTTGTTATTTTTGTGTCAGCTCAGACATCTAAATCTACGGTGATACCCAGTGCAGTGTTTCAGCTGAACCCCTGAGGTTGTGGTTTTAGGAGCGCACATGAAGCTGATACTACTTTTGCTTTGGTTTTGTCTGAGGATGATGAATGTGTGCTGAATGTTGTGTAGTGGAGAGGGCTGGGGTTAGGGTTAGGGGTTAGGGTTAGGGTTTAGGGTTTAGGGTTAGGGTTAGGGTTAGGGTTTAGGGTTAGGGTTAGGGTTAGGGTTTAGGGTTTAGGGTTAGGGGTTAGGGTTAGGGTTAACCTCCTGTGCCGAACAGGCCTTTTGTACTTCTGCTATTTATTCAACTTCCAACTCATTTTAAACCTCCTAGCAGTTCTATGTGAGTTTACCTTCATATTATAATGAGTCTTATAATACGCATTTTATTATATTATACTATAATATGTATGAATTTTTATTGTGGAAGTTTTTCTCAGGTAGCAGCACTGGAGCCTGGTTCAGTGAAATGTTTCCCTAGATATAAAGCTTTTGGAATGATGTCATTCTCATCAATGCCAGTTTTTATCTCTTTCCTCTTCTAGTTGGCATAGTAATGTGACTGTGCTCATCAGGCATTATGAATGTGAGTGTGTGTGCAGCACAGCGTATATATGTGAAGCACAGTGAATGCGTGTGCAGCACAGTGAGTCTGTGTGCAGCACAGCCTCAGAGCTCTGTGGAGTGTCGAAGCTCATAAGAGCAGAAACAGCCAGCTTAAAGCACACAGACAGCCACCTTCCCAGCATGAAGTTCAGTGTTTCTACAAAACATCACAGAAAGCCTGGGAGAGCATGGCAGAGATGTCTGATTCATGTGGTCTTGGTGAGCCGTGATGTCACTGGTCATGTGATTAATGGATTGTTTTGTCTGTCATGTAGCATTATGCCAATATGTAAAGGCTTCTAAAGCCAGAGATGGAGCCGGACGAAAGCCAGCGAGTGCAGACAAAGGTAACCTGCCCCTCTGTCTCCGGGATCCGTACCATAGCTTCTGTCTGCTTCACTTGTGTACTTTAACCTTCAACTTTAACTGGACTGCCCCTCTCTCACAGCACTCTTGGTGTTTCTGTGTTTCTGAGCTCAATTCGTCCATGTGGGTGGAGGAACTCTGGGAGCTGCTCCTCTGCTGCTCTTCCTCTCCCTCCTCCCCCTCCTCTTTCGCCTACCGCAGCTGCTGATTTGGCAAACACTGCCTCCTGCTGTCAATGAACACACACTGCTGCTTCCGGTGCTGGCTTCATCCATGTTCCGACTGCTTATAGCTCATCTGTGTGTGTGTGAGTGTGAGAGTGAGTGTGTGAGTGTGTGAGTGTGTGAGTGTGTGTGTGAGTGTGTGTGTGTGTGTGTGTGTGTGTGTGTGTGTGTGTGTGTGTGTGTGTGTGTGATCTCTGAACCTCCCAGGGTTAAGGCTGAAATTCTCTGATTGCTGTGACTCACTGGTTGTTTGTTTTTACTCTTCTGTGATAAATGCAGCCCTTTCCTCTGTGTTTGCTTGTGTTTACACCACAATCTCTCTCCCTCCCTCTTAAATCTCTGTCTCCCAGGTGAGAATTTTGAGCAGAGTCCACTGCGAAGAACGTTTAAGTCCAAAGTTTTGGCGCACTACCCTGAAAATGTGGAGTGGAGCCCATTTGACCAGGATGCTGTGGGCATGGTGAGACCATAACCAATAAAAATGACTGTTACATGAACAAAACAAACTAAATCTGTTTGATGTATCATACACACAAAGAGCGCAGACTGCGCTGTTTTTAAGTTAAGTAATGCATAATTCAGCAGGAGTTCCTGTAGCTGTCAGGTCCTGTGAGTTCATTAGATGGCAGTGCGACAGGCCGCTCAGCTCAGGAAGGCTCTGCATGTAAACACTGTCTAGAGCATCCAGCACTGCCTCAGGCTTGGGCTTCAACGCTGAACATGCACAACACACAATCCACACAGCTCTCAGGGTCTCCACCTGCTGCTGGTTCCCCACCCTTGTTAACCTTCCACCCCCTGCACTCCTCCCTCTCTCCCCCTCTCCCCTTTCTCTCTCTGTACAGCTGTGCATGCCGAAGGGTCTGTCGTTCCGGACGCAGGCAGACTCACGGGAGCCGCAGTTTCACTCCTTCATCATCACACGTGAGGACGGGTCACGGTCATACGGCTTTGCGCTCACTTTCTATGAGGAGGTGACCAGCAAGCAGATCTGCAGCGCTATGCAGACGCTGTATCACATGCACAACGCCGAGCAGTACGACATCCTGCAGAGTCCAGCTGCGCCTGGGGCCACGCCCCTAGCCCCGCCCACTCCCAGCCACACCCTCTCCCCCGCCCTCTCGCTCACCCGCCTGCAGCGCTTTAACTCCTATGACATCAGTCGTGACACGCTGTATGTGTCGAAGTGCGTGTGCCTGCTGGCGCCGCTGGCGTTCCCACGGGCCTGCCGCCAGGCGCTTGAGCAGCTGCACCGCGCAGTGTGCTCCCCCCAGCCCCCTCCCCTTCCGCTCGAGAGCTACATCTACAACATCCTGTATGAGGTGCCACTGCCGCTGCCGGGCCGGTCGCTGCGCTTCTCGGGGGTGTATGCCCCGATTGTGTGCCAGCGGCCCAGCATGGCTGAGTTGCCGCTCTTCGACTTCCCCATCCGCCATGTCCTGGAGCTGCTGGGCGTGGAGAACCTGCTGCAGCTCTTCACCTGCGCCCTGCTGGAGATCCAGATCCTGCTCTACTCCCAGCGTGAGTCCCAGCATGCATTGCTGCCACCGCCACCTCACTCTCCTCCCATGTGTCTCCTTTCCTGGCCCAGAGGTCCACTCCAGTGGAAGGCTGTTTGCTCAGCCTTAATGGGGTACATTAGGGGTGCCATCTGTCAAACTCATCATTCTCAGCACTCTGGAGTGTTTTGGGGGCAAGGTGATCATGTCAATAACTGCAATAGTCACACATCAGTGTCCTCTTACTTGCCTGTTAAACATCTTTCTGCTTGGCTCTCGTTTTGATATTGAAAAGGAGCTGGCTTGCCAGCAAGAATGACTGAGGGGGAGGGACCCCAGCACTTTTTGGGGGAGGGGAGGTGGGGGAACTGCTGCTCAGGTGCATGGCTGTGGTGTTGCTAAGCAACGCTCCTTCTGTGAAGAGGAGGATGGTTGTGATGCAGCATAAATATGATTGGTTGGAAATGACATCATCTGTTTTCCCCTTGACAAAAGCCTCCTCACTGCAGACTGTAGGAGCTGGGGGTCTCAGGAATTAGGAGTCCAAATGAAGAGGATCGGGAGGGGTTTATGTGGGGGGTGTTTTGTGCTGGAAAGGAACTACTACTGCCGCTATAAAAGTAGAGCAGCAAAACCTACTTTATGTTTCCCAGGTGAACTGGCGTTAGCACGCTTATACGTGTTATACAATCATTTGATGATGTTTTTATGTAGCTAAGGTGGTCGATTGGTGTCTATGCAGAAGGTCTTCCACAGGCAAAAATTTCTTGTGAACTTGTCAGGCTATTTCACAAAGACACTGAGAAGGTGACAAAAGTTTGTCTTTAACTAGAGTATAGTGAGGCCTTCATGTAAACAGTGTAAGACTCTCCTCACACCTGAATGCAGAATGCTATGGGGAGCCAGTCAGAGTGCAGAATGTTACAGGGAGCCAATCAGAGTGCAGAATGCTATGGGGAGCCAATCAGAGTGCAGAATGAGTGCAGAATGTAGGATTCACTTGAATTTATACTGCAGACAATGAGCAACAAATCTCATCATCGTTTTCCACACTCACATACCAGATTACTTCTAAATGAACACTGTAGGTTGTGTTTGCTGAATTAGCAAGTTAGCACGTTGAGCTGTGATGCCAGTCCAGGGCTTTGAGGTTTGCTGGATGGGCCCCAGGTCTGCCCGGGCGCCGGTGTGTTAGGCTGGTGTGTGAGCTGAATGGGCCTGTTGTTTTTCCCAGTCAAAGCGAAGGGAAAAGATCAGTATTCCTGTCCCTGTGCCACTGGCCCCTTTCGCTGCAGGAAGTGCAGCAGCCCAGAGGGCCAGGGGCAGGAAACAGCGGCCCAGAGGGGCAGGGGCAGGAATCAGGGACTCGGGTATGAGGGGGAAATGGTGAAGGAGTTTCACATCAGCTATGTTGTGCTCAGCCTTGCTCAGAATGAAGATGTGTATGCACCATAGCGGATGAACACCCTCCATAGTGAACATGTAGGTGTATGTATGTGTGAATATGTGTGAGCGTGTGTGTCTGTACATGCCTGGCTGTGTGTGTAATGCTGTGTGTCTCTGTGCAGATTACCAGCGGCTGATGGCGGTGGCGGAGAGCGTGACGGCGCTCATGTTCCCGTTCCAGTGGCAGCACGTGTACGTGCCCATCCTGCCCGCCTCACTGCTGCACTTCCTGGATGCGCCCGTGCCCTACCTCATGGGCCTGCACTCCAACGGGCAGGACGACCGCTCCAACCTGGAGCTGCCGCAGGAGGTGCGCACTGGCCCCTAACGCTGACCCCAACAGTCCCTCCATGACCTCAAAACCCAACCCAACACATATCTCCTCACAGACTACTAGTGGGAATTGTTGGACCCCAGCACTGTCCCTGGACACTGACCCCCAAATGACCTCATGGCTGTGTTTCTGTTGTCCTGTTCCTTTACACCCAGAACGTTCCTGCAGCACTATTATCAGTGGTGCATTAGCATTGCATTATTAGCATTATCAGTAGTGTCATTAAAGGCCTGATTTACGTGCCGAGTGAAGGATGTATGATCAGTGTGGTAGTGTGTGACCGAGAGGCTAAGACCAGCAGAGCGGTGAGAATGTCCAGAACTTTAGATTAGAGATTAGCACGTTAGCACCATTCTTACACGTTACCACCAGGCTCATTCTTTATTTCCTTCCCCCTCTCCCTCTCTCACCCTGCAAAAAAATCCTGGCGTGGAATTTATCTATTTTCGCTTTCTCCTCTTTTAATTTTTTGTGATTTCAGTTCATTTTCTTTGTACAATATGAGTTGGCCTTCATCCCTCTGCTGTAAGCAGGCTTATCTCAGATATATCTGTGTCAGATATAAACATATGTACAGGTATATGAAGGTATATAAAGTACATTTTGACTCTGCAGCACAGTGGTGGTTTTCTCAAACCCCGATTAGAATACTGCAGGGTTTTACAGCACAGGTCACATGTAACATGTAGCCAGCGGTGGTTGGGCTGGTTTGAGACTGATCATTGTTTGCAACATTTTCTAAAGCCATAAACCTTTCCACTTGAAATTACAACTCAGTTTTTTTCTCTGTATCAGCAAATACCCAGATAAACTGTGTCTGAATCTCAGACTGAGCCAAGAGAAGTCCAGATTCTCTGGAGTTCAGGGCTTGGTTTTCTTAAAGTTCCCTTACATTATGAAACATCCTCAAATGTGTCCTGTTTTCCACATGGTTGAGGACTGCATTCCTCTGCCATGTGCACTCAGATGCACACTGAGCTAACACTGCTCTGCCTACAGTCTGTGAGCTCCAGCCCCAACCCCAGCCCCAACACCAACCCCAACACCCAGCCCCAACCCCAACCCCAACCCCAACCCCAACCCCAACCCCAACCCCAACACCCAACCCCAACACCCAGCCCCAACCCCAACCCCATCCCCAACACGCAGCCTCAGCCCCCAGCCCAGGCCCTGTCCATGGCAGCCCGGATTCAGGCCCTGCCTCCTGCTGCCAATTCAGCTTTTACTGGATTGGATGCACTCCAGGTTTATGGATCAGGATAGCTGGAAAGGCTGTGAATTACCGAATGAATATGTGGCTGACCGTATGTCAACAGCCCAGTCAAGTTCTGTCTATTTTTGGGCTGTTAATGCTGGATCTCCGTGTGCAGCACATGTGACTGTGGTGAAGCAGAGGGGGGTCAGACTTTTGACAGGATGTTTATGAGATCAGAGGCTTTTCACGCCCTCATTCTGCCGTTTTAATGCACAATTAATCAAGTGACCCTGAAGAGAAACTCAATCACCACTTTCTGTAATAATATTATTGCTATGACATAATAACAGCTTTTATAGATTTACATAATGTTGTTGTATAACTATTATTTTGGCTGAAGGTAAGAGTCACCTTTACTGGGATTTGAAGCTCAGATGTAGACTATTTGACCACTGAAATGTTCAGGACGCTGTCAGCACTGGAGCAGCTGGTTCTGTTCTCACAGACGGCACTGACTCCAGGTCTGACACTGCACTAAAGAGGTTGCGATTGACCCAGCATGTCCCCGGGCAAGAGAAAACACTGTTCGGAGTCAATAGTATGGACAGCTTTAAAAGGCATAATGTGTTTTATTGGGTGTGTGGCCCCCTTGTGGAGAAGAGGAGTAATGCTCGCAGACACAGCAGTGTCAAATGCAACAGATTGCACTGGGTTTGTGTCCGTATTACTCATTAACAGATGACCAATCCCTTTCCAGGCCAATTTGTGCTTTGTGGACATTGACAACCACTCCATCGAGCTGCCTGAGGACCTGCCGCAGTTCCCCAACAAGCTGGAGTTCATCCAGGAGATCTCTGAGGTGCTGCTGGCGTTCCGCATCCCGCCACAGGGGCTGCGTTACAGTGAGGACTCGCCGAAGCACCAGGGCCTCCATGCCAGCGAGGTGGACAAGCGCAATGGAAACCTGGCCGGGTCACCCCTTAACTCCTACCTGCTGAAGGAGAACGAGACCATCGCCCGCCTCCAGGCCCTAGTCAAGAGAACCGGGGTCAGCCTGGAAAAGGTGAGACCACAGCGCCCCCTAGGGCTCCACACCTGTCTCTGCACCTCCGCAAACTGCTGTCTGAGAGTATGAACCGGGCCTGAGCTGGGGTGGGGATCGCTGCTGCAACGCTGCCCCAGATGGTGAGGTGAGGGTCAGGGTTACAGACAGGTCAAGACAGGTAAGGGGTTTTACAGATATGTGGACATGTGACCGTCTGGGGTGTGAGACTGAAATGGTGAATAAAAATATTGCATTACAAGATAGCGCTCGGGCAGTGGGGTACAGTGTAAGACAGCGCTCGGGCAGTGGGGTACAGCGTAAGACAGCGCTCGGGCAGTGGGGTACGGCGTAAGACAGCGCTCAGGCAGTGGGGTACAGCGTAAGACAGCGCTCGGGCAGTGGGGTACAGCGTAAGACAGCGCTCGGGCAGTGGGGTACAGCGTAAGACAGCGCTCAGGCAGTGGGGTACGGCGTAAGACAGCGCTCGGGCAGTGGGGTACAGCGTAAGACAGCGCTCAGGCAGTGGGGTACGGCGTAAGACAGCGCTCGGGCAGTGGGGTACAGTGTAAGACAGCGCTCAGGCAGTGGGGTACAGCGTAAGACAGCGCTCGGGCAGTGGGGTACGGCGTAAGACAGCGCTCAGGCAGTGGGGTACGGCGTAAGACAGCGCTCGGGCAGTGGGGTACGGCGTAAGACAGCGCTTGGGCAGTGGGGTACAGCGTAAGACAGCGCTTGGGCAGTGGGGTACAGCGTAAGACAGCGCTCAGGCAGTGGGGTACAGCGTAAGACAGCGCTTGGGCAGTGGGGTACAGCGTAAGACAGCGCTTGGGCAGTGGGGTACGGCGTAAGGGAGCGCTCAGGCAGTGGGGTATGGCGTAAGACAGCGCTCGGGCAGTGGGGTACGGCGTAAGACAGCGCTTGGGCAGTGGGGTACAGCATAAGACAGCGCTCAGGCAGTGGGGTACAGCGTAAGACAGCGCTCGGGCAGTGGGGTACGGCGTAAGACAGCGCTCGGGCAGTGGGGTACAGCGTAAGACAGCGCTCGGGCAGTGGGGTACGGCGTAAGACAGCGCTTGGGCAGTGGGGTACAGCGTAAGACAGCGCTTGGGCAGTGGGGTACAGCGTAAGACAGCGCTCAGGCAGTGGGGTACAGCGTAAGACAGCGCTTGGGCAGTGGGGTATAGCGTAACACAGCGCTTGGGCAGTGGGGTACAGCGTAAGACAGCGCTTGGGCAGTGGGGTACATGGGCATGCCAAGGTCATGACCTTGCCAGGGGTCAGTGGTTCGGGACAGAGGCATGTTTAGCAAAGTCATCCCTCCATCCCCCTTCGTGTTTTAATGTCTTCCCCCTCAGGTGGAGGTGAAGGAGAAAGGGGGCGGTCATAAAGGCCTGAAGGTGCAGTGTGACGAGGAGGAGCTTCAGATGCACAGGCTCAACATCCACATTCGCGAGGTCTTCGCTAATCGCTTCACGCAGATGTTCGCCGACTATGAAGTGTTCGTGATCCAGCCCAGCCAGGATAAAGAGGCCTGGTTCACCAACCGTGAGCAGATGCAGAACTTCGACAAGGTGAGGCGGGTGGGGGGGGGCTGCCAAGCACCCACTGCGAAGGGTCAGTCTGTGCGCTTGCAGTCTCTGACACTGGAGACTGGACACTGGATGCTCAGCTTAAGGTTTTGGTTCAGGAGGAGATCTCAGTCTTGCTTGAGACTGAGAGTTTGGTTAGTTAGAGAGTGACACTCAGCATGGCTGAGCAGGCCTTACGGTTAGTTAGAGAGTGACACTCAGCAGGGCTGAGCAGGCCTTATGGTTAGTTAGAGAGTGACACTCAGCACGGCTGAGCAGGCCTTACGGTTAGTTAGAGAGTGACACTCGGCACGGCTGAGCAGGCCTTACGGTTAGTTAGAGAGTGACGCTGAGCAGGCCTTACGGTTAGTTAGAGAGTGACGCTGAGCAGGCCTTACGGTTAGTTAGAGAGTGACACTCAGCACGGCTGAGCAGGCCTTACGGTTAGTTAGAGAGTGACGCTGAGCAGGCCTTACGGTTAGTTAGAGAGTGACGCTGAGCAGGCCTTACGGTTAGTTAGAGAGTGACGCTGAGCAGGCCTTACGATTAGTTAGAGAGTGACACTCAGCACGGCTGAGCAGGCCTTACGGTTAGTTAGAGAGTGACACTCAGCACGGCTGAGCAGGCCTTACGGTTAGTTAGAGAGTGACGCTGAGCAGGCCTTACGGTTAGTTAGAGAGTGACACTCAGCACGGCTGAGCAGGCCTTACGGTTAGTTAGAGAGTTCGACTGTGGGGCAGCGATATGGTGATGGGTATGTGCCCCCTTTTAAGATCCAGACTGGCACAGTGTTATAGTGTTATTCCATTCTTATGTAACTTGTTATTGCTGAGTCTGAAAACAGTGTTATGAATGTCACTCTACAGGAGGAGCGTTTACTCAGCTAATCAGTACTGCTAATTGTTTGATAAATATAAAATTAATTCTGGAGACCTCATACTTGCTCCTCTCCTAGACTCTTCTTCTTCTCATTTTTCTGTCATCACTGGCTTGCTTTTAGGGAAAAAGAAATGCATGTTTTCTCCTTTCGATTCACTGAGGTGTTTTGACCCTCACAGGCCTCCTTCCTTTCGGACCAGCCCGAGCCCTACCTGCCCTTCCTTTCACGTTTCCTGGAGACGCAGATGTTTGCCTCCTTCATCGACAGTAAGATCCTGTCTCAGGAGGAGGAAGAGAAAGAACACGCCCTGCGTCTGTTCGACGCACGCGTGGAGAAGATCCGCATGCTAAATGTGCGCACGCCCACGCTACGCACCTCCATGTACCAGAAATGCACCAACATCGAGGAGTCTGGTAAGGGCCAGGGTGCTAGCCTACTGCACTCGTCTAGATATGCCATACCGTTCATATGAAAGGCCAGGGTGCTAGGCTAGGCACACAGCACTGCTCATAGCAAGGGCCAGTGCATTAGGCAGGTCTGCTAGGCTAGGCATGTCAAACTGTTCATACTAAGGGCCAGGGCGCTACGCTAGGCACAAACAGTGCTGACTGTGTAATCCTCTGACATCATGGGCAGTATGTCATTGTTGGTGTGTTTGCACTGTGGAAGAAGCTAAATTAGCCTTATGCTATAGCTCTCTCCTCCTGTAGTCAACTGGAAAGGCCTGCTGCCAGAGACAGAGTCCAGTCTAGACTGGGCTGAGAAAAAAGGTTCAGACCAGATTAGGAAAAAAGGGGAAAAAATCAGGGATTGAAATGAAAAAGACACATTTGACATTCCTTGTGTTGAAATTCCTTTTGCCAATGAGTTCATTAGCATTAGCTCAGACAAAAGAGCTTCACAGGTTTCAGGTGTTTCCCTGCAGTGAATTATGGTGTTTATACAACGTACAGGATACAGCTGTCAGCCAATCAGAAATTAATATTGGTATAATGATATAAGCAGCGGTGTAAATAATTACAACGCTACAGTATTATTTGAAATTCATATCTACCTGTACAGGTGAGGGGTCTTCACATTGATTTTGCTGACAGAATGACTCTTTGTGTTTTCAGAGGCTCTTCTTAAAAATCGTTTTGTGAAAATCGATCTGATCGCCCAAGTCCCTCACCCCATTAGTCAGGACGAGCCCCATGGTAGTAACGGTGTGTCCCCCTTCCACCTCATCCTGGTCTCTGGGTCTCTGGGTGTCGGGTTTCACGCCTAAACTGCACTCTGGGAGTGATTAATCTTACAGTGTTCGAGCAGAGGGAGTGTCAGACAAGCTCAGAGCCGTACAGATCAACAAACGGCATTGGAGGTGCTTAATTAACTGTGTAAATACCCGTTGTTCTGGGTTAATTAATTCTGACTGAGGCCTTCAGGGCAGCGTATTGATTTGCTGTTACAGAATCCTGAGCTCAGCACTTTGCAGATTAATAGTGATAAGCTGCCTCTATTTCCTCTGTGCCAGAAGCATCCAAAACCTCTAAGTCGATTTAAATAGGTCGTTTTTGCTATTATAATTCAAATAGCATCCCGTATTTTTGGAGCAGCTGCAAAAGGCAAAAGCAGAGATTGTGTAGACAGTATAGTTATTATGATGTTGCTTTAGTGTTTTTTTCCGTTCCCTCCTTACAGAGTCTAACTTACGCACTGCTTGCTTTACAGTACTAACCATACTTCTCTGCCACACACAGAACACGATGGTGAAAGAGACTGGATAACCGTGTGCAGGGCACAGCTGTGGGTGTGGGTGCTGCTGCTCGGGGGGGGGGGGGGGGGTGGTGCTCGGGGGGGGGGGGGGGGGGGGTTGGGGGGGTGTTATGTTCTAACAACATTGGCTCTGGGGTTTACCATCCTCTTATGGAGGGGCTGGTGCAGGAGCAGGCTTTCAACCCCCACAGGGCTGTTCATGCAGTACCCCACAGTGGAACAGCTGATCCAGGATCAGGTCTACCCTGTCTCTGCCCTGGCCTCAACATTTATGAGCTTTGAGACAAAACTGATCCTAGATCAGATCCTACATTTATATTCACCATGGATCTCAAGAGTAGGAGCTGGTTGCTATGGAATTCCATAGTGATGATGACTTTTTTGCCCCCCAGAGAAAGCCATAGAGAATCGGGTGTCTAAGATCGACCACACAGCTCTACACCCCCACCTGCTGGACATGAAGATTGGACAGGGCCGCTACGAGCCCAGCTTCTTCCCCACGCTGCAGGCAGATGTGCTGTCTACTGGACCTGCCACCAACAAGTGAGCCAGCCAGAGAGCATGCTGGGAAACCAGACTGCACATCTAACCAACAAACATCATAGAGAAGTTACTGTAACATTGTATCTGATACTGTAGCCTTGCTGGTGGGTTTATAGCTCCGATGTGCCAATGGAGGTTTCAACCAGATTAAACTCATCACTGCAATTCAGAACTCCTGCACTAGGGGGCACTAGGGGGCAGTACTTCAAAGAGGTGGTCTGAGAATAGACTGAGGCATGACCCACTGATCTGAAGACTTTGATATGAAAATATGCCATTTCACTGCCTGAGATCCCTGGTCCTTATTTATTCAAATCAAAGCAGCAAGTTCAGCAGTACATGAAGTTACCTCCCTGAGAAACGTTTTTTTGTTTTTGGGTTTCTCTTCAGACCAGAGAGCAAACAGCTGCAGCCTCTACTACACTACACGGAGGATCAGAATTAGGTGACGTCATGACTAGCATGCGTAACTTTTAGCGATGGAGATCGCTGCACATTTCTGAGGTTTAAATGAGTAATGACGCAGGACAGAGTGCTGCAGACTCCATCTTTAGTGAGGCTGTGTGTGGGTGGGGCTCTGACATGCTGTGGTGGGTTCCTGTCTCAGGTGGGCAAAAAGGAGTGCTCCAGCACAGTGGAGGCGGAAGGACAGACAGAAGCAGCATGCTGAACACCTGTACCTGGACAACGACCAGCGAGAGGTGAGCGCCCGTTGCTAAGGACACCCTCCTCAAAGGGTATTCTTCTCCTGCATGAACCTTTTTTTTTATTTGAATAATATTTCTGACTTCTGCATGACATTCTACTTTTCTTTTTCTTCTTTATGCTTTGGCTGGGCCCTCTCTCTGTCTCTCTCTCTCTTTCTCCCCACACCCCCACCCTGCCTCCTGCGACACGGTCACTCCCAGAGTGCAGCACTGCAGCTGCTGCTGGTTCTTGATCGCTATTGGCCAGCAGGGTCGTCTGAGTGCAGTTTAAAATGGGAACAGTCGGTATGTGTGGTGAGGAGGTACTTTAAACCCCCCAATCTTCACCCCCCCTCCCCCCCCCAGTGCTTTCACTAGGCTCTGATTCCGGACACACACACACACACTCACACTCAAAACATTGACACACACACACACACACAATCACTCACTCACTCACAGGCACACACACACACACTCACACACACTCTCACACACACACACACACACTCACACACACAAACACACCCATCATCCACTGTGCAGTGGAAACATTGGCTTTAATCGCCACAGTAACAGGCTTATCTGGTTTTAGCCTGTCTAATCCAGACTGCTTTAAATGGAGCAGCAGAAACAAAGATCACAAAGTCCTGCCTCCAGTGCCAGTCCCTCACATTGCCCAGGCCAGGAAGAAATGACCCTGTGCTCATATGGAATAGTCTTACTCGCTAACTGCTAACCCCAGCATAATCTAATGGTAGTTTAAAATCCACCTGAACTCGGTTTGAACTCCAGACAAGCTCCATCTGACCCCTAGTTGACCTCCAGTTGAACTCCATTTGAATCCCAGGTGAACTCCTAGTAAACCCATCCAGAACTGTGTTTGAACCCCAGCAGAACCATCCTCTGCCCTGGCTGGGTCAGGGCTGTGATCATGATGTGTGGTTCTCCCCTGCTCTGCCCTGGCTGGGTCAGGGCTGTGATCGTGATGTGTGGTTCTCCCCTGCTCTGCCCTGGCTGGGTCAGGGCTGTGATCGTGATGTGTGGTTCTCCCCTGCTCTGCCCTTAGCTGGGTCAGGGCTGGGTCAGGGCTGTGTTAGTGATGTGCGGTCCTCCTTGCAGAAGTACATCCAGGAGGCCCGGACTCTGGGCAACATGATCCCGCAGCCCAAGCTGTCCAACCTGTCCCCCTCTGTCATTGCACAGACCAACTGGAAATTTGTGGAAGGGCTGCTGAAAGAGTGCAGGAATAAGGTATATATTCAGCATGAAACCTTCATCACTCAACCTTTATATCAGTGTGTATGTGTGAGAGTGTGTGAGTGTGAGATGCTCATATCAATGTGTGTGTGTATGTGTGAGTGTGCGTGTTTGTGTGAGATGCTCATATCTGTGTGTGTGTGTGTGTGTGTGTTTGTGTGAGATGCTCATATCAGTGTGTGTGTGTGTGTGAGAGTGTGTGAGTGTGAGATGCTCATATCAATGTGTGTGTGTATGTGTGAGTGTGCGTGTGTGTGTGAGATGCTCATATCAGTGTGTGTGTGTGTGTGTGTGTGTGTGTGAGATGCTCATATCAGTGTGTGTGTGTGAGAGTGTGTGAGTGTGAGATGCTCATATCAGTGTGTGTGTGTGTGTGAGAGTGTGTTTGTGTGAGATGCTCATATCAATGTGTGTGTGTATGTGTGAGTGTGTGTGTTTGTGTGAGATGCTCATATCTGTGTGTGTGTGTGTGTTTGTGTGAGATGCTCATATCTGTGTGTGTGTGTGTGTGTGTTTGTGTGAGATGCTCATATCAGTGTGTGTGTGTGTGTGAGAGTGTGTGAGTGTGAGATGCTCATATCAGTGTGTGTGTGTGTGTGTGAGTGTGTGTGTGTGAGATGCTCATATCAATGTGTGTGTGTATGTGTGAGTGTGCGTGTTTGTGTGAGATGCTCATATCAGTATGTGTGTGTGTGTGAGTGTGCGTGTTCGTGTGAGATGCTCATATCAGTATGTGTGTGAGTGTGCGTGTTTGTGTTAGATGCTCATATCAGTGTGTGTGTGAGTGTGCGTGTTTGTGTGAGATGCTCATATCAGTGTGTGTGTGTGAGTGTGCGTGTGTGTGTTCGTGTGAGATGCTCATGTCAGTATGTGTGTGAGTGTGCGTGTTTGTGTGAGATGCTCATATACGTGTGTGTGTGTGTGTGAGTGTGTGTGAGTGTGCGTGTGTGTGTTTGTGTGAGATGCTCATATCTGTGTGTGTGCTTCAGACCAAGAGGATGCTGGTGGACAGGGTGGGCTGGGAGGCGGTGGAGCTGGGCCATGGGGAGGTCAGCATCACAGGGCTGGAGGAAAACACGCTCATTGCCAGCCTCTGTGACCTGCTGGAGAGGATCTGGAGCCACGGCCTGCAGGTCAAACAGGTAAGCTCACCTGAGCTGCACCTCAAACAGGTAAAATCACCTGAGCTGCACCTCAAACAGGTTAACTCTCCTGTGTGGCACGTCAAACAGGTTAACTCTCCGGTGTGGCACCTCAAACAGGTAAAATCACCTGAGCTACACCTCAAACAGGTTAACTCTCCGGTGTGGCACCTCAAACAGGTAAAATCACCTGAGCTACACCTCAAACAGGTTAACTCTCCTGTGTGGCACTTCAAACAGGTTAACTCTCCTGTGTGGCAACTCAAACAGGTAAAATCACCTGAGCTGCACCTCAAACAGGTTAACTCTCCTGCGTGGCACCTCAAACAGGTTAACTCTCCTGTGTGGCACCTCAAACAGGTAAAATCACCTGAGCTGCACCTCAAACAGGTTAACTCTCTTGTGTGGCACCTCGAACAGGTAAAATCACCTGAGCTGCACCTCAAACAGGTTAACTCTCCTGCATGGCACCTCAAACAGAGTAACTTACCTGCACTGCAGGTTAAACAGTTGTTGGTGTGTTGAGAGGGGCTGCATGTACAGAGCAGGGCTTCAGCACAGTCATACACACTAATTTATGTCCCTTTTTCCTGTCAGGGAAAATCAGCCCTCTGGTCCCACCTGCTGCACTATCAGGAGAGCAAAGAGAAGAAGAATACCACACCTGCGGGCCCTGGACCCCCAGGTAACTCCTCCACCTCACCCTCACCCTGCATCTCACCTGCGTCTCACATTTGTCTCACACTCATCCCCCAATATTTTATCAGTGTTCCTGACACTGAGAAAACCAAACTGCTCCAAGCAGAAATGTGCTGCAAGGTACACACCTAACTGCATCTGCGTGGTGATGAATGCTGGAGTGAAATGAGCAGGAGCCTCACTACTCAGGCTCTTAATTATGACATCATAACTGTGAGCCAGACAGTAACATGTGCAGCAGTAACGCCCCCTCCCTCTACCCCCGCAGGTCTTATTCAGGACTCAGAGAGACGCAAGTCAGACGCAGGCCTCACCATGCCGCCCCTCAAAGTTTCTCTGATCCAGGATATGAGGTGAGCCCCCCCACCACCACCACTAAGGCAGCCAGTACATTGGGGCCCAAAGCACACTGGAGCACAGAGCACTATCTCCATCTGCGCAGTGCACTGGCTCTGTTTTTCTGCTACCTGTGGACCCTGGGCATACTCTGACCACTCAGAGGGTCATGTGTTTTTGGCTGCGTCAGTCTTTAGTGTCTGCTGCCACCTTGTGGTCACAGAGCTAACAGTAACAGTGATTACAGCTTGTGTCTACCAGTGTAGACTAAATTCTTTACACATGTCAACAATACACAAAGAGAGAAACCTCAGACTTGTTATTGAAATGTGAAATGTAGTATTTATCAATTTAAAATTATGGCATGAGAGAAGGTATTTTAATTGAAGATCAGGGAAGTGCTTGTGTTAAATTTCAGGGCAGTGTGTGTGTGTATTCTCCATAGCTTTCATACACTCTCAGCGCTGTGCTTTAGCACGCAGCCTTCGCTGGGAGTTACTCTGCTCATGTTTGTGTGTGTGGGGCCGATGAGCTGCTTCAGTCTGGCTCCTTGCTCTTTTCCACCAAAACCCCTGTGTCTTTGTGCAAGTAGAAGCCGTCAGCTGGGGCAGAGCTGTCCTTCCCCTGTATCACTGACCATAACCTGGCTGTGGAACATGGGGGAATACATCTCTGAACAAACCAACAAATATCTCCAGAATCCAATGAGTTTTACATATGTCCTCTTTCTTTGAAATTTTAATCTCGAGAAAGATTGCCTTAAATTAAAACTTTGCACTCTTAAAAACATCTATGCTCACAGCAAGCTGTGTGTTTTTAGATGGTGTTGAATGCAATGTGTGTAAAGATGTTTATAAACGCACACTGTGTGCAGACAGTGTTGGACGCACTGTGCGCATAGATGTTTGTAAACGCACACTGTGTGCTGACGGTGTTGGACGCACTGTGCGCATAGATGTTTGTAAACGCACACTGTGTGCTGATGGTGTTGGATGCACTGTGCGTATAGATGTTTGTAAACGCACACTGTGTGCTGATGGTGTTGGATGCACTGTGCGTATAGATGTTTGCCAACGCACACTGTGTGCTGGTGTTGATGCACTGTGTGTATAGATGTTTTTAAACACACTGTGCGTGCAGACAGGGTGAGTGAAGCGAAAGGGCATTTCTGTGTGCGAAGAAGGGAGGGCCCTGCTGAGTGTCTGTGTGTTACTTCCAGCCCAGTTACCAGAGCGACCCCCTGCAGGGCACTACGAGGGAGACATGGGGCCTGTCTCACTTCACCAGTCACGCACTCTGTACACACACACACACACTCTGTACACACACACACGCACACAAACACTCACAAACTCTGTACACACGAGCACACATGTACATACACAAACACAAACACACGCACACACACACAGCCAGGCATACACATACTGCAAGCCTGCACACATGTACATACACAAACACACACACACACACACACACACACACACACACAGCCAGGCACACACATACTGCAAGCCTGCACACATATACATACACAAACACATACACACACACACACACACACAGCCAGGCACACACATACTGCAAGCCTGCACAATGCACATACACAAACACATACACACACACACTCACACACACAGCCAGGCACACACATACTGCAAGCCTGCACACATGTACATACACACACACACACACACACACCCACACACACACACACACACACACACACACACAGCCAGGCACACACATACTGCAAGCCTGCACACATGTACATACACAAACATATACACACACACACACACACACACTCACACACACAGCCAGGCACACACATACTGCAAGCCTGCACACATGTACATACACAAACATATACACACACACACACAGCCAGGCACACACATACTGGAAGCCTGCACACATGTACATACACAAACATATACACACACACACAGCCAGGCACACACATACTGGAAGCCTGCACACATGTACATACACAAACATATACACACACACACACAGCCAGGCACACACATACTGGAAGCCTGCACACATGTACATACACAAACACATTACACACACACACTCACACACACACACACACACACACACACACACACACACAGCCAGGCACACACATACTGGAAGCCTGCACACATGTACATACACAAACACATACACACACACACACTCACACACACAGCCAGGCACACACATACTGGAAGCCTGCACACATGTACATACACACTCATGCATGTGCACAAGGGGCTGCATTAGAGGAGGTGAGGGGGTTGGGCAGTCACCAGCACTGTCAGCCAATCAGGGCTGTGATTCATTAATATGAATGCATGAATGCTTCATGTGTCCATTTCAAGGGGAGGAAGAGCTGCAGGGAAATGAATGATAAAATATACATATTAATGTTTCTCATCCAAAACTCTTTACATCCTCATTTTGCAGGTGTTCAGTAAAGATTTTCCAGTGGAAACGTTAACTCACACTAACCCCACTGATGATAATAGCAAATCAGAACAGAGACCATCAGGAGTGCCCGAGCCCTCCTCAGCCTGGCCAACAGTGATGTGGGTTATGCCTCCTCAGCCTGGCCAGCAATGCTGTGGGTTATGCCTCCTCAGCCTGGCCAGCAGTGCTGTGGGTTATGCCTCCTCAGCCTGGCCAGCAGTGCTGTGGGTTATGCCTCCTCAGCCTGGCCAGCAGTGCTGTGGGTTATGCCTCCTCAGCCTGGCCAGCAGTGCTGTGGGTTATGCCTCCTCAGCCTGGCCAGCAGTGCTGTGGGTTACGCACAGAGGCCATTTTGCACAGTGCTCCCTGCAGATCAGCTGCATTTCACTGGTCACTCTTGTCCTGCATCACAGGAAGAAATCAATATTCTCTTCCTGGCTCTCCAAAGGCAGTGTATTTTCTCATAAACTCTGCACTGTGTAAACTGTAGAGTTAGTGCTACACTGTGTACCCACGGCACTGTGTAAACTGTAGAGTTAGTGCTACACTGTGTACCCACGGCACTGTGTAAACTGTAGAGTTAGTGCTACACTGTGTACCCAAGGCACTGTGTAAACTAGAGTTAGTGCTACACTGTGTACCCACGGCACTGTGTAAACTGTAGAGTTAGTGCTACACTGTGTACCCACGGCACTGTGTAAACTGTAGAGTTAGTGCTACACTGTGTACCCACGGCACTGTGTAAACTGTAGAGTTAGTGCTACACTGTGTACCCACGGCACTGTGTAAACTGTAGAGTTAGTGCTACACTGTGTACCCACGGCACTGTGTAAACTGTAGAGTTAGTGCTACACTGTGTACCCACGGCACTGTGTAAACTGTAGAGTTAGTGCTACACTGTGTACCCACGGCACTGTGTAAACTGTAGAGTTAGTGCTACACTGTGTACCCACGGCACTGTGTAAACTGTAGAGTTAGTGCTACACTGTGTACCCAAGGCACTGTGTAAACTGTAGAGTTAGTGCTACACTGTGTACCCACGGCACTGTGTAAACTGTAGAGTTAGTGCTACACTGTGTACCCACGGCACTGTGTAAACTGTAGAGTTAGTGCTACACTGTGTACCCACGGCACTGTGTAAACTGTAGAGTTAGTGCTACACTGTGTACCCACGGCACTGTGTAAACTGTAGAGTTAGTGCTGCACTGTGTACCCACGGCACTGTGTAAACTGTAGAGTTAGTGCTACACTGTGTACCCACGGCACTGTGTAAACTGTAGAGTTAGTGCTACACTGTGTACCCAAGGCACTGTGTAAACTGTAGAGTTAGTGCTACACTGTGTACCCACGGCACTGTGTAAACTGTAGAGTTAGTGCTACACTGTGTACCCAAGGCACTGTGTAAACTGTAGAGTTAGTGCTGCACTGTGTACCCACGGCACTGTGTTATCTGTAGAGTTAGTGCTGCACTGTGTACCCACGGCACTGTGTTATCTGTAGAGTTAGTGCTGCACTGTGTACCCACGGCACTGTGTTATCTGTAGAGTTAGTGCTACACTGTGTACCCAAGGCACTGTGTTATCTGTAGAGTTAGTGCTGCACTGTGTACCCACGGCACTGTGTTACCTGTAGAGTTAGTGCTACACTGTGTACCCAAGGCACTGTGTAAACTGTAGAGTTAGTGCTACACTGTGTACCCACGGCACTGTGTTATCTGTAGAGTTAGTGCTACACTGTGTACCCACGGCACTGTGTAAACTGTAGAGTTAGTGCTGCACTGTGTACCCACGGCACTGTGTTATCTGTAGAGTTAGTGCTACACTGTGTACCCACGGCACTGTGTAAACTGTAGAGTTAGTGCTACACTGTGTACCCACGGCACTGTGTTATCTGTAGAGTTAGTGCTGCACTGTGTACCCACGGCACTGTGTTATCTGTAGAGTTAGTGCTGCACTGTGTACCCATGGCACTGTGTTATCTGTAGAGTTAGTGCTACACTGTGTACCCAAGGCACTGTGTTATCTGTAGAGTTAGTGCTGTACTGTGTACCCACGGCACTGTGTTACCTGTAGAGTTAGTGCTACACTGTGTACCCAAGGCACTGTGTAAACTGTAGAGTTAGTGCTACACTGTGTACCCACGGCACTGTGTTATCTGTAGAGTTAGTGCTACACTGTGTACCCACGGCACTGTGTAAACTGTAGAGTTAGTGCTGCACTGTGTACCCACGGCACTGTGTTATCTGTAGAGTTAGTGCTACACTGTGTACCCAAGGCACTGTGTAAACTGTAGAGTTAGTGCTACACTGTGTACCCACGGCACTGTGTTATCTGTAGAGTTAGTGCTACACTGTGTACCCAAGGCACTGTGTAAACTGTAGAGTTAGTGCTACACTGTGTACCCAAGGCACTGTGTAAACTGTAGAGTTAGTGCTGCACTGTGTACCCACGGCACTGTGTTATCTGTAGAGTTAGTGCTACACTGTGTACCCACGGCACTGTGTAAACTGTAGAGTTAGTGCTGCACTGTGTACCCACGGCACTGTGTAAACTGTTGAGTTAGGGCTACACTGTGTACCCACGGCACTGTGTTATCTGTAGAGCATGGCATATTATCTGTAGGCCTGCGTGGAAAGCGTGCTCTTTGGAGCTCTGTGTTTTCCCTGACGGTTGGAGGGAACTGGGTTAATGTGTGCGAGCAGACAGATGGAGGGGGGGGGCACTCAGGAAGCAGACAGCTGAGGGGGGGCCAGCAGACAGCTCTCTGTGGCACTATCGGAGTGGAGGGAATGCGTCTGGACACATGCGCCATGATAGCGGCTGGAGGCTGGCGGGCCCACAGCGCGGGTATTTAAACATTAACTGCAGGGGAGAGGTGTTAGACAGCCCTGCCACTTTGGTTTGCTCTGTGTGCTCTGCATTACCTGCACCGAGGGTTCTGTGGTCACCGTGGTAATAGCGGAGGTTCTGCAGTCACCACAGCAGTGGCGGAAACCTCTGTTTGTCTGACCCAGATTCCTGCCCAGGTAGCCTCAGGTGAAAACGGGGGCAGAACCACTCACCTCCCCCCCTACCTGAACGCTGTCCCCTGCAGGCACATCCAGAACATCGGCGAGATCAAGACTGATGTGGGCAAGGCCAGGGCCTGGGTCCGCCTGTCCATGGAGAAGAAGCTGCTGTCCACACATCTCAAACAGCTGCTGTCCGACCAGGAACTGACCAAGTGAGTGGCTCTGACTGACCACACACCACACACACACAGTTATGCACGTGCACACACACACACACCCTCACATACACGCACACTCACACACACAGCTATGCACGTGCACACTTACACGCACATACACACACCGTCACACACATGTGCACACACATGCATGCACACGCAGACATATAAACTGCGCACGCACACACACACACACACACACACACACATTGCACAGTATGGAGTGTGAATGTCTGATTCTCCCTGACAGCACAGGAGCATATAAGCTTACATTAGCCAAGGCTGCAGAATGCCTCCTCAGAGCTGAAATAATACCCCCCCAATCAACCACCCCCACACCATGTCCTTCAGGAGCACATTAATCCAAACACAAATATTTCAGGAATTTGTATAATTAATATATGAGCTCTTTTGAAATATCAACACTTTTCAGTCTACCATTAAACTTGAATGAGGGCTTTTAATATTTGATGGGGTGTGTGTGGTGGGGTGAGTCACACCCCTGGTTTTCCCCTTTGAAGAGCCCCGCCCCCATCGCACTGGAGCTCTGCTCCTCTCTGTCTCCTTCAGGTGCCTGAAGCAGAAGCCTGTAATTATCTCCCTTATCACCGTTACCTGTGCCAGTATTTACTGTCTCTGGTCTCTGCAGAGAGATCAAATAAAGGTGTAATTAGTGATAATCTGCATGTAGCTATAGACGCTGTGATCTCGGCTAGGTGGAACGAAGCTCACTGAAATGGTAACGGAAGGAGGGTTTGGTTTTTAAGCAGCTGAAAGTCAGTTGTGCTGCTGTGTTGTGTTCTGCAATCAGACACTGAAATGACTGCCAGCCACACCATGCTGCTGTATTTCCTTCTGGCTGGTAAAAGAGCCAGATTTGGCTAAAGCACATTTAATGTTTAGAGAGGTATCATTCTGACCATTTGGTGAAAGGGTTATTTTTGGACTCTGGCTACAGTTGTGTTTGTGTGTTTTGTGTAGTAGTTACGTCTGTAGCTGTGCTGCCTTTACGCAGGAAACTGTACAAGCGCTATGCTTTTCTGCGCTGTGACGATGAGAAGGAGCAGTTTCTCTACCACCTGCTGTCTTTCAACGCCGTCGACTACTTCTGCTTTACCAACGTCTTCACCACTATCAGTGAGTACCTGCTGCTCCATGCCCTCTTAGACCCTACTCACAGCCCTGCTCCTCACTTAGACCCTACTCACAGTCCTGCTCCTCACTTAGACCCTACTCGCAGCCCTGCTCCTCACATAGACCCTACTCACAGCCCTGCTCCTCACTTAGACCCTACTCGCAGTCATGCTCCTCACATAGACCCTACTCACAGCCCTGCTCCTCACTTAGACCCTACTCACAACTCTGCTCCTCACTTAGACCCTACTCGCAGCCCTGCTCCTCACTTAGACCGTCCTCGCAGCCCTGCTCCTCACTTAGACCCTACTCGCAGCCCTGCTCCTCACTTAGACCCTACTCACAGCCCTGCTCCTCACATAGACCCTACTCACAGCCCTGCTCCTCACATAGACCCTACTCACAACCCTGCTCATCACTTAGAAAGCTTAATTTCACCTGGGGCCCTCCTCAGATAGCACCACATGCTTGCAAATGACTGAAGGGAGAGGCGCGGGACCCCTCTGATTAACTGAGCAGCTGGGACTGTGTGAGAAAGATGATGTCCATTTGGAGAGTTCTGGAGAGGACTGAGATCCCCTCACTCACAGCTCAGCTCTGCTAACGAGCCGCTAAAGAGCCGCGCATGAGCGCTCTTTGAGCTGCAGTGAGTTACTGCTCTGGAGTCATAAGTTAACATCAACACGGGCGCGATACGTGCTTTGCTATATGATGGCAATCCCCTTAGCTGTCAATAGTTCCTACTAAACAGGGATGTTGAAACAGAAGCACTTTGATTTCTGGCAGTCTCCAGGTTCTTGCATTCCTGTTATTCCTGGTGTAATCCTGTGTATTTCTGTTCTTTTCAAGTGTTTCACAGGGAGGTTTCAGATGTGAGTTTGTGATGTTTTTTGTCCCCTCAGTGATCCCATACCATGTGCTGGTCATTCCCAGTAAGAAGCTGGGTGGCTCCATGTTCACAGCAAACCCCTGGCTCTGTGTGTCCGGCGAGCTCTCTGAAACTGGTGTACTTCAGCTCCCCAAAAACACAGTGGAGATCACCTTTGAGGTGGGTGGGGGTTGCACTGGTTGTGGGAGGGGTTTCTGATGATTTGGACAGGCTTTGTGACATTGAGGGGTGGGGCCAGTGGTTGGATGGCGTGGTGAAAACAGTGCAGTGGGCAGGTTGTGATTTTTAGCATTTTTAATATTTAATATTTCTGGAATGTAGCAATCCTATGAGAAGCTTCCCTGGGTGAATCCCGGGTACTGATTCATGCTGAGGAAAGGAGAGTAATCCAGACCCGGGATTTATGCTCTGAGTTTTTGATTTGTAGCTGCAAATTCAATTAGGAGCCAATGAGATTAGACCTAATGTGAAGTTGCTTTTGCAAATGTTTGTCGGGTGTTGTTTGTAATTCATCCAGTCATAGGAGCAAACTAAGTTAGGGATGGTAATTATGGCAGAGGCTGAAATTGGCAAAACGACGCAGGCCTGACAGAGACCTGTGTGTGCGTGCGTACGTGTGCGCGCATGTAAAGTATATGTGAGGTAAATTAATCACAGCAATGGACCCACTGCTGGGATCAGGCAGGTGAGAGGAGCACTTCCACTGTGACGGTGTGAGCAAATACCTGCACAGTATCACACCTGCAGCCAGGTCCCTGTGGAACATCATCACCCTCTCAGTGGCCCAGATTAAGACTGAGGCCCTCTCTGCCCCCCTCTCCCTCTCGCAGTGTCAGAACTTGGGCAAGCTCACCACGGTCCAGATGGGCCATGATAACTCTGGCCTGTACGCCAAGTGGCTGGTGGAATGCGTCATGGTGCGGAACGGGATCACCGGACACACCTACAGGTGAGTGCAGAGATCACCGGACACACCTACAGGTGAGTGCAGAGATCACCGGACACACCTACAGGTGAGTGCAGAGATCGCCGGACACACCTACAGGTGAGTGCAGAGATCACCGGACACACCTACAGGTGAGTGCAGAGGTCACCAGACACACCTACAGGTGAGTGCAGAGATCACCGGACACACCTACAGGTGAGTGTAGAGATCACCGGACACACCTACAGGTGAGTGTAGAGATCAACAGACACACCTACAGGTGAGTGCAGAGGTCACCAGACACACAGGTGAGTGCAGAGGTCACTGATCGCCGGACACACCTACAGGT
Source organism: Albula glossodonta (assembly GCA_019788955.1). Taxonomy (NCBI): domain Eukaryota; kingdom Metazoa; phylum Chordata; class Actinopteri; order Albuliformes; family Albulidae; genus Albula; species Albula glossodonta. The sequence goes on from JAFBMS010000287.1 coordinate 282,163, forward strand.
GAGTTCAGAGATCATTGGACACACTTACAGGTGAGTGCAGAGATCACTGGACACACCTACAGGTGAGTGCAGAGATCACCGGACATACCTACAGGTGAGTGCAGAGGTCACCAGACACACCTACAGGTGAGTGCAGAGATCACCGGACAGTGTATGTTGGGGCAGGTGTGTGTGTGTGACTGTGTGTGTAACTCTGGGTATGTGTTGGTGAAGGTGTGTTTGTGAATCTGAGCATATTTGTGTGTGTGTGTTTGCAGGTTCCCATGTGGCCGCTGGCTTGGAAAGGGTGTGGATGACGGCAGTTTGGAGCGGGTCTTGGTTGGGGAGTTGACCACGCCCAGCGCTGAGAATGAGGACCGCCCCTGCCGAACCCCCCCCATGCAGCAGTCACCTGGTATGATGCGGAGGTTTGTCACCATCTCGCCCAACAGTAAACCAAGTAAGTGACTCCACAGACTGGACCAGCTTGGGTACAAATGGGGGGGTGGGATTTAGCCAACCTTATGATAGACCTGGAGCACAGCAGGCACTACAACATTTACACACTGCCCAGGGGTGGCTGTCTTTGAATTTATTTCATTTTTAATAAATATTTGCACTCTCCATATTCAGCATATACACTTAATCTGCAAGGGAGAACACAGGGAGCGGACCTGTTGGTTACTTTGCAGAGGGGCATGAAAATTTAGCATGGGGTAGTACCAGTATTCATACAATAGACCGAAGTAAAGTGGAGCTCAATTTAATGAACTCAAAGGCCAACCAAAAGCATGAATATCACAACTCAGTAAAGACTGGGACTGCCCTTTTTGCTGTGGTGTTAGTCTGAATGCCCACATGTGCTCAGGGCCAATCTGTTGACTGGTCGCTATCGGTCGCTGCAGAGCTTAACACTGGGCAGATCCAGGAGGGAGTGGGAGAGGCCATCAATGGAATCGTCAAGCACTTCCACAAACCGGAGAAGGAGGTGAGCCACAGGGCCGCAGCCCTGAGCAGCAAGTGCTGAAGGGAGCTTCGATTTGGGGTTCAGCACATCGCTCTGTGGTACTATGGCAGTGCTCTACCTGGGACTGCTCTAACCCTAACCCCATGCTGCTGACGGCAGACTGCCATTCCTCAGTGAAATACTGCTATGAACCTCATGATTGTGAATTTGTGGTGATGGCAAGGACAGCAGTGTGAGCTGAGCGCTCTCTTTCTCTGTCTCTCAGAGGGGCAGCCTGGCCGTGCTGCTGTGCGGTGAGTTCGGGCTGGTCTGGGCGCTGGAGCAGGTCTTTCTGCACGGCTTCAAGTCCCCACGCCTCTTCAAGAACGTCTTCATTTGGGACTTCCTGGGTAAGGACCCTCGGAGCGATGAGAGCCAGCCATGACTGTCAGAAACACGGTCACATCCTGACGGCTGGGGCTGAGGGTGATTCAGTGTCTCTGTTCCCCCTAGAGAAAGCCCAGGCCTACTTTGAGAGTCCAGAACCGAGAGAAAAATCACAGGATGAGAATTGGCAGACAAGAGTCCGTGACTTCTGCCGCTTCATGCGGGCCATCAACAGCTCCCCCCGGAGCATCGGCAAGGATGGGAAGTTCCAGATGCTTGTGTGTCTGGGAGCCAGGTGAGCACCCAGCTCCAGCACTGTCAATGCACAGGTGTGCTGGGCTTGTCACAGACAAGCAACATCTTTATCATTTTTATCAGTCCTTCATAATCAGGCTAAATTGCTAGGGTTTCCAGTCCATGATGTACACTTTCTCTGTGCACATCATGGACTTTCTCCTAACAGACACTCATGAGCCCTCAGTGATGCCCCCAACCCACTCCCAACCCCAAAGCAGGTGTGTGCGCCCTGTTCCCCTGGATAAAGGGAAATGTCCTTACCTTACTGTAAATGGTGCAACAGCCCAACATCATTTCTGCTTTCAAAGAATGAACCAGAAATCCATTTGTTGTGACGTGTCAAACAATAATTTGCCATGACACCTTGTAAAGATAGTGATTGTTCACTGTGAAATATACATGGTCAATCAATATATCAAACATTGACATTCCTTTGGAGTTGAACTGATACCAGACTAACAGTAACAAAAATCCACCTGAAAACGAAGCCTAAACATGTGGTTCTGGTTTTGGGTAAAAAGGGGGTAGAACATTTTCCTCCAGTCCAAAGAGGAGTGGACAGTGGACTCCTGTGAGTTAAGGGGTGTGGCCGGTGGGGCTCTGAGGGCAGAGATGGAGCCCTGTGATTGGTCACTCCCCCAGGATCCTCCCTCCTATCCTTGAGGATGGATGCTGACTGCTGCTGAACTGATGTGTCCTCTGCTCTTCTTTCCTCAGGGATCACCAGCTTCATCACTGGATAGCCCTACTGGCAGACTGTCCAATCACAGCGCAGATGTATGAGGAATTCGCCCTGATAAAGGAGCACACGCTGGTGAACTCTCTGATTCGGGTGCTGCAGACGCTGCAGGAGTTCAACATCACGCTGGAGGCTTCGTTGGTCAAAGGAATCGGCATCTAGACCATCCAGCTTGTCCTGGAACAGTCACGGGAACTCTGACCGAAGAACTGACCGTTTTTTACAGATACATCCACTTGAACAAAAGACAATGGCTTATTTTAAAGCTACTGTTGTACTTTCCACATGATACGTGCAATGAGCCTGAAACGTCATGATTTCTATCCTCAGCTATGTGCTGTTGCACATTTAAAATGTTTTCTATTTTGATTCTTAATTTTTACTTTTTGTGAAAACACCCCATTCTGTGCTATACTGTATTAATTAAAGCAAGTCATTTTAGTTGTTGTGAAATGCTGATGATAGCTATATTTAAGAGGGAAGGAAGGAAAAAAAAGCTAATATATTTTCAGAATGGATCAGTATTATTTTGATATGTCGGTCAAGTTGCTTGCTCTGTTGTCAAAACATTTAAGCTTACTGTAGTCATAACACAGAGCTGAAAGCAAATGTTTTAGAAGTATGCTTTATAAGTATTCATATGGGAGAGGATGGAATTTCTTTATTTTTTAAAAGGAAAAAGACAAAAACATTTAAAATAATTTTATAATACACACACACATATATATATATACATACATATATATGTATATATCTTCCAATAGTGATGCATAAACTTGATCAGTCTTGAAAAAGTAGTGCCCAGACTTTAACATATCATACTTCTCTGACGTCAGCCATCAGTAATGGTTATGTAGCCTAAATTACCGTTGCACAATAATACTGTGTTCATGAAGCCGTAATAAGCCATCTACACAAGGTTATGCTTCAGCGCTCCAGCCTGTTTTCCCAAAAGCGTGGATGCTCACTCTCAGCTCATAGCCACGTAGAATGTCCACGTACTGCCCTTCTCCGGCTGCGAGCAACAAAGCTCTTGCCATTCACAACCTGTACCCACACCTGTAAATACCTCTAACTAATTAACCCTGTAACATTCTGTACTCTAACCATTCACCCCTGCTGTGCTCTGGGATGTGCTCAACATCCCGAAAAGAGGATTATGGGTAATATATGCTAGCATGTCCTGAGTATGACCAGGAAAATGTATCTGTGGCTAGCCATGTCACAGTGAGCAAAGACATAGGATTCAATCAACATTAGTCCAACACATTTACTTGCAACTGAATAAGAGTGTGCTGTACAGGGAATTTAGCTAGTTAATTTTCATGAGAGCTTAACCTGCCAAACTAAGCGAAGATGAAAACAACCAAAAAAGTAAGGATAAATGGTGATTGAATCCCGACCACATTGTTCCTGGATTACACTCTCTGTTATTGTGATGAAGTGCCGGTATTAAGTAAAGGAGACTAAGTTCATGGTGACAGTCCTGTCTCAGCTGGCAGGGTGTTTGCTTTCAGATGGGAAACTGAACAAACTGTAGGCAAGACATATTTTGCTTTTCTTCAGTATGTACTTTCACTTTTTCAACCTGCCCAAACCTTCCCAACCTACCCATTGACTGCTGCTGTTTTTGCTATGCAATCTTTACTGCACGAAAAAGGTCCATCAGCAAATTTATAATAAACTATAGAAATTAAGAGTTTTGAGGGGCAGTGTAGGTATTATATGAAAAGTACTGCGTAACAGAAGTGCATGCGAGATTCTCATCCTTCAGTACCTGAATGGTGCAGATGTTCGCCTGTCTTCAGATCCATGAGATACTTGGGAGCTTTTTGAGAGTTTTTTTAGAGATTCAGTACTTCTTGACAGAACTGTTATGTACGTTAGTGTAATATAAGTGAGTAATTGTGTACAGTGTAAAAAAAAATGTATGGAACGAAAATGTTACGTCTGTATGCTGAAGTGTGCTGTATATTTTTACAAAAATACTTGGGTTTGCTCCAGTAAGTACAAATTAAAATTTACAACGCTATGTGGGAAAGTGGTTTTCTAGAAGGTATCATTTATAACTTTGTAACTTACCTGCTCTGGTACCCATTCTGTATAAGCTCTGTAGCTCTCTGTACTTGACAGTTACGAATACTTACACTTATATTTGAACTGTTCTCATTAATAAACAATATACGTTTTTATCCGCAAGATTTTATTTTCCATTTTTTCAATGTCTTGTGCCATTTTCAACTATATTTCTGTAATCACAACAACTGAAATTTGGCGTAAAAGGTACCCTTAAGTTCCACGCAGCCTAATAATTTCTAGTGAGAACATCCACAAATATCAAGCACGGGTACAAGATTGTTGAGTGAACCGTTTCCACCATAGATTACTCTGTGTGGATAGCGGTCAACATCAGCCGAAACGCTGAATCTCCTGTCTTTAACTACAGTGGACGTTACGCTAGCCCCAGAGCTAGCCACTAAAGCTAGCCAGGGCAAGTTGTGAATGAAAGTCGTTGTGCGCACGTACTCAACACGAGCATCTCCAGGGGGAGGGGCCGGTTTTAACACATTGTGTAAACAAGAAGTGTGACATGCGGTCAAATCTTATTCTCAATTTGAACCAAGCAGATGTTAATCACAACGGTAGAATATGTACATAAATATACACAAAACGACTATGCAGCTCAGTGACGACAAAGTTAACGCAGAGAGAGAAAAAAGTCTGCTGTGGCGTTAATAAATCCCGTTCGCGCCATTTCGGAAACCCCGTTTAACAATAGATTTTTTGTTTCATTCCTTCTCTCCCTAGTGATATGTGGGAATTGTAGTTTAATATTGTTGGAAATGTGGGGAGTTGCCGAAACATATTCGCTTGTTCACTCTCTTTCCCGAGATGCAGCATTCTTAAATGCCTTCCATTGCGTTGTCTCATTGGCTACATTGGTGTTCAAACGAATACGGTGCACTCCTTATTTGGTGTTTCTGTGATGCGACGTTTTGTGTCAATGTTTTTATGCTAATGATATTGTAATATCCAGCTGTATGCAGTAGTAGTAAGTAGTAAGGCATGCGCAGTGTCGACTGAAGAAAACAGCAAGGATTCAAAGTTTTTGTTTGGTAAGTCATGCTCGTTTAATATTATTTCACATTGTTTGCTGCAAGTTGTATACGAACAGTTTTAAGAGTGCGAACATGAGCATTTATGAACTTAATGGACGCATGTCGTATCAGAAAACTAGATAGAAGCATGTCGGCAAGGTGATCATTAAACACAACAATGGGGAGAGCGTGGAGCGGAGCGTGGCGTGGTGGCTGTGCGAAAACTAAATCAGAACACAGCCATTTCGCGCTCACCACGGCTTGAAGTTTTAAGTTTTAAAGACTCCATTTAATTATAGCAGCGAACATACTTGGCTTTATTTCGGATGTGGGAACGTGATTGACTTTGAAGTAAACCGATGATGTTAAATTTAGAATGAGTTGGAAGTGTGGCATGCGTGTGTTTGCTAGCTAACGTTCCTTTAAGAAGAGGGACCTCCCCGCTTTTCGTTTGAGACGACTCCAAACATAATACACAAGCCATCGTACTTGAGCTATCACGTTTGAGATGATTAGCTGTTAAATACTTCACTTGTTGTACAAAAGTGTCTATCATCTCCTGTTATTTTTGCAACAACCATAGCTCGCTACTATATTACGTAAACGGTTTTTTTAAACCTTGCGCTTTGATTGTTCACTAGCTACATGATGGCGTCAGAACAAGGGTTTTGGTAGCATAAGAGACGACACGATGAGCAGGACTCACTGTGAAATACCTATCATTTATAATCTAAGGATTATTTTTATGAAATAAAACGGTTCTTTGACTCATTGTTTTATGAAACGCAAATGTTAAGTCGACAAATAAAATATTTTCGCTTTTTTCTAAATAGAACTTTCAGTTTCAAAACTTTGTGCAAATAGCAGTCTCTTGCATGCAGTGACGTACACACGCACATGTATGTTTAAATTGAATAAAAATATTGTTAGGAGGTAAATTCTGAGA